>CM055969.1:29972500-30362500 GCA_029531755.1 Holothuria leucospilota | reverse complement strand
TCGATCGCTTTTAAGACCGGTGAATGTGTCGCAACAGGCCGGAGGGTAACTACAGTTTGTAGAGAGCGTTGGGAAAATATGCACAGGTACACTAAGTCTAAGGCTATTGAAATATCATCCCCCATGGCTTCCCTTACCAACTTTGGTGGGGCTTTCGGCAACGGAGAACAAGACTAAGCGGTTCCTGCAGTGTCGACGCCCATGTGACTGCACTGGCTCGTAGCCTGACAAGGTACATACTGAATGGGGACGAAATGGCTTCCAGGGGTTAAAAATTTTTTAAGGGGGCCAAATGTGTACAAATGCCATTAAGCCATTGGCAACTTGAAAACTTGCTAGGGGGAGAAAAAATTCAAAGAGGGATTCGCCCCCTTGGCCCGCTTTGGCTAGAAGCCTGAGCTGCACAATTCCTGCCTCTGAGACTAACATATGGCACACGCCTTCAAACAGCACGTTTTTATTTTCAAACCGAAACTTGGTTTTGGAATGTTAGCACAACCGTCAATCTTAAACCGAATGAAGCGTTGTATTTTCAATCAACAGTTCGGGAGATAACCTCTTTCGGGGGAAAATCGATTTTCGCCCGATCGGGGAAAAAATCTTGCCATGGGTGGCGCCATTTTCAAATTCTCCCGTGATGCTTTGCGATCCTACCGCGCAAATTTAACGGAGACAAACGTTCAAAACAACCTTGCAATTTTTATCGATCTAAGGAAAGAGAAATTCTGGCACATTTAAAATCTTTGCTGCAAGGGGAACAAAAAAGCCGAGTCATGTTTGTTAGTTCACCACGCCGATTTTGAGATATCGAGCAATTTTGTTACGCTCTTTGTCCTAAGCTTAAGTAATGGACTCGACACAGCCGCAAGTTTTGTACACTGTTTTCCACACAAAGGTTTGCAAGTAAATTCTTCCATCACTTGTGTTTAAACACGTTGTTGAAAGTTCCATGTGGTTTCGTTCTTCATGTGTGAACTATTATTTTGTATTTGAGTACAGACACATTTATTATAACAAATCAACGACTGCTAAGAGGCAGGCACTAAGGGCTCATGATTATTCATGGTTTGAGTTGTGCAAAATTTTCCCCCAATCGGGTGAATGCTCATTTTCACCCGAAAGCGGTTATCTCCCGAACTGATCAACGTGCTATGTTCTTTGTTTAAAAGAAAGGGGGTGGGTTCCTCTTTCCCTTACGACATTTCCTTGACAACATTCACCTTAACTTTAAGTAGCTATGTACCCCGCGCCGGCATCCCAATTCACGAGTAGCTTCTTTCCTTCATGTGACAATATAAACTAATTTGCTATTGAGGAAGGATAAGTCATTTGTTTACCTTTTATACTAAATATTTTTTGTCAAGAAATGTTAAGAAAAATGTTTGTAAAGGAGATACAAGGAGATTTGAAAGATTAAGATAATGTTTACAAATAACTTGAAACTTGAGGCGACTGCATATATTCTCTTCAAACTTTAAGCCAAACTCCTAAAACCATTCAGACATCAGGCTAAGTTGAATACTTGTTTCTGCCTCAACACAAAAATGTGTAAAGGCCTAGCTTATACCACTGTTTCGCACAAGGCCACTTATTCTCAAGAACTTGCACAACTTTCAAACGTCCGGTATTTCTTTTCGAGTAGGCGTAACCATCCAACCAATTTAGCTAGTCTATTATTAAAACGCCTAAATGAGATCAGCGCCACATGTTCACGTAACGCCTCCATAATAGGCTGTACAGTATATCCCGTATTCATGTCATATCCCTGGTTTGGAAAGCAAAGAGCTGAGCAAACATAGTCTGACATAGTGGGGTATCCCAAGTACGTTATTCAAAAATCGATAATTGTAGTAATTGTCGTATTGATGTGAAACCCCGTAATCAAATGGTATGTACCCAACGCACTATCGATGTGGCGTACCCACGCTAAACTTAACTGATTTACATAATTTGCACACCTATTACGTAATCGCTTGCTTTCAACAATAGTGAACAAGTGTGTTGCTACCTGAGTTGAAGGCGTGAGTGGAGCGTGATCATAACATGAACTTCGATAACACCAGCACACTTCCACATTTCATGTATAAAGCTGGTCACAATTTATTAGTACGAAAAAAATTCCTTCGAAACAAAGTTCATTAGACATGAGCAAGTCTGACATTGAGCTTAAGAAAATCATTAAAATCATATACGTAATCATATACAAAAAACCGCCGAAAAAGAGAACAACAAATTTCGCTGCTTGTACCCATTGAACCATATGAAGTGGAAGTAGTACCACCAAGTCAGAGCCATATATTAGGAGAGCCATATAATATATGGCTCTGCACCAAGTTACGTCATAGTTCCAAGTAGAAATATACATTTTACACAGGGAGAGTTTTTAGTTATATGTCTTAAATATCGTTGTATTTATGACTGAAGGGTAAAGAAAGAGCCTTCAATACATTTTTCAAATTTTTATGACAACATTAAATTTACCGCATCTTTCCTGGCAATCACAATATCTCATAGAAAATATTATTTGTCAGAAATATACCTATGGTATAATGCAACGAACCAACATGTCTCATGAACCTTGGAGGGGGGGGGGAGCTAAACCGAGTCACATAATGGGGAAAAACATGCACATCAAACAACATGAGTTTCTACTATTGTACAACTTACTAAAAAGTAAATATTGACGTGCTCCTCCCTCATGCACTTCTCTTAGAACTACTATTATGGTATCTAAACTGGGATAATATAAATCCTTTACGACAAATCACCTAATTAGTGATGGTATGATCTGAATCTCATTATTTTGCACAAAATATTCCCGAAGATGGGGACTTCGCCAGAATTTGTTTCAAAAAGTGCTGTTTTCATGCCTTAAATGATTGCAGAAACGAAAAAAAAATTTAACTTTTGTTCAGCACAAATTGAACTATCTATATGAAACATATTATCAAGATAGGTGCAAAACTGAAAGACAAGTAGGGAATTTTACGTTTTCAAACAAAGCCCCCTCCCGAGGTCAAATAGCGGTTAAATTAATCAAAAAGAGCCGCAGCATACAGATATTACTTTCGCTAACATCTCTACCAAATTTCAGCCAAATCTAACGAAAAACAGCGAAATGTCAGGCAAAAAACGCAAATGTTATGGTGACAGACGTTTGCCGTGACGTAGAAGTTTTGCCGTGCACGACAGCAATAGCTCAGCTGAAAGCTTTCAGCTGAGCTAAAAAGGTAGTAGGGGCTCAATGCAAGTCTTAAGAAGCCTTACAGGTATGGGATCCAAACCACATGATTTAGATTTTATGCTTAGCACAAGCTTGTGAGTGTCAGATTCAGAAATGATAGAAAAACAATCAAGTTTGCTAGTAAAGCTGAAGGTATTGCGGTTCACGTCAGAACCAATGAGATTATTACTTAGCTTATTATCAAAGACATGTGTAAAAGTAGACTTGGCCAAGTCTCTCGTGAGTGTTCTCGTACTGCTAGTACCTACATCTCACCATATTTACCTTGGGTTTAATACGCCCTCTATCGGCTGCTTATTTCTATTGCTTCTCAACGAGAGACTTGGGACACTTGGTTTCTGTGACGTCATAATTTTAATGTTATTTCCTTATTTTATTCATCCTCAATTAAGGATGAATAATATGTAGTATCCTGTTAACTTTTAGTTCAATCAAAATCCGTAAATTGAGCGTTATCTGAATAAACAATATATATGAATAAACATATATGAAGTTTATATCACGTGATTAATTGCTGCAGGGTTTACGACATTGCCGATAGCGAAAACTCATCAATGTCAGCCGTAAGAATTGATCAATATGACGGTTTTTGCAACTGGAAATTTCACGGGACAGGATTCACGAGGAGCGAAACCGTGCCATGATTTGATTTTCATAAAAGAAAGACAAAATCGTTGGTTCAGCGACTAAATTTGAAGAATGTTTTGCTTCGAAATCGGTATCGATAGCGGTCTGATTCTCAGGCGTTCGGAGCGTTATACACAAATACATATACAGCTCTGTGTACAAGCAAGGTAGGAAACTTTGGATCCTAGGCATCGCGGCACTCGCTATTATCTGCGTAGCCATCCATTCGGTCTCTCTCACAAAACGCATAATGTAAGGAAAAGCACAGTAGAAGAAGGCAAGTCCGCTTTGCAGATGTAACCTTCGTCACTCGCAAATCACAACACACGCCATTGCTGTGAATCGCGAGTGCGGGAGCCTGGCTGGGATTCGAAGTGGCCTACTACCTTGTTCGTATACTTATAGGCCAATATGTATCAGCTTTATCATCTTGCTAGCTCAATGTGCCCTCAAGCGGGTAATGACTAAGACTTTATATTAGACCAATTGTTAAAAATCACTCATGCATGCCAGGCAATGCTACAGTAGCTTTGCTTGTTCCTCTTGGAGGTGTCTTGTGAGAACAATATAGCAGCAAACCTGAGCTTGGAAAACCACAAAATTAACATAGTAGTTTGGGAATTAGCATGTTTCCAATGTAACCAACATTCTGAACTGATGGACTATGGGAGAGGTCTAAGGGAAGAGGGTGTCCCCCTGCCCTTTGGAAAAGTTTTTATTTTAAGAGGTACCTAGGCCTATATAACAAATGGTGCAATATTTGACAAAAATTTTTCTTGCAAAAGAGTGAGCAGTACAATTTCACTGATTCTCTGCGGAACTGAATCAAGGTGGTATAGGCAGGCTATTTGAAATAAATACCTGCATGGGCAGAAATTGCTCTTCATATTTTTTTATGTGACAGTTCTTTGCATTTATTATAGGCAACATTTGTCATTGATACAAATATACTAGTTTGCTAAATCACTGGTGAAGTTAAATAAATTTTAGGCTTATCGTAATCCACAAATTCCAGCTAAGAGCATGACTATAAGAGCTAAAAACCTTAGAGGTTTTGTGATCCTTACATTGGGCAGGTCAGGGACAGAGCCAGGATTGAAGGACTATTTGAAGGGCCTTTTTGATAGGCATAGGCTTCTACATGAAAGACTAAACTTTCACTTGCAAGGTTTACTAGACAAAGGATGGACCAAAAATCTTCTTTGGCCCAGCTGGTGGTAAGGTTAGGATTCCACTGAGGTATAAAATTTATAGGCTAAGGACTAGTCTCAGGTAAGATTAGGGTTTGGGTAAGGATTATGGTTATGTTTAGGATTATTAAGTTTACAGTAGAGTTAATATCTTTGGTCTATTCTAGGGAAACATTGATATAGTACTGAACCTGTCATCTAGACTCATGAGCCTTGCAGCCCATGAAAGCATGTCTATGGCTTGTGCGTGTAGACATTATATCAACCTGAAGGCGTAAGTTGCCTTTCCAAGTCATATAGACTGTGCCCTCAAAGTGCTGAGCCCATTGCAGTATTTACCAAATGCAAAACAGTTCGTACAGGGATTGGTTTAACTATCAGCTAGAGATGGTAAGTGTCTGGTACATCCAGTGAAAATTTAAGATGACTAGCACTATTTAATATGCCCTTGTAGTGGACTTACAGCCTTACAAGTGGACCAAATACATGTTTTGCAATGTCATTTAAAGATAATGCAATCGTTTAGTTGAAATAACATAAGAGAATGCAGGTTTCAGTAGACTCAGGTCACATTGCTAAAGGGGAGGGATCCTAATTTGAAAGTAGTGGACCAAAGCCTTAACCATAGTACTGTGCAACCATTCAGTTGTTTTAAGCAGCACACCTAGTGCAACATTACCTGAAAATTGATTTCAGGATAGTTGATGTACGTAGGTCGGTACAAAATGAGTCAAATTTTGCATCAGTTTGATCCAAGAGATTACAAACCTGAAATTTTTTATACTAGGACATCCCCTTATTCAGGAAGCCTTCTCTTGAATCCTTGACTCAAGATCCCTGCTAATTTAAGACAAGAAGGATAAGGAAATTGGGTAACTGCCACCCTCCCTCATTTCCATCCCACTTTTCAGGATTTATTACCTGTATCTACAAAACGTTGACTTAATTATACTATCAGGCATTAAAATCTGCAAATAAAAATGCAGTTTATACAACAACAGAATGATGACTGAGCTCAAAGACATAGTACTCCTGACCCCAAAAGTTTGAGATTGAGAGGCACTGCAATCTTGCTCCAGACAGTAAAAATTACCCCTACTAAATTTTCTTCTAGCCTCTCCTCCAAATGAACAAAAACACCTGTCTATTACAGCTCCCATACAAAGTTATGGTACATTTCTCTGAGTAAACATTGTTTAAAGCCACATCCATGCAGTACTGTGAGTGAGCTGAGCTTAATTGGGAACACAACTGACTGTAGACTCAAGTCATTATTGACCAACAAGAGTGAAGCTAGTGTTTCAACTAATGTCAATCAAAGAGCAGTCACTAAACGCACTTAGAGGTATGGTCATATCCCTAAATATGTTTGAGGTGATCCTATAGCCCCTTTTCAATTGGGTTGTTCTTCTCATGGGTGCTATTTAATTCTTTTTCAGTTAAGCAGAAAATGCAGCCAGAGACTTGAAAAGATTCTTTCTTTGAAAGTGGATTTCAGATGCAGTGTTGATTTATGTCAAATTTTTTTTAAGACACTGGTGTGGGTAAGGAGGTAGAATGAAGGGTAGAGGGAAAATGTACACACTTTTTGCATGAGTGTTATAGTAAGTGTTATAATTCTTGTAATTCTTATAATTATCATGATTCCTAATAAGGCAATGGCCTACTGCATGTACTGTAAAATGACTAGTGGGAACTTGGCTCTCACTAACCATCAAAAAAGTTTTTGTTTAATTCCAGTCTTGTGAAGAGAAATTAATTGAGCAAACAGTGATTTCTCAATAAACCCAGAGGTCAATAATGTAAACCCAGAGATCAATACTGTTAAAACTGTTTCCTTTATTCGATTCAAATCTTCATTATACCTTAGGCCCACATTCATGCAGGGAGCTGCCATTTAAGTTGCAACATCCTGATTTAAGAGCCGTATTAGGAGGGCAACATCTCATAGCAAAGTAAAGTCCTATTCTCCTTCACCTCAAGGAGATTATGTGGTAGTCTACTAGTGATAGTGCCTGGAATTCTTGATTGAAGGGCTGTGGGTCCCTTTAAACCATGGTTACTACAGTGTGTGATTAAGTAAAACAGTTACGGACTTCCTCAGTATAACCACCTGGATATGGGTACTAGCTTCAGGTAGAGATTTATCCAGTGATACCCCAATGATGTCCCATTCTGAGGGATTGTAACAATCTTAATCTGCTAGACTACTTCATGTCATCATCATGGAAACCAGGTTGAAGCAACAGCATGCATGAGCTCTATAGTAAGATTCCTTCTCTGAGAAGATTGAATGTAACCAAATAATTCAACTCAGCCCATTCTCATTTACCTCTTTTCAGACACCCTCCCTCACCAACACCAATTGCTTCTGTTAGAAGGAAACCTATGGGCCAGCAATGCAACATTGCCTCCACAAAGTCATCTTATAGAAATACTTGCTCTACTGCAAACTGGTTTTAACTGTTTTCTGAAATAAATGAAAAAATACCACACTAAGCATGAAAACTTGGGTACCCAAATTCCCAAAGATCAACATTCCACAACTAAAACAATGAGACTTTCCTTGTCCTTTTTCAACAAAGCAACAAAGCTCTAGAAATTTTTTAAGCCCTTCACACACATGCTATGCTACAGCAGGATATTACTGAAACTGAACATATTCTTTGATTAATGTACTTGTAGTTTGATTCAAGAAAAAAAGACTTAAGAAGCAACACATTGTGCTCACTCAATGCTTAAAGATTGAATACAATGTGACTGATATATTGAAATATCTTCCATAATGAAATATAGTATCACATTATGTGATATAAAAGAGTACTTGAATTCTGCTTTTGAGGAGGGAAAAGTGTGTTCAGTATTGCATAGAATTTGGTTTATAAGTACGTCAGCTTGCTCCAAAAATGTAGAAATGAATCAGCTTTACTCAAGTCACCTTATAGTTACATTTAAAATAAAGAATTCTAATTATCCTCCTAAATTTCAGCACACATTATTATTTACTGGATAATTACTCAAATGCTTGCTGTGATGGACCATGACAGATTTGGTATTACGGTGTCCTTGCTGTACATAAAAACAACTTCCATGTCAAATTTGCTCTAGAAGTAATAGCCTAACATACTAAGCTAACATACTGCATAATACTTTGTAGAGAATCTCACATGTGACCACCACAGTGCTCTCAATCCATGCAGCATCAAAGATAAAGATTCTGGTGTAAACTCAAGTCTCAACCCTACGAAGAGGTCTTGCCAGGCAGTGTGAAGATTTGTTATATCTTGGTACATGTATGTATACATGTACCCAACTTTTTAATACTCATGCATCAGGTCTTCCTCACTTTTGGGTCATGATGTAAAATAAAAATGGTCTTGAGAAGGCAAGCTTCAAACAAATTAGCTCAAGAAGATGCACTAATTGTTGCTAAGTTAGTTCAATTGCCTTCCCTGACACATATGACCAAGTACCACACATGTCAATTGTTATGTTTGCATCAGGATAAAGCATATGACCATGTACTGTTGAACTTCACAGTGTTTCTTTTGGTAGGAACTGAGGAGGTTAAACTGTACAGGTAACAGTTACAAGTCCATAGAAGTATAGTTGACTTCTGGAAAATGAAAATATGCAAGTTGTCAACTATTTAATTACAACAGATGCTTGAATTTACCTGTACCCTCCACTTCTCAAGGATTGGTAGGTGGAGGATGAAGGGGCAGGGAACCAGTTCTCTGGCTCATATAGGCTAACACAGTTTGACTCAAAAATTTGTTTATATGGCCCTAAAATACACTGACAGTGCTTGCTAAAACATCTGAGGCCAGAAGACTGTTACAAATATGGATAACTCTTTTCAAAAAGATTTTTTTCTCAAATTCAGTCTACAGAACTGCAATGACAGAGGCATTAATGACTCAGCAAGGCTTGGAAACAATTTCCATATGGGAAGCTGCTGTCTTTCATATACTAATTTGCTCATATATACATACTGTACAGTACTGTATAGTACCGCAACATTCACATGTCTAAATGGCCTGCCTTGGCAATATACATTGCCTTAAAAAATCTGCCAAACAGTTCTCTGTTTCATTCACACTGGCTGGCACTTATAACTTAGTTCTTTTAAGTTCACAATGTGGTACTGCCTTGGCAAATACTGCAGCTACATTATATCCAAAGTAGAGCATGTGTGAAGTTACACAAGGTCACAAAGATTGGCTGTGAGTTAAATTGAAACTCTCCAACTTATATCAAACTTAAGACATCTGGCATTTGTTGTACATTACGCATTACTCTGACAGCTAATAATTTTTTATTTGCCATTTTAATTTACTTGGTGGAGGCTAATTTTGGGTGCCCCCCACCCCCACCCAAGAAGAAAAAAGAAAGCAGTAAAGAAGGGCTCGAATACTGTCAGCCACCCTTAAGACATTCAAGGTGACTGCGATATGTGACTCTACAGTATACGTGTTGGCTATGGTACACACATAGCTATTATCATGTCAGGTCATGCAATCAAGTTCTGCCAAAAAATATAAACATGCATGCATAAAAGGCATGTATAAGGATCGAAAAGCCACCATGATACTGTAACTGAAGCTAAAAATACTTTGCCAAAGACACAGTACATGGTCTGAATTTAGTCATGAAATCATGACTTTTTTGAAGATCATGTGTTTCCCATTTAATTAAGGTCAGGAGATGTGATAAATTTGTAAAGTCTCTCACATCCAGGCTATGATGGAGAATGTGTAACAGAAATACAATGCACTCTCCAAACTTCAAGTTCTAGATAACCCTGGGCACTGTAGTACTCCTTGCACTATTCAAACTGAGCTACTACATTTACATAAGCTATAGGCCCTGTAGACAAACTCACAACTGCCTATTAGCTACATACCTTCACATTTTCCAGTAATGAGGGATCCATGGAAAACAAAGGTTTCATATAAGTAAATTGATTGGCCCAACATCAAAAAATAATTAACAGCCAGTAAATAAACATGCTCATTTTTTTCTTTTCTTCTATCACTTAGTCACTCGATCTTAGTTCTGTATTAAGAAATGCCTACCCCGTGATAATATGATATATATATATATATATATATATATATATATATATATATATATATATATATATATATATATATATATATATATATATATATATATATATATATATATATATACATATGGCCTATCATGTACGTCAGTTTCGTACGGTTCAAGCAGGGAGTTGCTACAGACTACATGCTGAACCAACGTTGTTCACCTACAAGATTTACTTTAATTAATTGTGGCTAGAATCATAACGCATAGTAACAATGTGCTAGCACAGAGGAAAATAAATAGAGCATTCACTCTTCGATTATCTCACGGGTGCTACGGCTTGGCAGAGCTAGTACTTTTGTATGGACGCACGAAACTTCACAAGTACCCGTTCTGCTAATCTTTGTTTACGTTTGGAGTAAGTACACCAACCGCTCAGTAGTACCATTATGCATAGGGAAATGTATTGACACAAATTTCTCTAAAATGGATTACAAAGGTCTTATTTGTCATCAAAAATTATATTTGTGTAATTTTCGAACGTAAATTAGTTTCTAAACATTTATTTGAGTATAAGTACGGCAACCCAATTGTCAAAAATATGTCATATCAAATAATAATCTCTTTAATTGGACGATACTAATTTCTGCACATGAGGACTGTTTATTGGATTATGAGGTTAACGCCCACTCCTTATGAATAATGTACTAAGCTCATTAGTATGACGTCACAGAAACCAAGTGTCCCAAGTCTCTCGTTGAGGAGCAGTAGAAATAAGCAGCCGATAGAGGGCGTATTAAACCCAAGGTAAATATGGTGAGATGTAGGTACTAGCAGTACGAGAACACTCACGAGAGACTTGGCCAAGTCTAGTGTAAAAGCAGATTGGATCTTGTCAATTTTCTGCTTAAAAAAGTTACCAAAGTCATCACAGAGAGACTGTTGGAAACGTGATTTGGCAGGTCCAGCTGTTTGTCCCGAGAGAGCAGTTGGTTGACTACTCCGAACAACTTTCTCTGATCAGTTCCACAGTTGTGTATGAGTGTGGAAAAGTACTCTTTCTTGGCAGAAGTCATTAGCTCGGTAAAGGCATGGTAAAGACATGTGTGTACGTACGTACGTATTATTATAAAAAACGTATTCGTACGTGATAATTATTACTTTATGCAAACCTTTTCTCATTTTCGGTCTCGCGGGTCCTTTTCTTATTTTCGGTCTCGCGGACTTTTTACCATTTTCGGTCTCGCCAACCTTTTCTCATTTTCGGTCAGTCGCGGACCTTCGGTCTCGTGGAATGTCCCCCTACACACATACCTTTACCGAGGACCACACCACTCCCATCAGAGTTGCACAAGCAATATTATTTGAATACTTCTTTTTCAGAGGCAACAAAATTATTATAGAGAGCAAAAATGAACAGACTCACATCTTAATAATTTCATTTTGAAATATTCACCCATGGATAAAAATCTAGTACAACGAAAGCTCCTGAAATCAGACCAAGAATCATGCAGATGGCAACCCTGTCTGTGCAAACACGTTGTTTTCCGATAGAAACCGGTTGGTGTTCGTAATGGTCCATGATGCTGTTTACATACATAGTATGGTATGACATGCTTCCGCAGCAGTAAGTGCGGATTTGTCGAACTACCTCGGCCCGTTTTTTTGTCAAGTGACAACTATACTATAGGTATGCGGTGCTGGTATTAATTTCACACGTGCACTGTGTGTTGAGGCCACGACTGAGTTTTTCGAATTATTGCACATTTAGCTTGCCATACACGTCTACCTCGCGATATGCACGTAGCACAGCCCAGAATTGGGTACATTTACAAACGTCAGAGTCGCATCAAAGGACTAGGAAGGAAGACTCGAGTCATTTTCCCTGACTCGAGTCTTCAATTGGACTCGAGTCATGCTAGGCTCGAGTCCAAGTCAAGTCAAGTCATTTGAGGTGGTGAATCGAGTCAAGTCAAATCATTTAGGGTTCCAGACTCGAGTCAAGTCAAGTCATTTTGGCTGATGACCAAGTCAAGTCAAGTCAAGTCAAATATGCGACTCGAGTCGACTTGAGTCCGAGTCAGTGACTTGACTCGTTACAACACTGTATACTGTCTCTTTAATCAATTGAAAGTTGAACAGATACAACGCAGAGCTGTTAGATTTGCAAATTTTCAATTATTACATTCGCAATGATTACTCCTCCCATAGCAGTGTGACTGAAATGTTAAAAGAATTAGGGTGGAACAGCCTTAAAGATAAAACAACTGTAAACAGACTATACCAACTCTCTGCAAGGCTAGAATGAGCCTTCTTGCTTTACCAGTGGAAAACCGCTTGCAACCGATCATCGGCGCCCTTCAAGGCATCATCATCACAATTATTGTAATATTGTAATATTATTGCATTATTGTAATTATGTACCCAGGTGTAGCTAGATATTTGTGTGTGTGTGTGTGTGCGTGTGTGTGTGTGGGGTAGGGGCAAAAGCAAAAAAATTCACACATACTATTATCTTGAAGTAATGATGTACTATCTAAGCGTAGCGCCACCATCACCTCGCGTGTAGCGCGCGGAAAAAAATAAGATTAAAATATCTCCGAGATTGCCTTAAATGACACATCCAGGCCTTGTCAGTAACCATTTCGATGTGTAATTCTGCCTGAAGACATAAGAAGTGTTGTAAGTGTTTCGAATGAATTGTTTTTATTTATTTCCGACAGAGCTCTTCGGAGGCTTTGTGGGGGAGACCCCCTGCCCCTCCCTCTAGTTACGTCACCGCACTGCTATGCATCCAAGAGCAGCAATTTGTTCTCAATATTTGGTGGGGAATAACCCCATTTTCAGATAATTTACTGTGTGAAAAATCTAAGTCAATGGGCGATTTCTCAAATATTTGGGGATCATTGGCGGGATTACGTGGGGGGGGGGGACAAACGGGGGCACTTGCCCCCACTTTTTCCAGAGATTAAAAACTAAGGAAAATAAAAACAATGAGCGAAAGTATTTGAGACCAGAGAAATTATAAGGGAATGTTCAATAGCCTGTTAGGACAACTTTCACAAATAAGTGAATTACTTTTGGTTGGCAGTTTTTGAGAAAAAGTGTGTTGTCTAAGTGGAACTGTAACTACTCCTCTCCTTTAAAAATTCTTAAAGAAAATTGGCTTAGATGCAAAATTTTGGTATCTTTGGCAAATCATTCAATTAATTACATGCTTAGTAATTATCTTTATTTAGTTATATTTTGGCAGGCCCGTAACCAGGCCGGGGCACGAGTGGCCGTGCCCCCGTGCGGACCACTCTGCCCCCTATACGCAAAATCGATCGAAAATAAAATTTTAGTACATGTAAACGGTGGCCCTGGTATGAGACCAAGCGATTTGTTACCAAAAATGATCCCAAAAGGAGTTAAATAATGAACGTATTTTGTTCTCTGTAACATTTTTGTTCTAAAATTACAAACGTTTTCGCGCGCTACGCGCGCTTTCATCTTCAGTAACATATAGCTTTAAAACCCGTTTCGGATATGTTGGCTTAATTTATAAATGTACAGGTTCCACAATTAAGGTATTGTTCTTTCGTGTAGGTGTGATTCCCGGAAGAACACAAAATTGAATCCAAAAAAAGTTCTATCCTCTTTCTATTACGATCGGGACGATTCTTAATTCAGACTCAACATCATGATAATCATTTTTGTATGAAACGAAGTGTCTCAATGTCCAGGGGTGGTGGAAGGGGGCATCCCCTCGCGACCAGTCGCCCGGCGTCTTGGTTTTGTTCTTCAGGACAGACACTCATCACCCCAAATACATTTTGGTTGGGAAAATTGGTCATAGGTGAATGCTCTTTGATTGGCATCAAAGCTCACAATACACAGCATACGCAGAGTAGGCGCGGATCGGGGGGGGGGGCTGGGGGGCCCCCCCCCCCCCCCCCCCCCGCCACGAAAAAAAAAAACGAAAGGACAAAAACAAAGAAAAGGAAAAAAGAAAAGGAGAAAGAAAAATTAAGAGCAAAAAATGAATAAAAGTGTCTAAGAACGTATTCAAAGTATATATTTCTGTATAGGTTGGGTAGAGCTATCGCTGGATTATCTCTTTATATATCTTTCAAAGTGATTGGCGACAAAAGGAGCGCTAATATGTACGAAAACAGGTGAATAGCTGAATAATGATCCTTGACGTAAAATCTAAATAAGTAAACATAGTAACATATGTAGTATGGGCTCGGCTAGCTGCACTGAAATTTAGTAACAATTTTGTGTTAAAGAGTGAAATTTTTGTAATCTAGAGGGATTGAGAGGCAAAGTTTTCGCCATACAGACCTTGCAGAATGAATACAGAAGACAAGGTGTCAGGTGACGTGCTATTGTGCACAGTGGCACCAGCTGTTGCAGGCAAAGTAGCGGCGTGCATACCCTATTCGATTTCGAAACTGTCTGAAAAGTTTTAAAATGAACTCAAAAGGCTTTTAAGCTACAGACAGTGGCGTCGGCACAGTGGGCAATGGGTGACGTGTGTCCCCCTCCCCCATCGATTCTTGAAAAATTTTAAAATGGTCCCGAAAGTCGTTTAAGCTTCAGATTTCTGTGGAGTGTGTAGGGTGAAATGTATATTTGATGACTGGTTTATTTGTCCTAACCATTTTCTTTCACAAACTGTTCTCAAACTATCATAAGTTTTGGAAATTCTTGACAAATTCCAAATTTTCGCACGCTCCGCTAGCGTCAAGCCTTGTGTCAGAGTTGTCCTTATTATCAATAGCTTTCGGTAACTACTCACTGTGGAACAAAGGAGCAAAAGTGCTTTTTAAGAATTCTCAGTCAGAAGATTCGTTTCTGAATAGCATAGGTTGGTGGGAAAGCGACAGTGTCCGATACAGGTTCTGAAATGCAGGTTTTGTCATGGACTAATATTTTATTCAAAATTTCGGCGAGCTTCGCGCGCATACGACAGGGGTTACACCCGATTTCATATACCATTGACAAAGTTATGACGCAAGAAATTATTCTAATGCAACATTTTTTTAAAAAGTACATCTCCTTCTCTGTAGGGCTCTCATCATTATGGGATCTTTGACTAATCTAATCTAGCACATGATTTGAAAGATTGAAAGTACGTAATTGCCGTTGCTTATTTTCCAAACATCTTACCGCGACGTTCAATAATGACGAAAATCTTTTCTGTAACGAATTTTGCCTGTCCACCATCCCTCTTGCTATACCTAAAAAGAAGGTGATATATCATATCTCCTCCCATATGGATGTCGGGTAGTGAGAATCCCTTTGGTCCCTCTTTTGTATACTGTAACTAATTTAGAGCTCCCGGGAGGCTCTATACTGTTCTCTGTCAACCTTGGAGATCCTTTTAAAATGTAAAGGAAAAATTTTATTATTGTCCAAGAATGTTTCTGTGGACTCCACGCAGGTATAATTGCGTGTACAATTTTCCCACGGGCGTGGATCATGGGGGACGGAGGGACGCGTCCCCTCAGTTTTTGGAAGGGGAGACATCGTCAAAAAGTCCCACTCACTTTTTCAAAAATGATGGAACAGACTGCAATTATGCCTTGGAAAACGAAATTTTTAGAAGAAAAATAACCTAAAAATCGTACACTTTTGTTGCACCAAATCGCATCTGAGGGCATTCAGTTCTAGAAAACTTTCCCTTAGACCCCTCCCCCATGCCGAAGATTACAAAACTTATTGCCTCCCCGTGACGCAAATTCTTGCTACACCAACTGCTTCTTCCACGCCACCAGGACGGCGATTCACAAATGTGAAAAGCCCCCCCCCCCCCCACACACACACTGTTGGAGATGGATCCACGCCCATGATTTTTCCTGGGACTTAAGGAGGTTTAAAGACAATATGTTAACCGTCTCTTACTCCCCTTTTTCACCCGAACAAAAGTTAGAATTCACTAAATTGTGGACATTTTCTAAACATACAATCACTTTAGAATGACCCAAAGATACCACCATTTTGCATACAGGCCCCCTAAAATTAACAAAAATTTCTCAAAGGGGAGGGTAAACCCCTTCCTGGGATTGTACTCTCATGTACTAATAAGTAAAGGCTCTCCCACTCTTGTATATATATATATATATATATATATATATATATATATATATATATATATATATATATATAGCGTATACAAAATCACCAACTCCCGCCGGCACCATCGGTGATAGATTTCTGAAGAGTATACCTTTCAGAAGTCCATTAAGATGGTGATATGTCATCTCTCCTCCCATATGGATGTAAGGTTGTGAGAGTCCTGTTGGTCCCCCTTTTCAGTGTACAATTATGCAGAGCTCCCGGGAGGCTCTATACCGGAAATTTTCGGAGCGTTTCGCGCGCAATTGTTTACGCTCACGGAGAGAGGTACGTTTTTATTGAGTGATGGATTTATTTTAATCACTTTTTACCAAAAATCATTTGAAATCTTTCACGATTTTTGCAAAGTCTTCTCAATATTTCTTGATTTTTGCTTGATCTACGCACTGTTAGCCTTGAATTGCTCCTTTTACTATCAATAAGGTCCCAAACGTATTCGCATTACTCATCGGTGGGGTTCTACCATAAGCCAATTATTCGTGTGCATAAACGTGATTTCAGAGGAGTCAGTATTGTAATGTCAGATAGTATTTAGTTCATGCTATCCTTTTCCAAGTAATTTACAGAGTATGCCACGCAGACTTGTTTATCTCACTAGATTTATTTATTCCCACGCTTCTAGCACACCTGTTTTGGTGTACGTGACTACTTCCACGTCCCCCGTCCCATATTTTGTAGGCGCGGCCACTTCACCCTTTACAGCCTCCTCGTTGGTCAACCAAGATCAGCATATACATTAATATGTAGTTTTGGAATGCGTCACAACTTTTGACCAATCAGGGGACTGTATTATTACCGTAGGCACACGAGGCTTGGAAGCCTAAGCCGGGCAAGTTTGTCACTCGTGTTCTAGACTTCTCAGACGAAACACTTGTCACTTCACTTGTACATACTTGATCAGCTGTAATATGGCCGGCCTTTAAATTTCATTGTGATTCTGTCGAGTTGAGTTTGGAAAGAAATCAATAATAAAATCAATTCGAATGGACTGAAATCAAATCAACTTGAACTCGCTTCATTTCTTTGGCTTGATTCTGTCTCGACCTACACCCCAAGATCCCGTACCAAGCCTTCGCAGGAGCGATTGGCCCACAATACGATAGTAAGGATGTAAAACAACTGATATTCATTTTTTCACCCTCCTCTTCTTATGAGAACTGAAAACTTAGTATCGAACCCACCTTCTAATTGATAGACACACATAAAGGGAATTGACACCGTTAGTCATAGCAATGGTTTTAAATGTAAATTCAAATTTTTGGCGCCCTTCGCGCGCATTTGTTTCATCGAAAGTCCTATACCCGAATACCGTATAACGAAAATAAAACACTCATTATGGCAAAAATCATTTCAAGTTACCTACACGGGCTCATAATGTTGGCTTGTAAGTTTTAAGATAACTTAGATTCTCCGTAACTTCTTCAGGTACATATAGTAACTTATACTGAGCCATACACATCAAATTCCATGCAACATGAAAAGGTAAAAAATCTCAAAAGAACTGGAGCCAATTTCTGGGTTCTTAAAATGCAATATTGCAAGAGCTTCCGGGGGCTTCCCCAACGGGGCTCCGCCCCTGGACCCCGCCAGGGGCCCTGACTCGGGCCCCTGGACCCCACGTGTAGGAACTCGCGCTTCGCGCTCGTGGTGCACCTTCGGTGCACATGAGGTTTTCCATCTGCCCCCCCCCCCTCAAAATTTCTGGATCCGCGTCTGGCGCAGAGAATGTTCTGGTTACATTTTATGGCCTTGTATGACCAACAGGATATGCCCTTAAGCAATAAACTAGGTGGGTTTGTGTCTGCACAAGGAGGGACTCAACACAGTTTTGGAAAGGAGTAACTTAGTCGGGAGAATTGGAACTGACTAGGACGAAGATCGGCAGATTCTTCCATAGAAACCAAAATTTTCTAACTTTCCTTAATAAGAACCAAACATTTTCACTTTTTTTTCAACAGAACCCAAAATGTTTCGCAGGTCGCCCAAAATTTCGCGTTTGGTATCCAATCTGTTACCCATTGCTACTGACGGGGCTGGACGGTTACTGGACTTCTTAGGGGAGCTTGGTCCCTTCCTCGGGCTTATCTTTCCACCGCCCCTTACTGAGTCTGTATGCAGGTTTTACCGTGGTAAATAATTTTCCTGCTCAATTTCGGCGCGCTTCGCGCGCAATTCTTACAAGCGAAGTATTATCACCCATGAACATTATTAGTACAAAAGTTCAAGTGAGCTCATCAGTCTTCAGCCAAAGCTAGGTGAAGGCTCAAAGTTAGATCCCGGACATCAAGGGGCTTTCGTGTAGTAATCTAGTGTCTTGTGTAACATTCGTTCCGCGACGACTATACGGTTTAAAGTTAAATTTACTTGTACCAAAAATTTATTCCAAAATTTACTTTTTCTGTTTTTTTTTCTGAATTGTGAACTGTGAAGACATTGGTGTGCTCTCACTGTCATTCAAAGTTCTGCTCAAAGCTCCATGCTGGTGTTCTCATATTGTTAATTTGCCACATATTCGGGGAATTTCCCTCTGGGTCTCAACAAAATCATACTGGATCACACCAAGCCTGCCTAATGGCAGCCCCTGTTCCCGCCTCGCCGTTCGCAAAGTACTCAACCGGCTTCACCTGCGCTTTCTGAGCTGAAGATATATCGTGATGATAGTCTTGGTCCCTTCACTTGTGGAGAATTTCTACGTCTCTGTATTGCAATCGGAAGGAAAATTTCCATCAGAAGAGTGAAATGTTCACGCGCTTTGCGCGTAGGTGCACTCGTAAAACCGATACCTTTAAGCTATGTGTGGTAAGCTTGAGATATAATCCCCTGTAGTTCCAACAAACTGTAATCATGTGGTGGCACTACTGACAACAAACATAATCTTCTTCGGTGCCCCTCTATGAGGTGTCGGTGTCCCCCTATATCAGAATTCCTGGCTGCGGGACTGTATTTTGGCTGTCGGTATGACACTTGTAATAAAATATGTGTAGCGACAAATACACGCTACGAATTTTACCGTATAGATGCTACCGTATTCTGCCGGTATTTGCTACTCATGATATTAGATTACTATAAGATTATCTGTTAATGCGGGGTTCAATGCAAAGGTGGGAGATCCACTTTTTTCGGAAAAGTGTTTTGGTCAGAATCATGTATTATTGTCCCGATAATGTTTATAAGTGTGTACCATGACAAACGCACTCGTAGAAATTTTGCATTAAAAATCATTCCATATCAAAAGTTGGGTACAAACTTTGCACTGAGGTTCTTTAAATTTCTGAAATGCATCCGCCAATTAAAAGACGAGTCTTCTGTCTAGTAGTTTGAATTAGCTTCAGTTTTCATAACATATGTCTTGCCCTGAATTCCACTGTTTCGCAACTTCTTGCAATGCTGTGCTCCTCCACAATGACTCCCATACACAAGAACAACCGGCGTTATTGTATAGTAGAACCTTCACCATTGAATTATGCGAATATGTTTGAAACGGTATTGACTAGTTAGCACATCCATCTGGTGAGGCTGCACGCGCGGGGAGCGAGGACAAAGTTTGGTAGGCCCTACTTTTAAAAAAATGCGAAAATGACAAGAACGACTTGGCATAAAACGTGATTAAAATAGATTCATCATTCAGTCAGAAACACACCTCACCCTACCCCCTACAGAGATCTATAGCTGAAACGCTCATGTAGCTCATTTAGAAAATTGCCGGAATATATTCGGAAATCGATTGAGGGAGACAGGTCAGTGCTCTATGCCCCTCCCGGTGCCTGCGCCATTGTCAAAACTCTGTTTCACAATCCTTTGTAATTGGTATTTGGGAAAGGGTCTTAAATGGGGGTGCACTCATCATTCCGACACGTCTTCAGTCCGACAAGTTTTCAGTCCGACACGTTTTCATTCCGAAAATGAAAAACACGTTTTCATTCCGAAAAATAAAATACACGCTTTCATTCCAAAAAAAAAAACGAGTTTTCATTCCGAAATTAAAATACACGTTTTTATTCCGAAAAACGAGGTTTCATTCCGTCACGTTTTCATTCCGAAAATAAAATACACGTTTTCTTTCCGAAAAAACAAGTTTTCAATCCGACACGTTTTCATTCCGAAAAGTAAAATACACGTTTTCATTCCGAAAATAAAATACACGCTTTCATTCCGAAAAAACGAGTTTTCATTCCGAAAATAAAATACACGTTTTCATTCCGAAAATGGAATACAGCATAACCATAGGCATAGGAAGCGGGAGGCTTGTGGGCTTTAGCCCCCCAGTCAAAAATTTGGAGGTATGATGTGAAGTATGCTTTTGCTCCCCTCAATCCAAAGATGAAAACCCCTTATTTGTTGCCTGTGTAAAAATGTCAAACTTTGCAGTAATTTTTCTTAAAATTCACCCAATTTGTTGCATCAAATTGCATATAAAGACCGCCAAATACTCAAAAAATTTCCTAAGGGAAGGGGGCCCCTCCTGAAAGGACGGCTCTCCGAAACAAACTTCAGCCTCCCCCCTCAATCTCGAACAGCTTCCTACGCCTATAAGCATAACAATGTACCATTGAAAATGTATTGGTTTCTAAATGTCTTTTGGTTTCGATGAAAGAGAATCCTATGCCATGATGGTGTGTGTGTGTGTGTGTGTGTGGGTGTGTGTGTGTGTAGCCTGTGTGTGTATGTGTGTGTGGATGTATGTGTGAGTTTGTGACACTTTGCTCGTTAACACGATATCTCAAGAAGGGATGCAGTTCTCAAACTTGGTACACAGGTACCCCATATAGAGAGGAGGAACCTCTTGTTTTTGATGAGGGTCAAAGGTCATCTAGGGTCACCAGGAGTTAAACTCTAAAAACCTTGTTAACACAGTTTTGGAGATAGGAAGCTTGGATTTATTTCAAACTTGGTATATTGATGTTCTATGGCAAGAGTGTGAATTTGGCGGAGGTTAAAGGTCATCTGGGTTCACTGGGTGCCAAAGTCTAACCAGAAAGCCCAAAGACTTAGTGATTCCTTGCCGAGACGGTGTGCTTTGTCAGTAAGGTTCAGCCTTAAAATTTTGTACTTTCTGACTATATTAGTTTTTACAATTTTCTTCAGTTTAACCTCTGCTGACCTTTACATGGCCTTAGACCTCCACCTAAAATTATAGGTTTATTCCTCTCAACAAATCTAGCCACTAAATATGAAAATCTCCCACTTTTACTTTGAGATATCGGGTTTACAAAGTCTTCAGTATTTCAAATCTGGTGACCTCAAATGACCACTGACCTCCACCAAAAACAATATAGTTTCCTCTCAACATGGAAAATCTATACCAAATATAGCAAATGTCGGTCATTCTTATCTTGAGATATCGCGAATACAAAAAGCTTCACAAACACACACACACACGCACACAAACACACACACACACACACAAACGTCATCACCATCGAATAGATTCCTTGCTTGCCTTCGAATCAAAGGAAGGAAGGCATCAAAAACCCCATTAAAATATTTTATGGTAGGAAGCTTCGATATATTTAATACTTGGTATGTGGATGCACTATGATAGGAAGAAGAACCCTACTGCTTTATTGGAGATCAAAGGTCATATGGGGTCACTACATGTCGAAGAGCAAAATTTCCCAAGAACTCCAAAGATTATTTTGGTGTAAGCAGAGGTTAGAAAGCAAAATTTCCCAAGAATTCCCAAAAGTGTCCTTGTGGTAATCAGTCTCCAGAGGTCACAAAGCAAAATATCCCCAGAATTCCCAAAAACGTCATCTGAGATTATTAGCTCAAGAGAAAAAAACTTCCCAAGGATTCCTAAGATCTAATATGATGAAAAAACTTTTTTCCAACACTTTAAGATAGCATTTTACCTATGGTGACTATAATAAATGGTACATTATGTTATAATTTCCAATGAAACATTTCATCGAAACCCCAATCCTTTTTTTTGCATTCTGGTAAAATTAATAAATTTAATTTTACAGGGGTACCCAAGGAATACAAAATTTAAAAAAATCTCACCGAACCCTTCAGACTTACCATACAGTAACACCACATTATAGTGATTCGACCCCGCGGATCGCAAGGCCGTAATCCTTATCTCCATCGGACTTTCTGTTGTTGAGATATAAGATAAAACCAACGTCCCTTTTGTCAACTTTTTAAATTATTCTCAACTTCAAACGACAACTTTAGGCGATTTTTTGTTCATTTATAGTAATCTTTACTATACAAGAAACCACATATTTGTATGATGCATCCTCTTTAAGAAAAACATTTTAAAGTGACCCCTGCATTTTCCATTAAATTGCTTTTTGAAAATTTATATAACTTTTTGGAAATGTTCGATCGCCTTTGAACGCTTAAATCTCGAGATATTTGGCTAAGCTATAGGATTGCATTTTCGAGGTCTGTAACAAATGCAAAGAACTGGGGTCATGTCCGATGACTAACCTAGAAGATATGAAGGCGTACTTCAGATAACTCAATTTCGACTTTATTTTTACCATCACAATGTCCGATCTAGCTGAAACTTTCACCATTGAACTCAGCGTCTATCTGTAAGTTAACGGACGTGGTGATCCCACCCGCATTGCATTTTGCAGGTTAATTAGTAAAGATATCGAAACAAAATGCCGAAGTATGGCCAACTATTAGATTGGGCTAAACAAGTGATCTTTAATGTATTGTTGGATAGTATTGAAAACATACAACACATTTTAATTAAGTAGGTCAATTTAACCGCCAGCGTGCCACGCAGACTTGTTTGCCTTCCTTGCTCTTTTCACCTAGTAGCCTTTCCGGCTTCCTTCCTGTTACCTGTCATGTGTTATATCTGTGTACGTGTCCTTGGCATCGCAGCTTCCACGGATTAGTTCTGAGATCCCCACAACGACCACAACCCCCTCAACCCCCACAACCCATAAACGTGTGTTGACATCGTATAACTTTCGATTGTGGCTTGTGTCGGTTTGAGTAATCCTATGGTTATTAGAAAAACCGACACAAGCCAGAGCAATTGAGGGATAAACTCATTCCATGTCTTATTCAAGATCCATGGGTCGTCGGGGTTTTAATTATCCTATATATCGTGTGTTTGGGATTGACAACTGAGCACACTAATGGGAAAATCGGGTGCTTTAATTGTTCTAAGGACCAATACCTCATCATCAGGGTGAAAAGTTGAAAACTACATTAAAAACGTGTGAAGGATGCAACTTTTGCTATCTTATTTGGTGCAAAAACGCGATCATTCACTTAAAGTGGTCATGACACGTAAATTGGAGTAACGCATGGGCGTCAATCTTTACTCGAACGTGGGGGGGGGGGGGGGACATGGCCACTTCTGTCAAAAATTTACTGTGTAAAAATCTTAATTCAATGGGCATTCTTCCAAAATGTGGGGGGGGGGGGGCGTGTCCCCCTGTCCCCCCCCCCCCAGGATTGACGCCCATGGAGTAACGGGAGACTAATTTAGCTAGTACACAAAAAGCTCTTTCCAAAACTGTTTTCATCATCCTTACAGCCCTGAGCATTAAAAAGAAATTAATGTTTCAAAAAATTGCACCAAAAAATAGACTGTTGAAAATGAGATTTCAAGCCAACACAATAATGACGTCAGTTTAGGAACACCAGCCTCCGTATACCGAAC
Organism: Holothuria leucospilota; assembly: GCA_029531755.1. Taxonomy (NCBI): domain Eukaryota; kingdom Metazoa; phylum Echinodermata; class Holothuroidea; order Aspidochirotida; family Holothuriidae; genus Holothuria; species Holothuria leucospilota. The sequence continues at coordinate 30,338,628 of CM055969.1, read as the reverse complement.
CTGGCGTACAGCATAGCCCATACATACGTAAGAGATAGTAATGATTGTAATTCGCGGCATGTCTTGAATTTGAACTTTATTCTGTCTGTTTGGAGAGTGGTGTCGGTCTGTTATACTTTGGGGCTGTAGTAGGCCATTACTATTAATTACAAATACTCTTGATTCATAACCGAAGAACGAAAAAACTCGGCAGTGTACTGTTCGGCTCGGTCTGCAGTAATACGTACAGTGAGTGGACTGGCAGCAGCCAGCGAAACACTGTGCACACTCGATCATAGGCTAGTTCCACGATTTCCACTGACACTTGCACGAAAGTCACCAAAAGTTCATATTTCGACTGCTTACATAAAACTTTGCAAGCTAAAGTCCCTTGCAATTGCTCCAAATGCTTCTCATGCTCGGATTGTTGTGGCGTTGTACTTTCACCACACCTAACAGTCTCAAATCGATACTGTTCTATGCGCCGTAACGAATTACTCACCCCATCTGCACCACTGACGTCTTGTTCAGTATCGCCTTCGCCTTTCTGATTTCAAATCCAAGAAAACTCACTTTACCGACAGTCCAACATTCCTGTCCGATCAGGGAGTTGCCATTAGATGGCATCTCCCTGGCTCAGATCCGTCATTCCAAAGAAAGTATTAAACTTGATTTCACGTGGTAGGCCTACCTACTACGAAATTGTGCTGGTGATTGTACTAAGTATGTTGTGTACTGTACCACTTCAATGCTGTACCTATGCTGGTGCGTTGTGAATGTACATGCAGCTACTTATCATGACACCAAGACGAAAAACCTGCGTGAAATGCATTTAATTGACTAAAACAATTGTTAAGCACGAGAAAAAGGACAACAATTCCAAAATTTACAACTTTTCACGCAGGTTTTACATTGTATCGACCTTGGTAACCGGTACAATGGAATGCAAACACTGTATCAAATGTCCGAAGGTTACCACGGAAAACAACGATCAGTTCCTAAAGTGACGTCACATGACGTAACAAGATTTTGAAGATTTTCGGGAAGACTAACTTCTCAAGGCTGGAAGAGGGTGTATTTTGTCTCAATTTTCCAGCGGGAAAACAAGTTGTAAACAAACAGAATGGTTGATTTTCGTTGTAGGAAACGTATTCCTACAGATACCAAAGGGTTTAAACCGTTAATTTACACGTGGCATAGCCACTTTAACACCTGTGTGCACCAAACTGCCTGTCGTTCATTGTGCATATCTTCACACAGTAAAAGGCCCTATAACAATGTACTGCACCACTCTCAACCACCGAAAAAGTACAATTATCACAGCCAGAATGTCCCGATCAAGTAATTTATATTGCATTAAATCGACATCAGAAAATAATTGTGACTACACGCAATAACACAAATTTTTGCTTAAAAAGTATGTTATTGATGAGCAATTTGCCCTCTCTCATATTAATCCAAAAATAAAATAAAGAGAAAAATTCTGTGTTATAACACATTAATGGCCCATTGTGGGGGATCATAAATACCCCCCCCCCCCACTATAATTTAACACTTTTGTGCTACTGTATACGGGAAAAACCTACTTTTAGAAAAGAGGAATCAAAATTATATTGAGAAATCAACTTTTCTAAAAGGAAGAAAATTACAAACGAGAAGTCTCTGTGCAGATAAACTTCTGCTCTATTTCAGGAATTAAAAAACCACGAAGGAGGCATTTTTCAAGAGGAATAATTAATTCAATAGCGATATTTTCGAGTATTTTCGAGAGGTTAATAAAAGTCGACTTTCGGTCGTTTTTCATGAGAACATATTCTACTAACAATGATCAAACGACTCGAACTTTTAGACATCGTTACAAAGTTTTTGCATGCGCACATCTTGGGAGGGAAGGCGCCCTCTTAAAGTACGGAAATACCCCAACACCGACTTTTCTCCTACAGTTACGATGTGGTCTGGTATACCTGCTCATATCTTGAAACTGGCTGCCGAGGAGGTTGCCCCTGCCCTCTGTTCCATTTTTCAGAAATCACTGGACACTGGTGTTTTACCATCCTCTTGGCTATGTGCCAATATTAGTCCAGTCTTTAAAAAAGGTGACCGTTCCCTCGCTTCGAACTATAGACCGGTCTCTCTTACTTCAATTTGCTGCAAAGTCCTTGAGCACATTATACACTCTCAAATTATGGGTCACTTTGATAACTACTCAGTTATCACAAACAGGCAGCATGGCTTTAGACAACGCCATTCTTGTGAATCACAACTGATCTTAACAACCAATGATCTGGTGCAATCTTTAGACCATAGATCCCAGACTGATATGATAATTATGGATTTTTCTAAGGCTTTCGATACGGTCCCTCATAACCGTTTGCTCTGTAAGTTACAGAATTATGGCATTAAAGGCCATACTCTTACTTGGATTTCTAACTTCCTTAAGTTACGCAAACAGAGGGTTGTGGTGGGTGGTGATTTCTCTGATTGGGTGGATGTCATCTCTGGTGTCCCCCAAGGTACTGTTTTAGGTCCTCTCTTATTTTTAGTCTATATTAATGACCTGCCTGATAATATCTCATCTGAAGTCAGACTTTTTGCTGACGATTGTGTTATTTATAGACAGATAAAGAATAATCTTGACCAGGTTCAACTCCAAAAGGTTTTAAACACCCTTTCTGAGTGGCAAAATAAGTGGCAAATGCACTTTAACACCAAAAAGTGCTTTTCTATGAGGATCACTCACTCAAGGAATCCCAAGCTTTTTAATTATACTCTAGACAAAGATATCCTTGAGCCCACTGCCTCTCATACTTACCTAGGTGTTGACATTTCAAACAATCTTACCTGGAATAGACATATTAACCATATCACTTCGTCTGCAAATAGGTCTCTGGCGTTTATCAGAAGGAATCTATACTCCTGTCCCAGGAGTGTTTAAGCTAATGCCTACCTTACTCTTGTCAGGCCTTTATTGGAGTATTCATCTTCCGTTTGGGATCTCTACACCGTTTCCCTATCCAATAAGGTTGAGCAAATTCAACGTAGGGCTGCTAGGTTTGTCTGTAATGACTATTCCCCCCATAGTAGCGTGACTGAAATGTTAAAAGATCTAGGGTGGGATAGCCTTAAAGTCAGGCGTACTGTCAACAGGCTAGCAATTTTTCACAAAGCCAGATTGGGTCTCCTAGCCTTGCCAATGAACAACCTTCAACCGGTCCGGCGGCCTTCTAGGCATCATCATTCAAACAGCTTTTTACATATACCAACCAATAAGGACTGCTACAAATACAGTTTCTTTCCTCGGACCGTCAGGGACTGGAACCTTCTCCCCCAGAACATAACAGATCTCGAGGACCCCAAGCAGTTCAAGAGCGCAGCCTTGAGGATTCTCAGACGGGACGACTAACTTCATGCGCACACCCAACCCTGCACGTTTGACTCCACCAGGAGTGTTGTGCAGTATTTATCCAGATCCAGATCCAGGTCTAATTCCTTGATCATCAAATTACTTGGGTCTCAAATAACGATGAACTTTGATACCCAAAGGAAACGGTATCAAATTTATGCAGCGTTGTTAAATTGCCCATAATCGCCGTCCAGAACCATCGCAATAAAAGTTTTGGAAAATTCGAAAACCCAGAATGCCTGTTTTTCTTTTTTCCGATTGCCGGAATGCCATATATACTTTTAGATCTCATCAGTTCTGACTTCCCCAATCCTTCCTGTGTCGAACTTACCGAAGACTATTAGGGCCAACCTCAAAAACGTTTTCTTTCGTTTTGCGACTTTTTGTCGTTTCTGAGACTTTTTTTATTTCTGCGATTTTCTTTCGTTTCTGCAGAAAAATGACTTCACAAGTTATTGCGCATTCTACCTCTTTATATTGAGTGAATAAGCTTTACCATATCTAAGCTCAGGAATGTCCTTTGAAGATGAGCCGGAGTTGGACATTTGGATGCATTTTTCTTGAAGTTCAGTAACATGTACTTTTGAAATTTCACACTTAAGGAACACTTTAAATACGTTCCAAGTTGCACTTGTGAGAACAAAACTGAAACTAATTCTTAAGTATCTCAAAGAGACCATGAAGGCCTGGAGAGTGGCCAAATTGCCATTTGCACTGAGTTAAGAGGCAATGAAGTTTTCACCGTAAAGCATAAAAATCTCAAAACTCAAATGGAATTTGATGTTGAAGGTGCAACTTTATTTAGAAAGAACTGGTCATTAAAAGTGCACACTTTTAGCTTTCAGAAGTGTTTCTGTTTGCAACTTTTAGGCCCACGTCAGCCATAAAGTGATCACCGGAATACATTTATTATTTAGGTGATAATTGTTGGATTACACATATGCGAGCAGTCATAAGACTAGCAACATACTGTAGCTCTCCCAGTGATAGTTTTTGTGGGTCCCAAGCTTGTCTGTTAGGGGAAATGAAATTAAACTTAGGAGAAAGTGGCAGTTGCCGTGACTCCATTTTATTGACAATACAAATTTGTTATTTATAGGGCCTACACTTTTAACTCCCCAAAGAATATTTCCATAACAACATGGACCAAAGATAATTGTTGGAGTATTAAACGGAGTTAAAAATCTCCTGAAGTAGGCTCAAACTGATACTTTCTCATGCAGACGATTAATTAAATAATAATATGGAATTCGGTATAGTACGTGGCAAATGACGAAGGAGACTTAAGATTTGCAATCAGGTGGTGAAAGTCCTACCTCCAGTCATAGAACCGACATATGAATGGGCGAATCTTTACTTTGGGAGCTCAGTTTCGAATGTCGAGTATCTTTTTTATTCAGATCACCATTATTTGGCCACAAGTCTGCAAGCATTTGAAAGCATAACCAAATACTGTACAACTTTCGGTAATGGATTGCCTAGGACCGAATCGGCCTTTCTTGGGAAATTGTTTGAGGTAAGGAATATAGCAGGGGCTGGTCGTCGGTGGTTCAACTAGAGTTTTGAAGACAAAGCTACAATCCTGGTATCCATGTATATACATCATTTTCTACGATACCACTCATTGTACAGTATGATCCCGGGGATTCAATGGCACAAGCAGACAAAAGGACTCTGAAAGAATATTTGACGTGTAACAGTTCTATGAAAAATAGAATTCTACTGTACCGTAAAAAATACAGTATTTCAACAACTTGTTTGGAGCAGTGGTATCAAACTCACTCCATACTAACAGTAATAGTCCCTACTAAAGTCTGTTCAAGAAAAAGAAAAATGGGTTGAGACTTTTAAAATCGCGTATATTTTAAAAATGAACAGAGTCACGCCCTGTTGCTTTATTAGGCCTATATATATTCTTTGAAGCCATTAAGGTTTTGCTGACCTGGCTGAAAAAGAAATACTAAGTTCATGGGGAACTTTAAACCTATGAAAATGTTCTGGCGATAACCTTCTTACATTAAAATCGGGAGACAATAGGAGAACATGCCCATCTGCCCCTAATTGTAAAATAAAAGTTTCAAATCGATGCAACCGTTTTTCATGCATAAGTCATACGTATAAATACCAAATAAAGTTGCTTACCTACATAAATGAAGCCTTTTCTTGTCGTGGTTGGCTAGCTGACCAAGTCCGTAATGGCTACTCATTTTGCACGCTTTGCACTGTGGCTGTTTTTCCAGTAACAGATTAAGGAAAACCCCGCAATGCAGGAAGGCGTCCCTTCCTCACAAAATCCTCTGAAAAAAAAGCGGCTCTGTCTGGCAGCTAGAAGTCGCTTAAATAGTATCTTTTTTTTTTCAAATAGAGTGGTCTTAATGCATTATTGGAATTTACATTTTCATTTAGTTTTGTGTCTTTGCAAAGCCCGTATCCCTGCTTAAGCTGGGAATACAATACATTTACTTTCAACTCTTAAGGAATTGCAAGGTGTTTGATAACAAATAAGGATTATGCTAGACCATTTCCTGTTTACCTTGTACTTCCTTCTATGTTCTGTCTTCTATGACTCATGTCATTGCAGCTAAAAATATGCACTTTTATTAAGCCGATGTAATTTGCCAAATGAAGAGAAAAACGTCTGCTCTCACTCCGAGTGGTAAGTTAATTTTCTCTACTTCGAGGGCTTTAGGAGGCTTTCATGTCGGCAAAGTAGGCCAGTGTATGACCATATATAATAACGCTTGCTTTTTTCATTCCAAAATTCGGAAGACGCAAAGCCACAACCACCGACAATTAACCGATGTCAGGCAATTTTACAGGAATAATATGCCTTGGTTTTCAGAGGCCCCACTGTAAAAAGAGACGTCTTCATTTTTTAAGACATTATGGCGTTAAAAAATTAGAAAATGAACAACAAAATGGATAAGCACAGTAAACGACTGAACGAATATTAACAAATGATAAAGATAATGACGTCAATTAAAGTGCACTCCGCAAACACGTTTGTATGTTATATATATATATATATATATATATATATATATATACATATATAGATATAGATATATATATATATATATATATATATATATATTAATTTGCCTTTATTAAAAATAACTTGATGTTTACAGTAATCATGAAATAAACGCATAAACGTGTTTACGAGATGACGTTAAAGTGGCGTCAATGTGTTAAAGTTGGCGTTTTAGACGTTTAACTTGATTAATATGTATTTTATTGTTTTGGGGGCACATAAACACCAAGACGCGTTTATTATCTGTTACAAAAAAGTGTTAATCATTTTTTACAGTGGGCCTCTGTGTGTCCTTTCTGCCCTTTTCAAAAGATGGTTTAACACACTGCTTTTTCATTTTCTGTCGCAGTTTTCAAACATTTGACGTAAAAAGGGCTGTTAACAAAACTGCAATGCAGTGCAAGGTGCAGGTGAGCCCTTCTTAATCTGGGATGCCGGGGACCATCCTTTCTTAAGATATATTTCTAAAAGTACTGATATTTGATGATACTATACAGTATCAAATTCAGCTTTGTTCTCAGAAGTGTAATTGAGGCGCCCTCTCTTTGGGACCCGAATTGGACCCTTCTTAAACGACCACTGCCCCGATTTTTTGCTTGAGTTTTATTTTTGAAACTTACGATGTAAGTGGATCAATTGCTGTTCATATCGGCATTGTTCATAAAGGTGTAATTGGGCCTCATATGGACTCTTGTGGTCCACTTAAGCTGAAATGCCCCGTACCATCCTTTCTTAAGTTATATTTTTATAATCAGTGATGTGTAGAGATATTACAGTAGGAGGTTCATCCTTGTTCTCAAAAGTGTAAATGAGACCCTATTTTGGGTACACTTTGGGCCCTTCTTAAGTAAAGAATGTCCCAGATTTTGTTTTCTTAATTTGCATTTTTCAATCGACTGGTTGTAGTACTTTAAATTGTCATGGATATCAGTGTTGTTCTCAAAAGTGTAAATGAAGGTCATTTCGGGGCCATTTAGGGCCCCACCTCCCCTTATGGCCCCAAATGCTGCTCTTAAAGAAACGGGTTTTATTCTTTCCCTCTATGTCCTTGACACAACGAGATCACCAAACCTTTCGTTCCCAATAGTGTAAATGATTAGGGGTCTAGCTCCCTAATTACAATTCTTCTCATCAGGTATCGGATATTAAGTTCATTATTATAGAGCAGACTTACAGCTAGTCTAGTATAAACACAGTTCTTACGGTATGTTAAACAAAAGTTCTAGTCTTTGTCTTCCATTGGATTTGACCAATTGTTTTTACCCGTTTTACTGTATGGGTGTGAAATCTGGAGGTTTGAAGACCTAAAACAAATAGATAATTTTCATAGTAAATTTCGTGAGTCTATCCTAAAGCTTGGTAAGAATACTCCAAATTGTATGGTGTATGGTATTCTTGGGCGTCACAAATTACTTAAAACAACTGAAATTAGGGTGATTAATATTTTGGTATCGAATTATTACTAGTAGTGAACATAAGCTGTCATACGTGATGATCTTAAGAGCTCTTGATAATAATGGTTTTTAAAGTTCCCCTTGGATAGTTAAGGTCAAACTAAATAAGTCTGGAATGTCTTTTGTAACCAGAACATTTAGGCGTGAGCCAAATAGACAGTATGCAAGTCTCTTCTCGAAAATCCTGGTTAAATAACTCAATAAGTAGGGGACTAAGTGATATTTATGAACAAGAATGGTTTACAGAGGAAAATAATCTCTAATTGTAAAATATATACGATATTCAAACAGAGACTTAATTTCGAGAATTATTTAGTAAGACTAAGTCCTCCTTGATCTGTAAATTTTTGTTAATACAGATGTAGTGATACCAACATTTTTTCCATTTGTGGTAAATACCAAGGTTTGATTTACATGAGTTTGTGTTTCTGTTCTGAGAACCAAATCGGTAACGAATTGCACTATATTTTTGAATGCCCCTTTTCCAATGAGCGTAGTATGTATTTCAAAATATTTAGATCCAGAGCAAGTGCCACTCAAATGGAATTACTTTTTCAGTCAAGTAATAAAGCTGCCCTTAGAAATAAGAATTTTTTTTGGTTGAAAGATCATGGAAAAGTTTCGCTAGTTGCAAACAGTGCATTACCTATTCTTTCTTTTCAAAACTGGTGACGGTATTTTGGTCACATGACAGTTAACTATGTAATTGTATTATATTGTGTTTTTTCTTTTCTTTCTTTTATAGATATATATATATATATATATATATATATATATATATATATATATATATTCTTTTCTCTTAGTGCTATAATTTTTGACATGTATGTATTTTTCATATTAAGTTCTGATATCTCTTTGGAGGACAAACAGAACAGAACACTTTGTTTTCTCTAGGCCTAAATGAAAGGAAGGAGTTTTTTCTACTCCTTTTGGCGGTTTGTTTTATGAAATGTTCTTGCTCGATTACTCCTCCTATTCCTCTTAAGCTACGTTGGTCTAAGCTAGTTTTCTAAACTACAATGCAACAAATTTACATGCTAGTTTTAAGAATCCAATTTTATCTTCTTGTTTTGTTGCATCCTCCTAGAGAATTTTAGAGCAAGTTATCTACGGCACAGTTCAGTGGTACTTTTTCTACCCCTTTCTGTGTTTTCTAATGTGAAATGGTCTTAACTGATACCACTTCCTGGTCCCTATTAGTTACTATTGTTTTTAACTTTTTAGTATTATCTTAATTTCAATGAGACGCACTTACAGCTGGTTTTAAATATCCTATTTTGTTGCTTTACTGCTGCTTATTTTAAGCTTTATGTTTAAAGTACTACTACTGTCCAAAGTTTGTGCTGATTGTGCTGATTAATCAGCACAAACTTTGAACAGTAGTTGCTTTAATTCTTTATTGCTCTTTGCATGTGTTTTAGAAACTCTATAGGTGGACATTTGAACGCACTTTATCGTTTTTCATTAAAGCTAAGGAAGGCCGAATAAAAAGCCGGAAGCTTCTCTGCTCAGGGTGCCTTTTTATCTTAGTATGTGTAGTTGCAATTTTATTTTTAACATTGTAAGTTATTATACACTCTGAAGAACGTGTTCATTAATGAAACACTAATTTTCCCTCACTTTATAAACACGTTAAAATCATGAAGTGCTTGTCTAGCGATTGTACACTTACCGTGATGTTTAGCAGGTGTTTTAAAACAGATTTTTTTTTGGGGGGGGGGGGGGGAGAATTAAACACACGTGTTTAGCATCTAAACATGATTACAAAGTGCGGGGATGAAAGTGATTAGAAAAAATGTTCAAAATGATCAATTCCTAAACACCGTTTTTAGATTGTACAGTAAACTAGGATATTATTAATGATAATGATAATGATAAAGATAGTGATAGTGTTATTGACGGTGACAGTGACTGAAAACCCTTTTTTTCTGAATGAAAACGTGAAATTTTATTTTCGGAATGAAAACTCGTTTTTTTCGGAATGAAAACGTGTTTTCCATTTTCGGAATGGAAACTTGTCGGACTGAAAACTCTTTTCTTCGGAATAAAGACGTGCATTTCATTTTCGGACTGAAAACTCGTTTTTTCGGAATGAAGACGTGCATTTCATTTTTGGACTGAAAACTCGTTTTATTGGAATGAAAACGTGCATTTGATTTTCGGAATAAAAACTCGTTTTTTTTCGGAATTAAAACTTGTTTTTCATTTTCGGAATGAAAACTTGTCGGACTGAAAACTCGTTTTTTCGGAATGAAGACGTGTATTTTATTTTCGGAATGGAAACGTGTCGGACTGAAAAGGTGTACCCCTTAAATGCCTGCTAACATAGCGCTATAGCGCTACGTATTGTTTTACTTCTAGTCCCATGCTCCTTTTATTTACATGACGTAATCCTTACTCTGCTATATTTTATTGACTTTCATGCTTCACAATCGATAAGCCCCATTTGGTTCTCACAAGGTGGATTTGATGTTACTAATGTACTAATTCATTTCCCTCAAGATGTTCATTTACTAGAAATTTCGATTTTTTGCATGTTTCCTCTCATTTTATTCTTCCTTCTTTCTTTAGGTGCCCCTCAAATTAACCACTACTGTAGGCAGGTAGGGACTAGACTGCACCATTACATTTGTAGGCTATATGAATTCCTCTTCCAAATCCCTAATCCAGCACTGCGAAGCCTCTTTTCTTTTAAATCCTGATACACATCCATTGGCGTAGCTAGGTATTTTTCGTGGGGGGGGGGGGGGGGCAAAAGCAAAAAGTTCCGACGGATTATTATCTTGATATCTTGATAGTTGTACGATTCGAAATTCTGAGATTTTTTGTTCTGCTTTCCGGGCAATTTTGAGACCGACTTTTGATTTTCACGTTGACATATCGATGTGTAATTCTGCGTAAAAACATAAAAAGTGTTGTAAGTGTTTTCAAATGAATTGTTTTTATAGATTTCCGACAGAGACTAGAAATTTCCGACAGAGGCCTTTGAAGGCTTTGTGGGGGGGGGGGGGCGGCTGCCCCCTGCCCCCCCTCTAGCTACGCCACTGTACACATCTGTGTGAAGTAAGTTTTGCTGGGAACGCAAACAATAGACCTGAGTGAAGAACTTGAACTCGTTTTGAAAGAGCTTAGCTTTCGCTTATTTGGCATAACAAAAGCCTGCCAGTCTCAACGGTTGGATACATACTGATGTACAGCAAACCTGAGAGAGCAGACGGGCCTGTATTGCTCTACGTTAAGATTAAAGAAAGACAACAGAATGTTTGCGACTGGAAAGTCATCTCGGCTAGTTTAAGTCAACATGAATGTATTTTGAATCAGATGTGATTGCAGATTCTCACAGGCCTACAGAACAGAAGAGGCTGCTAAACTGCTGAAAATATGTTAACACAAAATTTACCTGTCCACTTCTATGCCGATAGGATGCTGTGCACCTTAAAGGTAATGACTAAGTTACACATTTCAAGTCTGCATGTAGACAGCCAACAGAGAGTTCTGATGAGCTTTTACCATTAATAAGCCGAGAGATTAGTGAGTTGGCTGGGGCCAGCAGAGTATTCAATATTTACAATGAAATGTTAGTGTTAGTTTGTACAATTGACGAAAAGCCCGTTATTGCCCATGTCCGTCATGAAACAAACTCTTCAGCCACCGGAATGACTGAGAGATGAATCACATCTCAGGCATCCTCAGCATTGTACATATAAGATGGTAGGTTGGAAGGTTTCGTACGTAATCGGCAGTAAATTGACAATTATGGAAGCAAAGAAGTAAAATAATTTCAGCTACTCAGTAAATCGAATTTCCGTTCTTACCAGTAAACCTATCTTCCAGTTCAGGTGATAGCAAAGTTTGCTGAAATATCTCATGCAACTTACTGTCATGAGAGTGAGAAAACCTTGCTCATTGTAAAACGCTTTGACAAGAAACTGTTGACAATTCCTGGCAGTCCGATTTAATAAGAACTGATCTCCCTAGCAAAAGAACATATTCTATTGCAAATGAAAATGCAGTAGAAATTCATAATTTTGCCCTCAGCATCTGGATTTTATGCCTCATCGGTTTGGTCGTGTGCAACTCAGGAGTAAATTTAATTCATGCAAGTTTGCATCCGAAGGCGGGGAGGGGCACCCAGGTGCAGCGAACCCCCTGGAATTTTCTCCCCCTTAGCTCAAAAATGACCATTGCCTTAATGCATTTTAGTATTTCTCTACCGATCCCTGAAAAAAGGGCCCCCGGAGAAAATTTTTGCACCCCTGGAAGTTTCTCGCCCCCCTCTAGTGCGATGTCAGGCTACTGATGAAAAGGATAAACAAATACAGTCTGAGAAAGTTGTAGGCTATTTTATTTACTTTACCACGATGGTCTGTGGGTGGGAGAAGGCAAAGTCGTAAATTGTAATGTCAGTGGCTTGCTACAGACTTTGGATAAGTGACTTTAAAAAGCAAAGAAGAGGTAATTTGTAAGTGGTGGGTAAAGTAACAAAAGAGATAAATGTAAGGCTTATTGGTCCCTGGATATGAAATTGCCCGGTATAGAAGTACACTACTGACAACCTTTATAGGCCTACCCAGTGAAAAATTGGACAAAAAATTTCTGCTTTTGGACTATTTTGTCCGAAATTTGACAAAACCGTCCCGCCATTAAAAATTATCAAGGACAGGTATACATTGCCTGCACTATTCCATGCAGAACAAAATCCATATATAATATTTAGTAAACCATCTCTACTAGCCAGTTAGTCCTCATATTAATGAGCAGGACTAACTAATTGATAAGTCGTGCACCTTCAAGATTTCCTCATGTTATGAAAGAAACAACTAGGTTTGTCCCTCAGCCGTAAGCGGCAATAATTTAGGTAAACAAATTTCCATTTAAGGTGGAACAGTCAGCCGATTGCACAATAAAACATTCCTCTCTTCGTAAACTTAAAATACCATCAAAAAGCAGCAATCTTACCCAGTAAAATCGACCAAAATCCTCCAAGAGGCGCAGGACGAAATTAGAAGACGAACAAAAGTTGTCCGAAATCTTCCAAACTCGATCCATTTTGCACAGGGCAGGCCTTCAGTACTATTAAGTTTGTAAGAAAGTTTCTACTTTGGGTGAGAAATTCTTTGTAAAAGTTAATATTTTGGGACAGATTTGAAGACAGCCAAAGATATTGCAAGTCTGGAAAGTTGGTCAAACTTTACAGTTTGGAAGTGGTGAAGGATATCTTTCGTATTTCTGCCAGGTAGAGCGGATGATTCCTATTCTTTTTGGTGGAGGTCAAAGGCAATCTGGAGTCACCAGAGATCAAAGCTCAAAATCATATAACTAAATATCCAGTGGCGGTACCAGAATTTTAGAAAGGGGGGGGGGGGATAGAGGGCAAAAGAAGATGTGGGGGGGGGGCAAAACTTTTGTGCCCAGCGCGAAATCGCAAAGTTTACCCTTGCAACGGTAGTTAACTTGAAAGCACGGAGTAAGCCCAAAATCCAAACTTCCAGTTATGGGATTGAATTAACACTATTTGCTTTTCAAAAGAAAACTCACGTATATTTTTGATGAAGTACACATAGACAAAATACACAACTCTGATTTCTTAGGAAAATTTTTCAGGGCAACAGTAAATCAGAATTAAAGCAGAAGAAACACAACTGGCTGACGTTACAGGGTTAGGTTAATGTGAGAGTATTACTGTACTAAGCCAACACTTTTCTAGCCCACAGTTGATATCTCTTGGGGTGGTGCACTAGCTGGCTCCAAGGATCTGCATTTTGAAGGGATAGTATGTTAATAGGGCTACTGTACATATAAAAATATTGTAAAATAAAAGACTGTCGAAAAAATATCCAAATGTTTGGCATAATTGGAGTGGATATGCAGTTTCCTCCCTTACATTTTGAAGAAGTCTTTAGACTAAGAATGTTTGCAAAACAAGTGCGATATGTGTTCTCCCTGAAGCATAGGCGGGGGGGGGGGGGGGGTGCAGTCCCCAACCAAATATTTTTGTGAAAATTCGGGCAATACGCTGAAAATTTTTGGGGCACCTACTAAAAAAAATATTGCAATGGTGTAGCTAAAGGTAATCAATAGTTAAAAACTTCCTTTGTAATTGTAATTGTACGGCCAAATGTCTTGTAACGCCATATTTGTGTTGATGCTGTCCAATATTAGCCATACCAATATATTGGCAATCTGTATTTCTCGTTAATACGGCCAAATATTTTGGCATTCGAAATCGTATTGAACGACCAAATATTTTATCATCCCACTGTAAAAACTGGCTGCTACCTCCTCAGTGTTATACTCCTCGGTATTTGCTACGCAGGATGCTAGATCCGTGGAGGCTCAGTAAATACGAGGCATAATCTCAATCATAGGTGAAAGGGTACTTTCAAATCCAAATGAAGGAAGGATAACAAATGACAGAAAAGCCTTGAAAAAGGCATACTTAAGGCAGGAAGTAACTATAATGGGATAAGTTTGTGATTGGCTGAAAGTGGCACGCCATAAATAACTAACCCTGCACAGACTGAGGGGATGGAGAAGACAGACAGACAGACAGACTAGGTGCCGTAGGCACTGCCTCAGTTTTATGCAAATGTGGTATAGCACCACAATTCTATAAACAACAAATTTGCTGCTCGCCAGCTGCAGCCTAAAATATGTGCTTCATTACATCCCCTATGGACAAGTTTTGAAAATGTAGTTTGAAAAATTTTACTCCTAAATATGCATGTGAGTAAATAGAACATACAGTGATATGACAACAAATTTTATTACAAAAAGCAGCATTATGTGTGGAAACACATAGAGGGACTTGATGGTGGATCATCCCTAAATGGAGAGAACACTGAAAGGGTGGTTCCACATTTCAGCTCATCCTAAAAGTTTATATATTCATCAGTGTAAATCCTTGACTGACTGTCATGGTAAAATATGCGAAATACTTTCTGCTATCTTTAAATGTTTGACAAAGTGAAATTACCTCTCTGCCTTCACATCATTGATTGTGAATGACCAACTGTTGCACAAGCACATAACTTCCAGATCATAAATGACCATTCTGATGTTAAAAATTGTCAAAAGGCTGGAGGTAAGTGAACAACACTATCACCACACTTGTAAAATGTTGTTGTGTAAATATCGGAGATTGTTAGCGATGTTCAAAGATTAAAGTTTCTAAGTTGTTGAGTCCATTCACCATTCCTAAAATTTCTTTCATTCAATTAAATCAACATCACATGCATATATGAAATGCAAAATCCTCTCTTCTGTATTCATATACAAATGTCAAAATTAATTTTGTGTAAACCCAATTAAGTGAAACTATCTGGCAATGATGCAATTCCTTGCAGTGGCAAAACTTTCAAAACTCATTCGCGCCACTGTGGACAAAAAACATAGTTGCACCCCCTGTTACACACTGACAAGACAAATTTCGTAAATTAGAAATACTGCTATCTCGTACTTGCATTTCATGACAGATATCGCGAAATTACCGAAGGCAAATTTGGTACAAAAAAAATTTCAAGGACAGCTCTGCAAAACCTACGGTTGGCTCGATCCCAATTAGAGAGCATAAAATAAGGCAAAGTAAATATGCCCCAGTCACTCTAAAAAAAAAAAAAAAAAAAAAAAAAAAAAAAAAAAAAAAAAACGTGCTTGCAACTGTACTGCAACTCGCGGTATTGCAAATGCTATGCAACTGCTTGCAACTAGTGTCATCTAAAATGGGGGGCGGGAGTGTGACGCAGACAGTACTGCTACCTGGCTGCGTCGGTCTGCGTTGTACTGCGATGTACTGTGAATGGTCTGCAAACCAAAATGTGCAACTATTCGCAAACCGTACTGCGTTGTGCTGCGTCTATCGGCCAACGACGGCAAATGTGTGCAGCACGGTCAGAGCCTGAGCTGCGACTGGGCTTGCAACGTATGCAGACCGTTTTGCTATCTACTCTGAACGTTTTGCGATGTACTGCTACTCGGCGCATGTTTGCAATCAGACGGCGACAGTTGCAAAATTATGTGCTGGGAATAGTTGCAGTCCGTGTGCAGTCACCTTGCTGACTCGTTGCAGACTCGTTCGCGGTAGCTGCTGCGTCGTGCTGAGCATGTTCGCAGAACGTTCGCATGCATGCTGCAATTAGATTAGTTTTTAGGAGGGAAAAGGGGTGTTTTCCGTACTGCGCTTGTTTGCGAATGTTCGTAGTACATCGCAGTACGACTCTGCATGACGCCGCACGGTATGGGTCTGTTGAGGTCTGTGGCGTAGTTGCTAGTTGAGATGCAAATCGTGCTGGGTATGTTCGGCGCTGAGCGCAGTAGATAGGAGCATTGTTGCCGTACATCGGCGAACTGACTGCAACTATTTGCAAGATATTTCGAGTTGCAAGCAGTTGCTTCATGTGCTCCTGTGCGCACCGGAGCACACGTAGCAACTAGCGACTCGGCCGCAACTGACGAAACTAGTCGTTAACCCCATGCAACTCGACGGAGTCTATGCGGAGATGTAAGAAACATTTGTATTTTGACTCAGTTGCAAGGAGACGCAGTACGCGATTTACTATAGTGTGACTGGGGCATAAAGGGAGACATCCTCTCTGATGAAATAGCACTAAGGCTATAAACGAAAAAAATATAGGAAAATGACAAGGTCTACGATTACATTACGTGTGAATTGTACAGCTTCTTATACCAGGGCTCACAGCTCCCTGCAATAACCTACGTATGTTCATTTACTTTGAGTGAAAATGTAAACAAAATTTCTGATTGGCTAAAAGTTGAAACACCTTCGATTACACCTATGGAAGGGAATGTTCAGTATTCGCGAATTCGGCACAACGAGCTGACTCTCTTGACACTGTTGTGTACTATCGACTAAAGCGTGGCGCACTACGTACACTATACACGGAGTTGTTATATGGGCTAATCAAACTTCTCGTGCTATCTCCATTCAGATAAAAACTCCAGGCTGAAAATACAGGTGAATAAATCTACGTTATAAATATCAGCTTGCACTTGTATGATAACCTGTCTACGTTAGCATGAGCAACTTACAGATACAGTACCTTCCTATACTTCCAAATGATATCTGTAGCTTACGGTACATGCCACAAGGTTTGATTATTGGTTTTCAAACAACTCTTCTGGTAGGAGACGCTTGCCATGTAAGAATATTATGAGCATGTTAAACATTTAAAAAGAGGGGAGCTGAACGTTAGGCCTAACTTTTAGCCGTTAGGTTATGCTGTACGCCTAATATTCCCTCAAAAATCGCCCATAAAGGGTGGTAAAAATTGGGGACAGCTCCCTGTTCTGACGTTTCTTTGATCCGACGTCTCTATATTCCGGAAGTGTACATGAATGTCAGTGTTAGGAGAAGGATTAGGGTAGGGTTAGGTTAGGTTAGGGTGAAAGTGTAATGGGTGGGGGTTTCGGAACATAGACTGATAGAGACGTTGGAACAGAGACTAGAGAGGTGTAACCGTGAAAATTAGTTTTCATCTTCACCCTGAGCAAGCAACGAGAATGATAGCCTTAATTACTCATTGGTCGAGAATTGCCTCTACTTGTTTGTCAGACATCTTTGTTTTGGACTTTTTGCCCGATTCTCGCAAATTATACTGCAATTTCATGTTGATCATGTTGATGTCTGTCGCGTCGCACTGATTATGCAGCCGAATGCAGGAATATGACGATATAATCATGGTTTTGGCGCGAACGTTATCAATTTTGGACAAACTTCTTACTGTATTATTGTTTTACCACTGTCTCCATGTTACCAGCGGATTTGGTAAACATTATTTAATAATTTACCCGTATTGGGCACTTGGCTGTTTGCCCAACCCTTTTTACCAAACAGTTTTGAGAGTATGACGGTACCATAATGCACATTGCAGGGGGGGGGGAGGAGGGAATGGGCTTCAAATTAAATGGCCTGCAGGATGCCACTTGAAAACCTAGACTGTAGTCCTTTAAAGCAGTAAAAGGTTAGATATCATAATTTTTAGGGCTTAAGTGGGGGTTGAGATTGGGAATAGAAAGGGATTAAACACTGAGAGTGTTTATCTCACCATATCTGTGAAATGAAAACAATCCTAGACCTGTTACGGAAACCATGTCTGAAGTGTTACTGGAACTTATTAAAGTGGAAGCATAGTTGGAAAACGGATTTGTAAGTTAGGTGGTGACATTGCCAACTGAATGTATGGAAAAAATGTAATTTCTCTAAAAAGAAGTTTTCTAGACTTTTGCAAATTATTACATCAGTTAAATTGTGATACTTGTAGCTACAATACTCAGCTACAGTACAGGAACTGGGCATGGTGAAGTAACTGTACATAGTTGTTGTTGGAAACCTTGTTTCCTGCTGTTCTTTGGTGTATTCTAGTTGTATCAATCTGTAAGTCAAGGCCCAATGTGGAACACCCTAGCATGCATTCCTGTAGTGTGTCGAGTTACTACCCATGTTGGGACCTCCTTTTTGTAAACTTATATACGGATTATACCAGCTTATTCACCAGAGAAAGCAGTAAACATTCCCAGAAATATTAGTTATAAACTTGAATGTAATTTAAGTTTTCTAATTTACTCAGTTTTTGGTGGTGCTTACTCTTCTTAACAGTGATATTACCCTTTATGTATGACTTACGGTAGTGTATTGTATTAACTGGTTATATGCATAACATTTCCCTATGAAGTAACCCTAGTAGTTGTTTAGGATATTTATTTACAAGAAGCTAATGATGTTGACATATATCATAATTAAGGGAAAGCATTTTAATCCTAGTACACTACTGCACAGCTATTGAACAAATCCTGCAGTTTGTTACTGATACCTTTTCCACAATCAATGCTGGACATGTACCATGTAGTTTCTCATACAATGAGTATATACATGAAGTAAGTTTATTTTGGTTTGCAAGGGGAAGGATTGATCTGCAGTTCAACCATATGATACAGTCAAATTACTGGTCTAAATGCAGAATCGAGAAAAAGAATTTAAAATATGGATCTTTTCACTGAAACATGAGGCCATTCTGGCATGTCCTGTTAATTTTCTCTGAAAGTGTTTACAAAACTGAAAAAGCCCTTCCACTTTTTGTGAACAGTCCAAAGCAAAGTAAGCCAACTAGGAAAATGAGAACAACATTTAAAGTTGAATGGCAATTTTTGCAGTAAACTTTTTACAAGATTTGTGTTATCTTACAATTTATTTAAATTCAGAAAGACCAAAACTGAATATTGAAATTGTCATACTTTACTTATTACCACAGTTTTTCTAATTTGATTCTGTTATATAGCTCTTTCTCTTACCGGTACTGGAAATGATGGCAGAGAAGTTGTGCAACTCAGATGTAAGTTCCCGCTATTTAATCAGTCTAGCACTCAAAAAACTTTTTAGAAGGAAAAAAATTGAATACTTTCAAAATTTATTATTGTGGAATCTCTTATTATTCAAGCGTTGTTTATTGGCGTTGTACTCTAGTCATGATATTCAAGTAGTATATGTGCCATGGGGTGACCATATTTTGGAGGTTTAAGTCAGGGACGCTACTAGACCAGGCACCGTGTAAGGAATATATATATATATATATATATATATATATATATATATATATATATATATATATATATATATATATATATATATATATATATATATATATATATATATATATATATATATATAATATAATATTATCGTTAGTGTGCAATGGGCTACAGGAAATGTGTGTGATCACAGCAGTAATAGAAAGTCAGTGATGCTCTTGACTTTCGATCTCTGTGATTGGGATTGCAGACAACTGTTATTTATTACCCTACGTACGTTGTACCTGGGCACTACGGCACATATCTCAACGATGATAATACAGTACTTAGCTAGGCAGCTGTTCAGCTCCCGTCCGAAAGGTACACAGTAGGCTACACAATCGACAAAATATTATTTTTTACAACATTATAATTAATATCTTGGGAAATTTCAAATTTCAAGGACATTTGTTCAAATCGGGGACATTTTCGGGGACACTTGTTCAAATCGGGGACGGAACACTGAATTCGGGGACTGTCTCCGAAAATCGGGGACGTCTGGTCACCTTGGTGTACCATAGGTTCATTTCTGCACTCTCTCTATTGAAAACCACATGGTATGAAAATGCTTGCAACACGATAGCCATATACATCACAAATTGCTAGTATGTCGTTTTGCTTTACGTTCCTCAGTCCTCGTGCCTATGTGGCATTGTGCATCAAATGATCATATTTGCATACTTCCCTGTGGCAAGGAATTATTCCATATATACCACTAACCTCTCCATTCCAGCGTGCTTGGTAAATAATTATGACTATGCCACTGCGTCTTTGTTTACATTGCAAAATTTGTCTTATTGCAGATAGCCCCCGCTCTTAATCCTGACTATACCAGTGCTCATCCCACAGCTTTATCAATATTCTAGAGCCAAAACTATTGGCCGCTTTCAGTTATAAGGCTGATGACTTTTGGTAATTTTTTGACATTTTCTTATGACTGAGTTACACCAACACCCCCGGTAAAACCTGGAAAGGCTAGTACTTACCTTCGGAAAACGCCTGACTGCACGACTACACCAATGTACTGACAACCTTTTCTTTGCTTAGCAAAATTTCTCTTATGACAGTTCAAGTCCAGCGTATGCTCACCTTTTTTGGAATGAAACAAAAAATTGGCTTACGTATAGGTGTATGTTTTCAGAATTCGATTGCTACGTCAATGCTCTGTAAAATTTTCCAAAGTCGTTTTTCATATACGGCCTATGAAATTTATACAGCTGTTTCGAAACCAAAGCTTTTAATTTGAATACAAATTAAGTTAAAACATTAATATTTCACTCCGGTTTTTCCTATGCCTTCTCTTTGTATTGGTGATATTGTCTCTCCAAACATCCCTCTATAACTTAAGTGTTCAGAAGAATTCAGGAAGTAGTGGGCATGGGTGATTTTGCTGATACTGGTGTGGCGCAATTTCTCTCCTTTTACATTTAATTCCATTTTTATTCACTAAGTGACACTTTATATTCAGCAAAAATTCTGTTTCCATTTATTTCAGACTGGAGAATTTGTTACATGACATTGTGGATTATCTTTGCAAAAACCTGTGGTAAGACCTGTCTATAACAATATTACAGTAATTCCGAAAACAAGATGAAATTGAATGTGGTTCGATGAAAAGAAAAACCTATGCATTCATGATAGCGTATTTGTGCGTGTGTGAGTAGGTATTTGTGTGTGTTTGTGACTCTTTCTTGCTTACAAGATATCTCAAGAAGGGAATTTGTGACAGTTCTCAAACGTCGTAAATAAGATGCCCATACTGAGAGGAGTAAGCCTGTTGCTTTTGGTGGAGGTCAAAGGTCATCTGGGGTTACCAGAGTCAAACTCTGAAAACCTGGTTTACATCAAGGTTCAAAGTTTGGATAGATGTATACGTAGTGGTGAGAAGAAGAAACCCAATGCTTTTGGTGGAGTTCACAGTTTATGTGGGGTCAACAGGGGTCTGAAAACCTTGTCAACACGATATCTAGTGGTAGGGGAGCTTGGATGGATTTCAAACTTGGTGTATGGATGCCTTATGGTCAGGGGTAGAATCTTATCGTTGTGGTGGAGGTCAAAGGTCGTCTGGGGTCACCGGTGATCAAAGTCTAAAAGCTTATTAACATAATATCTCAAGGAAGAAAGCTTGGATAGATTTAAGCTTGGATAGATTTCATACATGGTGTGTAAATGCCTGATGGTGAGAGGACTACTTTTATGGTGGAGGTCAAAGGTCATCTAGGGTTAAACATGGGGTCAAACTCTGAATACTTTCTTCACAATATATCTCAATTTAGGACCTTGGATACTTTGATAGGTGTTGCATTTAACCATCAGAAAACTCTTTTGAGTTTTGTCCGATGTGAGAGTTCAGCTGAAATCACCAGAGGATAAATTTCCCAAGAATTCTCAGGTCAAATATAAACACAAAACTAATTTTCCAGCAAATTAAGATCACATTCAACCAATAACTGAAAGAAGCGGGACATATTGGCATTGTTTTGGAATACACATGTACGTGCTTATCATCGCAACCACAATGCATGTTTGCATTCTGGCTTAAAAAAACTTTAAAGCTCCATGGTGTGTTTATCGTTCTTACGACTTTACGACAAACTTTAAACCCCTAGATGTAGAGGGATTTGTGGACTAAATTTTTTCAAACGTCAGTAATTGATCAAGACACTATCTTCACTCCTGGGCTGGCCTAGTGCAGTAGCTTTTCCAGAATTTTCGATGTGGTGGATGGGGGGTGGGCATTCCATTTCTGGGATGCACCAAAATTACGAACCGAGTATCGCTGGAAACGTCGTGGTGAAATCCACTGCTTCCCTGTAGCGTTGGGCCTCAGTGTTTGCTCAGTATGAAGAAACGTTCAGTATGAGGGGTCCAGGGCAAAGCCCGTGGAGGGTCTAGGTTATTTGTAAATTGTTACCATTAGAATAAAACATTTGGCTCTAGACCTATCAGATGGGTTTGCATTGGGCTTCGAATATTAAATCTACTCATGCTGCCCATTAGTAATTAATATTGGGACAATACCTTGCACTATAGGGGAGCCTTTGCATTAGAACATCGAAGCTGCATCAGTGGTTTGATATCCGGGGCCAGCCCACAAAATTTGAAAAAAAAAAAAACATTGGATATGATTGGCCATGAATTCAGGGGGACTTAAAATTATTGCAGCTATATTTCCTATATTTTCGTCAGCAATAAATGAAAAAATGGTTGGCCAGTGCCTGATGAGACCATGGTGTGATGATTGGCTCTGCCTTGGTAAGGATTCCCTAGAGCAAAGTTTCCCCTCCAAAATTTGAAGGCTCCGGTATTTAAAATAAAAGTGCATAAATGTCATACTTAATGCATACGCATTGAAAAAGCGAAGAAAATCATAATGTGTATAGTTTTCATAAATAAAATGTGATTAAAGATAATCTATGTGAGAATTGTATTGAATGGAGGGGACTCACGGCCATTGTAGTCCCATAGCTGTTATAAAGTTATGTTGAAATAATAGCTGTGGATTACATCCTCCAATAAGACAATTCTTCACGTAGTTAAAAAAGTAGATGCGCCTAAAAGCAAGTGAAAAATTTCAGTTTTTGAGATGATTTTGGGCAGTTTAAGCCACATGATTGACAGATAAAGTAACAGTGGGTCCTTGTCTTCAAATATTCGAGATTTTTTCTTTGAGGGTTACACGTACCTAGTTTTTGGTGGGGTGTGCGCCATGACCACCCCCTTGGCGACAGCACTGGCCCAGTGTAAATTGAGTTTATATGTTACGTAATACACTCTTATAGTGGCTGTAAGTAACTACAGAGACCATTCCAACTTCGCACTTCGTCTTCTTACTGCTTTACACAGCAAACATTAACTTCTCCAAATGTATAGATATTTGAGGGTTTAGCTATTGCAAACGTCAGTAATTGCAAAAAGTACTAACGTTATGCATGGACTGGTTCAGTGTTACTTGAGTTTACTGTATATATCATGTAAGGCACTCTTAGGACTGCTTTCACACTAGGGATCAGATCATGAGCGGGAGATCAGATCCAGATCAGATTCTGTGTTCATAATCAAGGTTTGACACTTTATCCTCTGCAGTGAATAAGACCACGAGAAAATAATTGATAAACAGGAACTTATTTTAACAAGACTCAGATGGTACAATAGTCAACACTGTTCATGTAACATGTGTATACACCCTGAGATCCGCATCGCCCCTTATTACCTGACAAATTGCTTACGATTGAAAAAATAGGGACTGCTATTATATACTTCATCACTACAAACGTGTTCTGCATAACCTAGACGGTCCCATTCTTTGATGAAATGGCGCTCTTGTAACTTTGTGGGAGTAAAGACAACATTGTTGAATTATCTTTGATGATGACTTTAAGTTTCCTTTCAGCAGGGCCAGTTGGGCAGGGAACTAGGTTATTACTGTAAGTAAGCAGTTTCCCTTCCCAAACGTACCATTAGGTGGCCTGAGAATGATGAAATGTTACTTTAAGAAATTGCAGAATCTATGATGTAGAAGTTCTCAGCCCCCTCTTCAATCTTGGGAGCAACCCTACTTGTCTGTTGAGCTTTCTGGCAAAGTTAGCGAATGCATAACAAACCAACGATAGGCTTCAGAGCTTTTTCATCGAAGACAATGGTTTCCCAATCTCGCCCTTTACCAAATTTGCATGCGATGCATGTTACCATACTCAGCAGTTTTATGTAACAGTCGATAGGCTTCTCATAGAAGAGCTGACAGTAGTAAGGGAATGCACTATTAGTATGTGGATATGGCATTAAGTAGTTTAAACTCAGTGAGGCCACTATAGCTTTCTCAGGTAGATGAACTAGACGCGCATCCTTTTTGTTTTAAATTGGAGGATGAGGCTAGAATAAAACTTAGTAGGGAAAATATTATGTATGGGACAAAATTGTAGGGTGAAAAGAAATTGCAGTAAAATAGTTTTGATCTGTATTGCTACTTTTCACTGGCATGTCAAAATGTAATGATAAAATATTACTTCTGCACCTGAACAGTGGCTAAACAAACCCTATTTACTAAAGTGGCAAAGACAACCCAAAGGAGCCAAACTTCAGCATAAAGCGTAGATCACCAGGGCCCTTCTGGTTGTGATGGTAATAAAACTTATAGGACCATTAGAATTTTGAGAATATCAAAGAAATTAATAAGGTCACAAAAGAAAGGGAATCACCAAATACCTTTCAATCGGGCAAAGGCATGCCACATACCCACTTGGGGGATTTTAAGGGGGCTATGACCAAAACGATAGCAAGAGATCTCTCTCTGTCCCTCACGGTTCAGGCCCACGAGAGTGTAGGGGAGCATCTTGGCCTTAAAAAAACCAAAGTCCTCTAAGAGGACTCCAGATAGAACTACCGCCATTTGCAAACACTACACCAGAGGAACATTTGCAAATATTTCCAAGTCGGTGGATTTGCCCTTGCCATTCCACCAAAATACTAAGTTGATTTCTACTATCCCCTGCTGGTGATAAATGACACTGTTGTACCATTTGACCTACACCTGTGATACTGTTAATGTCATTTCTGTCATTTGAACTGCTTAGTTTCCTAAGGAACAGTACTTGCCTGATCTGCAAACTTGAGTCAGGGTGGTAACCACTAGTGTGAGACATTCCTGTATTTACCATATCCTCCCAGAAAACCCTGTGAAATTCTGTAAATTCATTGCTGTTCTTTTCACAAAACCTGTGTTTCTGTAATTTAACACTTTAAAGTCTGTATATGGTGTACAGCAAATGCATGTAAATATTGCTGAGGTAAGGAACAAAGCGAGGTGGATAGTTAAAGTTGAAGGGTACATGGCAAGTCAGAATTTAATGAGGTATTGTTCTCACATAGAATGCTTATTACAGTCAGTATACAAGTGAGTGTAGCTTCTTTCATAAGTGAGTTAGAAGCAGGTAGCTAGAAAGTGTTAAGTTTTAGAAGGGCTATTGCTTCATCCTTATGGAAAGTTAAATAAGTAGAGGAAAAGTGGAGGTTATCTACATGACATATGAAAAATAGAGAGAGAGAGTGGCAAAGTATTATCTTTATTTTCTTTTCTTTTAAGATTGACGGTAGCCTGTACACAGGATAACACTGATATGGAACTTTGTTGATGGGGTACAGAGACTGAAAGAAATATTTTCCTCTTACTGGTGTCTGGTGTGACGTCACGTATGCCACCATAGAAAGTTGTGATTGTTTTTAGAGACCCAGCCATGGCCCACTGATTAAGAAAATTTGCATGACAGATGGAGTAGAGTTGGTGTACTGCAGTGAACAGCTGGAAGAGTTTTTATTTTATATATTAAATGTTTTTCCATACTTGCCAATACTGTTATTGTGATTCATCTAGTTGAATTGCCTGGGTGAAGAGGCCATTTCCCAGAAAAAAGGGGTTGTGGATCTTGAAAAATTATTCACCGTACGTGAAAACCTCGAGTTAGGTGGGCAAAATGTACAGGGACTCATGGCTGATGCAAAAGGTGAGCAGGTGAGGCCTGAGAAAGACATGAGAACCCATAAAAGTAAAACTGAAGCTGAACCAAAAGAAAACAATAGCCATAGAAATGGAAACGGAGCAGGAAGTAGAAAGTCCTATTAAGAGTGAGGGAGAAGGAAAAAAAATGTTTACTCAAAAATCAAGAGCCTCAAATTACCCTCCTTCAAGGCCCTCTGTGCTCACCCCAGACAGTAACGGTTCTCCCAGCTAACATAACTTCTAGCCCCGCCTACAATTTAAACATTACCAACTGTCTAGTAGCAGAACACTTCCAAGACAGAGCCACATAGTAGCCTGCGCTGAGTTTTAATTGCTCGAGGCAATATTGAAAAAAAAAACTGTGTGACTGTGAGTCTAATTAGGATCACAACTGACTGTCCAAGTCATTATTACCAATCAGAGTGGTGCTAATATTATTTGAATGAATGCAAATCAATGTGCCGTCACCAACTCGATTTAGAACTACTGGGATATGTCTAAATATATTTAGGGGATGCCAAAGTTCCTTTCAATGAGGATACTGTGTATAAAAATGCATTCATATTCACAAAACTTTAAAAGTGTTCTCAATGGTGGCATAAGTCAGAGTGGGGTACTAATCTCAGGGCCTTATTTCATGGCAAGGCATTAGGTATCTTCTCTCGTCCGCCAACGTCAAAGTCAGTAATGACTCCGTGATGGCGGCTTCCTCTGTTGAAGAGTTTTGTACTACCGGATATGGGTTTAGGTAAAAGTTTAGGTCAGCAAAACGTATTGGGGAGACAGGACAGATAGTATGCCATAAGATCAGAACATTTGTTGTCTCCATTGGTTGATATGTGTGAAATATAGATGTCTTATGAGGGTCTTTCTGATTTGTCCTATAGAGAGCAGTTTTTGAGCAGTACCAATCGAGAAACCACGAAAGGAAACATAAAGACGTACAGACCATGGTCACATATGCTGATCATATTGCTGACGTGCATGGTGGATTTTCTATGCTACTGGTAGGTTAAAATAAAAAAAAAAATGGTTTCTCATTGAATCGAGCCAACAGCACCTTGATGAATACCTGAAGTTTGGTCAAACGTAGTTATCAGTAGTTACAATACTATTGATAGCATATTCGACGTTTTGGTCTTTCTATGCATTGTGTTGATAATAAATTGTTAAGGAAAAGTTTGTTATGATTTCATTAATGTGATACAGGGTTAAGGCTGGGACATAATATCGTAGTAACATCATGGATTCTGATGTCAGTACTTGGACTATTTATGTACTACATTGTTATAGTTTGTTCTTTGGTAGTCAGTTATGTTCTGATAGATACCAAATAGTCGACGAAGTACCTCGTGATGCTTGTTGAGTGATAGTTTAGAGAGGTAGGATGTTATTGCTTGTGTAATGAAGTATTTTGTTAAAATAGCTGTCTAACTCTTAGTAAATAGATATCCAGGAAGCAAAGTTGTAGTTATATATGTTTTCATTAAGTAGATAATTAGCCAAAATAGTAGCTCTTGTTTCTTTTAATTATCCTTTTTAGGTAGAATGTTATAATGTGTTTAATGAAGTAGGTAGTTTGCATAGATATTTGAGTCTGAGTAGGTTAGCATGAGGCAGATATTGGTGGTTATTGTATAGTTATTAAGGGTTCGAAAGAATGGATGCAGTAGGTAGTTCAAGTTTGTTGAGCAGGAGCAAGTACATGTCGCTTTAAGCTCATTTGAAGCTGCTAATTGTAATATGTAAGATGTCAGCCGGTAACCCTGTAAAGGAGATGGTAGTTAGTTGTAGGTAGGCACTAGGACTTATTGATTGAGTGATAGCTTAGCAAGTTAGTGTGATTTATCTGTTTGATAAAAGGTAAAAGAGACTTGGGAGTTAGCTCACTCTTGATAGAGTACACAGCTTGAGATAGGATTCCATCTTTAGATTGTTCAATGATTGATGCAGTAAGTAGCTTGTTTTGAAGTGTACGTCAGTAGGTACATGTCCAGGAAGCATAGTTGTAGTTATTTATGTTTTCGTTAAGTGGATGAGGAGTCAAAGAAGCTCTTGTTTCTTTTAGTTAGCGTTTGGAGGTAGGATGTTACAACTAGTTTCCCAAAGAAGATAGTTTGTATAGGTATTTGAGTCTGGGTTGGTTTGCATGTGTTTATTGGGCAGGAGTGTGTAGATGCCACCTTAGCTCAGGTGAAGTTGGTAGTTGTAATATGTAAGATGTCAGTTGGTAGTGTTACACTGTAAAGGGGAAGGTAGTTCCTCGTAGGTAGGTCTAGGACTTATTGGCTTTTGAGTGACAGCTTAGCAAGGTAGTGTGTTTTCTGTTTCAAAACAGGTAGCTAGCATCTGTAGAAGAGACTTGGGAAGTTAGCTCATTTTTGATGGAGTACACAGCTTGAGGTAGGATTCCATCTTAGATTGTTAAATGATTGATGCAGTAAGTAGCCTATTTTAGAGTGTATGCCAGTAAGTAGATCTCCAGGAAGCATAGTTGTAGTTAGTTTTGTTCCATTAAGTAGACAAGTAGTCAAAATAGCTCTTGTTTCTTTTAAGTAGCGTTTGGAGGTAGGATGTTACAACTAGTTTCCTAAAGGAGATAGTTTGTATAGGTATTTGACTCAGGGTAGGTGTGTATGTGTTTCTTTTCTAGATGGTATTGGTAGTTATACTATAGGCATTGAGGGTTTGAAAGAATGAATGAAGTAGGTTGTTGAAGTTTATTGGGCAGGAATGTGTAGATGTCGCTTTCAGCTCAGTTGAAGTTGGTAGTTGTAACATGAAAGATTTTAGTTGGTAGTGTTACCCTGCAAAGGAGAAGGTAATTTCCTGTAGGTAGGTCAAGGACTTATTGACTTTTGAGTGACAGCTTAGCAAGGTAGTGTGTTTTTTGTTGCATAAAAGGTAGCTAGCATCTGTAGAAGAGACTTGGGAAGTTAGCTCACTTTTGATGGAGTACACAGCTTGAGATAGGATTTCATTTTTAGATTGTTAAATGATTGGTGCAGTAAGTAGCTTGTTTTAGAGTGTACGTCAGTAGGGAGATTCAAGGAAGCATAGTTGTAGTTATTTATGTTTTCATTAAGTAGAAAAGTATTCAGAGTAGCTCTTGTTTCCTTTAATTAGCGTTTGGAGGTAGGATGTTACAACTAGTTTCCCAAAGTAGATAGTTTGTATAGGTATTTGAGTCAGGGTAGGTTTGCATGTGTTTCTTTTCTAGATGGATATTGGTAGTTATACTATAGGTATTTAATGTTTGAAAGAATGAATGAAGTAGGTTGTTGAAGTTTATTGGGCAGGAGTGTGTAGATGTCGCCTTAAGCTCAGCTTAAGTTGGTAGTTGTAATATGTAAGATGTCAGTTGGTAGAGGTTCCATGTAAGGGACAAGGTAGTTTCCCGTAGACATTTGAGTGACAGCTTAGCAAGGTAGTGTGTTTTCTGTTTCATAAAAGGTAGTTAGCATCTGTAGAGGAGACCTAAGGAAGTTAGCTTACTTTTGATGGAGAATGGAGCTTGAGATAGGATTCCATCTTTAGATTGTTAAATGATTGGTGCAGTAAGTAGCTTGTTTTGGAGTGTACGTCAGTAGGTAGATGTCCAGGAAGCATAGTTGTAGTTGGTTATGTTTTTATTAAGTAGATAAGAAGTCTAAATAGCCCTTGTTTCTTTTAATTCGCGTTTGTCGGTAGGATGTTACAACTAGTTTCCCAAAGTAGATAGTTTGTATAGGTATTTGAATCTGGGTAGGTTAGTATGTGTTTCTTTTCGAGATGGATATTGATAGTTATACTATAGGCATTGAAGGTTTGAAAAAATGAATGGAGTAGGTAGTTGAAGTGAATTGGGCAGGAGTGTGTAGCTGTCGCTTTTAGCTCAGTTAAAGTTGGTAGTTGTAAAAGTAAGATGTCAGTTAGTAGTGTTACACTGTAAAGGAGAAGGTAGTTCCCTGGAGGTAGGTCGAGGACTTATTGACTTTTGAGTGACAGCTTAGCAATTTACTGTGTTTTCTGTTCAAAAAAGTTAGGTAGTATCGTTGCAAGAGACTTGGGAAGTTAGCTGACTTTTGAGGGAGTACACAGTTTGAGATAGGATTCCATCTTTAGATTGTTAAATGATTGATGCAGTAAGTAGCTTGTTTTAGAGTGTACGTCAGTAGGTACATGTCCAGGAAGCATAGTTGTAGTTATTTATGTTTTCTTTAAGTAGATACGTAGTCAAAATAGCTCTTGTTTCTTTTAATTAGCGTTAGGAGGTAGGATGTTACAACTAGTTTCCGAAAGAAGATAGTTTGTATAGGTATTTGAGTCTGGGTTGGTTAGCATGTGTTTCTTTTCAAGATACATATTGGTAGTTATACTTTAGGTATTGAATGTTTGAAAGAATGAATGAAGGAGATAGTTCAAGTTTATTGGGCAGGAGTGTGTAGATGCCGTCTTAAGCTCAGATGAAGTTGGTAGTTGTAATATGTAAGATGTCTTTTGGTAGCGTTACACTGTAAAGGAGAAGGTAGTGAACTGTAGGTAGGTCTAAGACTTATTGACTTTTGAGTGACAGCTTAGCAAGGTAGTGTGTTTTCTGTTTCATAAAAAAACATAGCATCTGTAGAGGAGACTTGGGAGTTAGCTTACTTTTGATTGAGTACACAGCTTGAGATAGGATTCCATCTTTAGATTGTTAAATGATTGATGCAGTAAGTAGCTTGTTTTGGAGTGTACGTCAGTAGGTACATGTCCAGGAAGCATAGTTGTAGTTAGTTATGTTTTCTTCAGGTAGATAAGAAGTCAAAATAGCTCTTGTTTCTTTTAATGACCGTTTGTCGGTAGGATGTTTCAACTAGTTTCCCAAATTATATAGTTTGTATAGGTATTTGAATCTGGATAGATAGTTTGAGGTAGGATTCCATCTTAGATTGTTAAATGATTGATGCAGTAAGTAGCTTGTTTTGGAGTGTGCGTCAGTAGGTAGATCTCCAGGAAGCATAGTTGTGGTTAGTTATATTTTCTTCAGGTAGATAAGAAGTCAAAATAGCTCTTGTTTCTTTTAATTTCCATTTGTCGGTAGGATGTTACAACTAGTTTCCCAAATTATATAGTTTGTATAGGTATTTGAATCTGGGTAGATAGCTTGAGGTAGGATTCCATCTTAGACTGTTAAATGATTGATGCAGTAAGTAGTTTATTTTAGAGAGTACGCCAGTAGGTAGATCTCCAGGAAACATAGTTGTAGCTAGTTATGTTTCTTTAAGTAGATAAGTAGTCAAAATAGCTCTTGTTTCCTTTAATTAGCGTTTGGAGGTAGGATGGTACAACTAGTTTCCTATAGGAGATAGTTTGTATAGGTATTTGACTCAGGGTAGGTTTTTATGTGTTTCTTTTCTAGATAGTATTGGTAGTTATACGATAGGTGTTGAGAGTTTGAAAGAATGAATGAAGTAGGTAGTTGAAGTTTATTGGGCAGGAGTGTGTAGATGCCACCTCAGCTCAGGTGAAGTTGGCAGTTGTAATATGTAAGATGTCTTTTGGTAGTGTTACACTGTAAAGGAGAAGGTAGTTACCTGTAGGTTGGTCTAGGACGTATTGACTTTTGAGTGACAGCTTAGCAAGGTAGTGTGTTTTCTGTTTCATAAAAAACATAGCATCTGTAGAAGAGACTTGGGAGTTAGCTTCCTTTTGATTGAGTACAAAGCTTGAGATAGGATTCCATCTTTAGATTGTTAAATGATCGATGCAGTTAGTAGCTTGTTTTGGAGTGTACGTCAGTAGGTACATGTCCAGGAAGCATAGTTGTAGTTAGTTATGTTTTCGTCTTATAGATAAGAAGTCAAAATAGCTCTTGTTTCTTTTAATGACCGTTTGTCGGTAGGATGTTACAACTAGTTTCCCAAATTATATAGTTTGTATAGGTATTTGAATCTGGATAGATAGTTTGAGGTAGGATTCCATCTTAGATTGTTAAATGATTGATGCAGTAAGTAGCTTGTTTTAGAGTGTACGTCAGTAGGTACATGTCCAGGAAGCATAGTTGTAGTTAGTTTTGTTTTCATTAAGTAGATGAGTAGACAAAATAGCTCTTGTTTCTTTTAATTAGCATTTGTAGGTAGGATGTTACAAGTAGTTTCCAGAAGTAGATAGTTTGTATAGGTGTTTGAGTCTGGGCAGGTTAGCATGTGTTCCTTTTAATTACCGTTTGTCGGTAGGATGTTACAACTAGTTTTCCAAATTATATAGTTTGCATAGGTATTTCAATCTGGATAGATAGCTTGAGGTAGGATTCCATCTTAGATTGTCAAATGATTGATGCAGTAAATAGTTTATTTTAGAGTGTACGCCAGTAGGGAGATCTCCAGGAAACATAGTTGTAGCTAGTTATGTTTCTTAAAGTAGATAAGTAGTCAAAATAGCTCTTGTTTCTTTTAATTAGCGTTTGGAGGTAGGGTGGTACAACTAGTTTCCTAAAGGAGATAGTTTGTATAGGTATTTGACTCAGGGTAGGTTTGTATGTGTTTCTTTTCTAAATGGTATTGGTAGTTATACAAGGTATTGAGGGTTTGAAAGAATGAATGAAGTAGGTTGTTGAAGTTTATTGGGCAGGAGTGTGTAGATGCCACCTTAGCTCAGGTGAAGTTGGTAGTTGTAATATGTAAGATGTCAGTTGGTAGTGTTACACTGTAAAGGAGAAGGTAGTTACCTGTAGGTTGGTCCAGGACTTATTGACTTTTGAGTGACAGCTTAGCAAGGTAGTGTGTTTTCTGTTTCATAAAAGGTAGCTAACATCTGTAGAAGAGACTTGGGAGTTAGCTTCCTTTTGATTGAGTACACAGCTTGAGGTAGGATTCCATCTTTAGTTTGTTAAATGATTGATGCAGTATGTAGCTTGTTTTGGAGTGTACTTCAGTAGGTACATGTCCAGGAAGCATAGTTGTAGTTAGTTATGTTTTCTTCAGGTAGATAAGAAGTCAAAATAGCTCTTGTTTCTTTTAATTTCCGTTTGTCGGTAGGATGTTACAACTAGTTTCCCAAATTATATAGTTTGTATAGGTATTTGAGTCTGTGTAGGTTAGTATGTGTTTCTTTTCTGGATAGTTATTGGTAGTTATACTATAGGTATTGAATGTTTGGAAGAATGAATGAAGGAGGTAGTTGAAGTTTATTGGGCAGGAGTGTGTAAGTAGAATGTTACAACTAGTTTCCCAAATTATATAGGTTGCATAGGTATTTGAGTCTGGGTAGGTTAGCATGTGTTTCTTTTCTAGATAGATATTGGTATTTATACTATAGGTATTGAGGGTTTGAAAGAATGAATGAAGTAGGTTGTTGAAGTTTATTGGGCAGGAGTGTGTAGATGTCGCCTTAAGATCAGTTGAAGTTGGTAGTTGTAATATGTAAGATGTCAGTTGGTAGTTTTACACTGTTAAGGAGAAGGCAGTTCCCTGGAGGTAGGTACTAGGACTTATTGAATTTTGAGTGACAGCTTAGTTGAAGTTTATTGGGCAGGAGTGTGTAGATGCCACTTTAGCTCAGGTGAAGTTGGCAGTTGTAATATGTAAGATGTCAGTTGGTAGTGTTACACTGTAAAGGAGAAGGTAGTTCCCTGGACGTAGGTCTAGGACTTACTGACTTTTGAATGACAGCTTAGCAAGGTAGTGTGTTTTCTGTTTCATAAAAAACATAGCATCTGTAGAAGAGACTTGGGAGTTATCTCACTTTTGATGGAGTACACAGCTTGAGGTAGGATTCCATCTTTAGATTGTTAAATGATTGATGCAGTAAGTAGCTTGTTTTAGAGTGCACGTCAGCAGGCAGATGTCCAGGAAGCATAGTTGTAGTTATGTTTTCATTACGTAGATAAGTAGTCAAATAGCCCTTGTTTCCTCCAAATAGCGTTTGTAGGTAGAATGTTTCAACTAGTTTCCCAATGTAGATAGTCTGTATAGGTATTTGAGTCTGGGTAGGTTAGCATGTGTTTCTTTTCTAGATAGATATCGGTACTTATACTATAGGCATTGAGGATTTGAAAAAATGAAGTAGTTAGTTCAAATTTAATGAGCAGGAGTGTGTAGATGTCGCTTTTAGCGCAGTTGAAGTTGGTAGTTGTAATATATAAGATGTCAGTTAGTAGTGTTACCATGTAAAGGAGAAGGTAGTTCCCTGTAGGAAGGTCTAAGACATAAAAGGTAGATAGCATCTGTAGAAGAGACTTAGGAAGTTAGATCACTTTTGATGAAGTACACAGCTTGAGATACGATTCCATCTTTAGATTGTTAAATGATCGATGCAGTGAGTAGCTTGTTTTAGAGTGTACGTCAGTAGGTAGATATCCAGGAAGCATAGTTGTAGTTAGTTTTGTTTTCATTAAGTAGATGAGTAGTCAAAATAGCTCTTGTTTCTTTTAATTAGCATTTGTAGGTAGGATGTTACAAGTAGTTTCCAGAAGTAGATAGTTTGTATAGGTGTTTGAGTCTGGGCAGGTTAGCATGTGTTCCTTTTCTAGATAGATATTGGTATTTATACTATAGGTATTGAGGGTTTGAAAGAATGAATGAAGTAGCAAGTTGAAGTTTATTGGGCAGGAGTGTGTAGATGTCGCTTTTAGCTCAGTTGAAGTTGGTAGTTGTAATATGTAAGCTGTCAGTTGGTAGTGTTACTCTGTAAAGGAGAACGTAGTTCCCTGGAGGTAGGTCGAGGACTTATTGACTTTTGAGTGACAGCTTAGCAAGGAAGTGTGTTTTCTGTTTTTATAAAAGGTAGCTAGCATCTGTAGAAGAGACTTGGAAAGTTAGCTCTCTTTTGATGGAGTAGACAGCTTGAGATATGATTCCATCTTTAGATTGTTAAATGATTGATGGAGATAGTGATGATGAATTTCAAGAAATTATGGGAAAGTTGGTGGTTGATCAACTTATATTTTCACTGAATGACGAAAGCCTTAGATTGATATTGGGAAACCTTACCAGTTCTTCACAGCAGTCTTCAGTCGAGAATCGAATAATATTTTAAGTTCCATTGGAAGAGTTCGGGCAATTATAGCTCAAATGTCCAATTTTATTACACGTAAAACATCGATAAGCATTGGAATTCGATCCTCGGTTCAGTTGAGTCTGACTCTGAGGCGACTGTCTCTGCGTCGAAGTATTTGCCTGCGACTGCGACTGTGAGTTTGGCTTCGAGTGTGCCACCTGTTGAGAATTCTGTACTGTACGCGAGGACGAAAACGCGTTGTTTCCTCTTTTAGGGCTAGTGGAATTATTACGTTGAGAAGCTCAACCACGATGGGACAGTCTTGTAATCATTAGATTATCCGCAAAACTCACAAAATCTTTCAGTGTAGACCACCGATGTTCCAGAAGTTTTAACACATCCACAATCCCGAAATTTGATGGGGCCTATTTCGAGGCTACAGTTAATGGCTCCTCTAAAACTTTGATTAATGCGTCCGAGGTTGGACTTACTGATGTTATTCCTCTAGATTCTCCAATGAATCTGACATTTTTGGATGGTACCCCTTTGGTAGTTCTAGGTAAAGTAGTATTTAACTTATCTATAGATGAGGCAGAAGCTTTTGTCTCAGACATTCCATGTCCTATTTTGCTGGGTAGAGATTTACAAGCAAAGTTAGGCTTAGCGTTTGATATTAGTGACAATTCGTATTGGGCAGACTCAGGCCACGTGTGAAGTACTCCTTGTTGTGGATTGATAGGTGGGGTGGTCCAATTCAGAAGGGTTCTTCGGATACAGGCCTAGGCCTATGCCTGCAAAAATCCTTACAGAGTGTGTCTGAGGTTACAGATGAAACAGGGGATGACAATGAGACTAAAAATAACATAGACTCCTGTAAAATCCAAGGATATGATGAATGTATTGATTCTATTATAGAAAAATATAGTGATATCTTTGTAGATAGACCTGGCTATTGTGAATTGATAAAGCACAGCATTGATACAGGGGATGCGAAGCCAGTTAGACAGAAGCCTTACAGGTAGTCCCCATCAAAAAGAGAAAATCTGAAACTCCAAATAGAGCAAATGTTGGATTTAGACATGATTACTCCATCAGATTCAGAGTGGTGTAGTCCTGTAGTTATGGTTATGAAGCCCGATGGAAGCTTCAGACTGGCCATAGATTATCGCAAGCTCAATGCTGTAACTAAACCGCCCAATTACCCTATACCCACTATAGAGTCTGTTTTGAATTCCATGCATGATGCCCAAGTTTTTTTCTACATTGGATCTGAAGGCAGGCTTTTGGCAATCTGCCATGCATGAGAGTGATCAAGCAAAAACAGCATTTGTTTGTGAGGAAGGGGTCTACCAATTTAAGTGTCTTCCCTTTGGGCTAAAAAATGCCAGTCAGCATTTTCAACAACTTATTGACACTGTTTTTAAACCCCTGAATAATAGTACTGTAGGTAAATGATACTATCCGTATATTGCTGACATTTTAATTCATTCTCCAAGTATTGAGGTTCATTTCCAGGATTTAAAAGATGTACTTGACTGTTTGAGAAAGGCATGGCTGACAGTCACTCCTGCAAAGTGTCAGCTCCTTTATGAAAGGATTAAATTTTTAGGCTATATAGTTGATGGGCAGGGACTCTGCCTTAATCCTGCAAAATGTGAAGCAGTTCAAAATTATCCACCTCCAACTGACAAAAAATCCTTAGAGAGATTCTTAGGCCTATCTGGCTGGTGTGCAAAGTTTGTACCTAACTATGCCAAAATTGTTGAACCTTTGAATACATTACGTCGAAAAGATGATCCCTGATACTGGGACGCCTCCTGTGAAAATGCCTTCCTTACACTGAAGGATGAAATAGTAAAATCTGTTATACTTACTATACCAGACGTTCGTAAATCGTTCGAGGTGCACATCGATGCCTCAGCAAATAGTCTCGATGCAGTTCTGATTGAGCTGGATATGAATGGGAACCAAGAATAATTGATTTTGCTTCTAGATCAGTACGAAGTGCAGAGAAAATTATTCTGCAACTGAACTTGAGTGCCTCGCTGTAGTGTGGGCGTTCGATAAGTGGCATGCATATTTAGAAAGTTCGCACACAACAGTTTTTACTAATCACCAGGCATTAGTTTGGATGCTACAAAGCAAAGGACTAAGAGGTAAATCCGTAAGAAGATGGGCTCTCAAGTTACAGGAGTTTGAGTATACAATTCACTATCGCCCTGGTAAACACAATGCAGTTGCTGACGCATTGTCAAGATCAACTATTAATACGACTGATTATGATACTAATACTTGTTTTCATACTGACGCGTACAGTGCGATCAATGTGACAAGTGGTTCCATTGGTCATGCTTGAAATTACGTAAGCAACAAGTTGATTCCATGAATGAGTTTATCTGTCCTAGTTGTTCCTTATGTATTTCACAAGTGAAAGAGGATGAGAGTATTTGTGATGAAATTCAGAATTTTGTACTACCAGATGTGAATCAATTTATTTCACACCAGCTTAAAGATAAACATTTGCTGGAGATCATTGAACGTCTGTCTTTACCCAATGTCAGTACATGTAGTCTGAGTCAAAATTTTGTCTTGAAAGATGGCCTGTTGAAACGGGTCTAAGAAAGTAAGAACTTACCAGTTATTCCTGAAACATTGAGACACGAAGTTATCACACATTATCATTCTTCTCCCACGTGCCCTCATTTTGGAATTCGTAAAATGGTTGGGAAGATTCAAGAAAAACTTTGGTGGAAAAATATGAGGCGGGATGTAATGGATTTTATTAAAAGGTGCAGGAAGTGTCTGTTGTCAAAACCGGTTTATGAGAAACCACAAGTAATCAAGCTGTGAGCAGCTTTAATGTGTGGGTGGTGATATGTAAATAACATACAATATCAAAGAATATGTTGCATTATATTAAGTATGTTTAGGAGCATCAGGAAAACATTTTCATTGTTTCAAATAATGTTTTGATATTGTTTTAAGAACGTCATACAGCGTTATCAATAACCAAAGACGAAATATTTCTCCATATAGCAGCCACACTAGTGTTGAAAAACGTGGCTTGTATGTTGCAATGGCACTAGGACTGGAAATATTGTCCAACTAATGTAAAATTCTTTTGAACATCAATTCTAATTTGCTTTAAACGTTTGTTCATCTATTAAAATAGATATTATTTTTAAGCATTTTAAAGATGTTAATAAAACATTTTATTATTTGGTATGATACTATTTTATATTCTAATATGACATCTGTAAAATGTCTTGAAGAATGTTCTTTGAAATTCCCGGATGAATTAAGAATGTTATCATGAAGACGCTTTTATGTCTGTCAGAAACTGTTTTATGAAAAACATTTTGTTCAGGGAACATTTTTCAAGACGGATGTTCAAAGCATTAATTATAATGATATTGATGTACTTTTTTAGCTCGGTAGTTTTTATGAGAAATGCAGGTTTAGTTATATTTCTCATCGCAGTATAATAAATACACTTTACATCGGAACATTTTTAAAACATCGAGAAAACTATTTTGATTTTGATAAAGCATTATCCCATTGATGTTAAATGCGTTTCTGGTATAAGTCTATGTGTATATATAATACCAGTAGTACGTACCTGTTAAAAAATTTGGACATTGAAACTATGTAAAAATAGATGGTGTTGTTCCTTTTTGTGATATTTATGCGTTTTCTTATGTTTCGACGTTGTATTGATATTTTTGCGCTATGAAAGCAAATGTTATATAAAAATATTTCTAAAATTTTGACAAAGCGTTAGATTCTAAGACGAAACATTATCATGAAAATGGTAAAAGGTAATACGTTTAGCCTGTTGCCCTTAGTTATAGTTTGAATGCACGTATATGTAATCTGTAGGCAACCTTAACCTATGGCGATCGCTTGTTTGGCATCTTTATGGTGGTGATTTGTGAATAACATTTTTTCAATATCAAAGAATTTGTTGGATTAAATATGTTTTGAGAGAATCGGGTAAACATTTTTATTTTTCAAATCATCTTTCAATATTGTCTTAATAGCGTCATTGCGTTATCAATAAGCGCCCGCCTAATATTTTTCCATTTAGCAGTTTCACTTGTTGGAACGGGTCTCTGTGTTCAATATTCGAATATGGTCTAAACTTGAGGTTCTTTTGAATATCAGTTTCTATTTTAAAAATAATTTGCCTAAAACGCTTGTTAAATATGAAAATAAATGTCACTTCGTAGCATTTTAAGACTATTAGTAGAGCATTTTAATATTATGGTATAACATCTATAAAATGTCTTAGAGAATGTACTTCTTTGAAAATTCCATAATGAATTTAGAACGTTATCACGAAGACGCTTTGCTTCTGCTGGAAACTGTTTTATGAAAAGCGTTTCGTAAACGTTCACAGAACATTTTTGAAGTCGAATTGTTCAAGGCATTATGATAATATTGATGTAGTTCTTTTTACCTCAGTAGTTTCAATGAGAAAGGCATTTTTAGTCATATTTGTCATCGCAATAGAATAAGCTCTACATGAAACATTTTTAAAACATGAAACAAAAAAAAAAAAAAAAATGAAAAAAAAATAGAACGATTTTGATCTTGATTAAACATTATACCATTGTTGTTAAATGCTTTTGTGGTATAAGTTTAAATGTAATAACTAAAGTTAATTTAGCTTGTTAATTGCCCTCAGTTGAGTAACAGTTTCAGTACACGTATAGGGTATGAAATCTGTAGGCAGCTTTTACGTGAGGCGATCGGTGAATGGTTTGACGTCATTATGTCACATCAAAGGGTGGTTAGAGACTATATCTGAATAACATTTTTTTCATTATCAAGAATACGTTGGATAAAATATTTTTAAGAACATAAGGAAAACATTTTCATTCTGCAAATTTCCTTTTAATATTGCTTTAATTACGTCATTGCGTTATCAATATTAAACAAAGAAGAATTATTTCATTTACCAGCTACACATATTGGCTGGGTGACTATATTACAATAACAAGAGATTGCTGTTCCAATTTGAAGTTCTTCAGGTTTGAATATTTTGGTTTCTAAATCAATTGACCTAAAACAAATGTTAAATATTTTTAGAAAATGTTAATAGAAATCATTTAAAAATATTAGTAGAACGTTTCATTATCTTGATATGATATTTTTGAAATTTCATGAAAGCGTTTTTATGAAATATGATTCTTTAAAAACTCCACGATGAGTTTAGAATGTTATAAAAATATTTGTTTCTGCTTGTAACTGTTTTATGAAAAACATTTTGTAAACGTTCACCAAACATGCTTCGGATATATAATGATTCTGATATGGAAGGAATCCGTTTGGGCAATGGTTTCAACAAGTAGTGAATTTTCAGTCATATTTTCCACCGCATGCAAACGTTATTTCAAAACATTTTTGAAACAACAAAAAACGGTTATACTTACATATAACATTATCCCGTTGTTGTTAAATGTTTTGTGGTAATTTTAAACGTAAGTTTTGTTTTAAAATTGTACTTGTAAGCACAAGTACTGTTGACATGTGAAATCAAAGACAAAACTGTAAACAGGTGATGTTGCTCCTTCTTTGTGGTATAAATGGGTTGTATGTGTCTAAATGCTTCAATAATATTCTGGCACCATCAAAGCAAAAATTGTAACATTTCAAGAAAATGGTTGCAGTTTAAGACGACACATTTTAATGATGATATTGGTAAAACGTTATTTGTGTTTTTTGCCCTCAATTGAGAAGATATTTAAAAAGAATATTTCCATTAGTCTGTAGGCAACTTAAACGTGTGGTGATCGATGACTTGTTTTCTCTATGTGGCATAAAAGGGTGGTTATGCGTGAATAACGATTAATCATCATCAAAAACTATGTTACCTTATATATGTTTTCATAGTATCAGAACAATGTTTTCATTTCTTCAGAAAACGTTTTAATACTGTTTTAATAACTTCATTGCCTTATCAATAACAACCTGTGAAATAAGCGTCGATTTCCTAACAACGATTTTTTGCTGGGTTTTTGGAGATTTATAAAAAATCAATATACTGTAATGCAGAGGCTTGATGGAATTTAGCCTAGGTCAGAAGGTTAGGGTGGTCTCCAATCCACGCGTGCTCAAAATCTCCCATCATGTGCCAATCAAGTTCTCCAGCCGATCTGCAAAGGTAAATGGAAATGGTACCGGTTAGCATGCAGTTAAGGTTGACTAGGTATGCACATGTGCTGGGATTAATTTATGTAGGAAGCTGAATTAGACAGCTGTATTGGCTACTGCTGTTGATAACTTATTACGTAATGACCCACACCTAAGTCTACACCAAGACCGACCGTGAATGTGGTGGCTAGTGAGTCAGCCAACCCTAGTAACATCGGTCCCTAAGTTGAAGTAGGCTGTTGAGTAGAGGCAATCGAAAATGAGTGAATCCGGCTCTGCCAGTTAGTTGAATTGACCGCCGTAAGTTTGCTGCTCAGGCAGAAGTGAAATGCTGCCGGTGATGCATTGCCCGAGGTTGCACTGCCGGTATAAGCTGCACCCCAATAAGCTGACCGTGGCAGTTGTAAATGCTGCAACCGTTGAAGTGAATTGCCTACCAGAGATTACTGCAATCTGTGACGCTGCAGGGCTAGGCCTAGGTCCAGATATTAAGCTAATAAGCTAGCCTATGCGGTTAATTAGTAAAGCCTACAGTTAGTTACTTGTTAGGATGGTGTACGTAAGGCCTATACACACGCGATGACTTAATTGTTATTCCCGTGCACCTTGCGGCGCTAACAATGCAAGTGAACGTGTTTAAATGAAATAAGGCCGAAGCGATAAGTTCCGATAACTGTAGTAAAATGGAAGCGATAACTGTAATATAATGTTATCCGCAATGCTAAGTACCCTACGGTACCTGTTTGTCTTCTCTGCAAGCTAATGCCGTCTCGAAAATGTCGTCTCAAAATGGCTGGTTGATGAAGCGAGACTATAGGCTTTGCTGAAGGCGATCCAGTAGTGCTGCAGTGATGTGTTGTATCTGCAGACTATGGCGCATACTTAGTGTAAACAAGAATGCGAGTTGTATGTGCGCTACTCAGCAGCTGTAGAATGCTGGCCTAATTAACATAAACTATGCAACTATGCCGAGGAAAAGTACATTTGAAAATGAGGGCGCTAAAGCTAATCACTACAACTAGCTCCTCCCTAGATTGCAAGTTGAGCGAAGCAATCGATTAAAGAACAAAAGTAGAGTCCGAAAGTCAAATGTACGTGCAAACGGTTAGAAGTACCAAAATGTTTGATTGAATAACATTAATGGAGAACAAGAAAGGCACAGGGATCACGTCGGGGTCACCAATTTGGAGATTTATAAAATGAATATGCTGTATTGCTGAGGCTTGATGGAATTTAGCCTAGGTCAGAAGGTTAGGGTGGTCTCCAATCCACGCGTGCTCAAAATCTCCCATCATGTGCCAATCAAGTTCTCCAGCCGATCTGCAAAGGTAAATGGAAATGGTACCGGTTAGCATGCAGTTAAGGTTGACTAGGTATGCACATGTGCTGGGATTAATTTATGTAGGAAGCTGAATTAGACAGCTGTATTGGCTACTGCTGTTGATAACTTATTACGTAATGACCCACACCTAAGTCTACACCAAGACCGACCGTGAATGTGGTGGCTAGTGAGTCAGCCAACCCTAGTAACATCGGTCCCTAAGTTGAAGTAGGCTGTTGAGTAGAGGCAATCGAAAATGAGTGAATCCGGCTCTGCCAGTTAGTTGAATTGACCGCCGTAAGTTTGCTGCTCAGGCAGAAGTGAAATGCTGCCGGTGATGCATTGCCCGAGGTTGCACTGCCGGTATAAGCTGCACCCCAATAAGCTGACCGTGGCAGTTGTAAATGCTGCAACCGTTGAAGTGAATTGCCTACCAGAGATTACTGCAATCTGTGACGCTGCAGGGCTAGGCCTAGGTCCAGATATTAAGCTAATAAGCTAGCCTATGCGGTTAATGAGTAAAGCCTACAGTTAGTTACTTGTTAGG
Organism: Holothuria leucospilota; assembly: GCA_029531755.1. NCBI lineage: Eukaryota > Metazoa > Echinodermata > Holothuroidea > Aspidochirotida > Holothuriidae > Holothuria > Holothuria leucospilota. Next base: position 30,295,694 of record CM055969.1, on the reverse strand, counting down.
ATGGTGTACGTAAGGCCTATACACACGCGATGACTTAATTGTTATTCCCGTGCACCTTGCGGCGCTAACAATGCAAGTGAACGTGTTTAAATGAAATAAGGCCGAAGCGATAAGTTCCGATAACTGTAGTAAAATGGAAGCGATAACTGTAATATAATGTTATCCGCAATGCTAAGTACCCTACGGTACCTGTTTGTCTTCTCTGCAAGCTAATGCCGTCTCGAAAATGTCGTCTCAAAATGGCTGGTTGATGAAGCGAGACTATAGGCTTTGCTGAAGGCGATCCAGTAGTGCTGCAGTGATGTGTTGTATCTGCAGACTATGGCGCATACTTAGTGTAAACAAGAATGCGAGTTGTATGTGCGCTACTCAGCAGCTGTAGAATGCTGGCCTAATTAACATAAACTATGCAACTATGCCGAGGAAAAGTACATTTGAAAATGAGGGCGCTAAAGCTAATCACTACAGGTTCTTATGACACAATAACATGAAAAGTTTGTTCGAATTTGCCTTTCTTTGGAATAATTTCTTGTGTGTTAAATGATGTCCTTCAAACATTTGTTTAACATTTTTGAAAAATGTTAAATTTAAAGCATTATAAAACATTTGTACAACATTGTAACATTTTGACATGACTTTTTTAAAATGTCAATAAAATGATATTGTAAAATGTTTTTCTTTAACATCTCCAAGATCAATTCGGAATGTTATGAAAACTTTATATGTTTGCTGGGTATGTGTTAAAAAAGTACATTCAAATAAAAAATTTATTTGCTTCCTCAACGTAATATATCAGATTGAGGAAACAGGTGAAGAATCTGAAAAAGAGAAGTGCTTTTAGTATTTCAAATCACAAATCAAAGGATTGTACTTCACCTGGAAAACATAAATTCAATTTACACAATTATTAACTTTCTCTGAGATTTGTACCAAGTTGACGAAAAGGTAACAGAAAAGTTATAAATAAACGAAGGGTTAGTATTTAAGAGTTTGCAATTTCTTCAACTAAAGTTCTCAACAATTAATGAAAACGGTGGCTGAAAAGAGTAAACGTGAAAGAAACCATTTGTACTGTACCTAGCGTTTATTTTCAGCAGGCTCCCTGTGTCCATATCCAAGCCACTGTATCTCTGTGGCAATCGTTTAAGACAGTTGTCAAACAGAAAACTTAAAGTACTTATCACTTTATCTTGATATGCTGTTTAAACTCAAGGTTCAATTGCCAATGATTAACAACTGTTGTGAGAGGTGTTACCTTCTAGTCACGCAATAATGTTTCTCCATATGGCGCAAAATGTGACATAGCGCCATCAGCCACATTCTGTATTTGAAAAATTTCTGAAATATTTATCAATCATATTTTTGGTGTGAAATTGCTCAGTGCATGGGATTTAAGTCCAAATTAAAAAATAAAAATTTATAATGAATGCAAAATGAAATATGTTTTATTATTTTGTTTTTGTTGCTGCAATAAACCTTATCCTAAGGTGCATTAGAAAATCAATATGTATGGCTAAGCTATATTTAAAGAAAAATTAAATTTTCTAGCCAGTGTCAGCAGAAACATAATTGACAAATATGATCTCAGTGTTATTAAATTGAAGGTGCAAATTTCAACTCATGCACTTTGTGTAGGTAACCTGGAGCTGTTTTGAAAGAAACTATATTCAAATTTGCATTTATTGTTTACTTTTATGTTCAATATTCGAAGGAAGTAGGTCAAAAAACTGATCAAGTGTTGTCTTAAGTTGTTTCCATAAAGCATTGTTCTCCAACTAAAGTACATCACCTTTGATATTTACTTGATTTTTGAAATTTTGTAGAAAAAAGTAAAAACAAAAAGCACCTGTATGCGTGGTTTGTTTTCATGATATTATTATTTCTTCAACCAAAATTCTCATCATAATGAGAAACGGTGGCTGGAAAGTCTTTGAGATTAAAGACATTATTTTTCTGTACATAACACTCTTTTATCCGGCCCACGCAGTGTGCATACCCAAACTTTTTTGCATCTCTGCTGCAAACAGTTTCGACAGTCGTCAAACAGAAAACAAAGTCGTTATCATGTTATCTTGATAGGCTATTATGTTCATAGGCTCAAGGTTCACATGATAACGATCTGAAATTCTTGTCACTGACCTTGTTTACCTTTTGGTCAGCAAAATCTTCCTTTCCAAATGACACAAAATGTAACATTGCGCCATTTTTTTTTCAAATGTCAACACATAACAAAGTATCTCCTCGTTCTCATACATATTCCCAATAATTTTCTCGATGTAAAAATATCCAGAGTATTTGGATTGAGTGGTTATTAAGAATTCTTGTATTTTAAGATTATAAAGGTAACGTTGCCCTTCTCAAATTTATTTGAAAATTGACATTATATTTTAAGTACGTGCAGCTTCTATTGGAAATGAAAGTAAACTTCCTGGTTGTGGGGTTTGATGGTAATCTAATTATTGCTGTTGTTTTGGGGTCTTTCAACTGAAGGAAAAGTGTGATATATAAGCCATAATGTTGTTAAATAGTAGGTGAAAGATGTAGTTAGTCCACTTCGTCTTGGAAAAAGAGTAATTTTGTAACGGAAGGATGATTTAAAGTTTGAAATATTGTCGACTTTTGGCGAATTATCAAAAAGAAAAGGTTAAGAACCTGAAATAGTGTTCTCTTAAAGTTTAAAACTCAAGCTATTGACTTTCAACTGTAGATCATAAATTTGAAAGAATGAAACCTGTTTGATTTTTAAAAATTTAACAAAAACGTGAGAGGATAGCAACGATAAACATGGATTTTATTTATTTTTTTCGCTAAACTTTTAACCGCAAGTCTCGTTCATGGAAGACGGTAACAGAGGAGAAATGTAAGTCAAAAAATTTGATAGAGATCTGAAGATGCTAGATGTACTGTACATGACATTTGTTTTCAGTCAAATCTCGAAATATACGAGTCCAAGCTATTGTATTACTGCTGAAAACAATTGAGACAATTGTGAAATACAAAACTAAACATCGTTGTCATTTGAACTTGATAATCTGTTTTAAACCCAGATTTCACATCGACAATGATTAATTTGAAGTGTGACATGTCCTCACGTCCAAGTCACGCAAAAAACATTTCTCCAGTTGGCACAAAATTCAGTATAACGCCATCATTTTCACACATTTTTTCTACGATTAATTTGAATTGAATGAATTGCTTGTTTTCCTTATAGTTTCCGTCAAATATTCTTACCGGCGGGTAAAATCAGGCAGAGAATGTCGATTGACTGTTTCTTTTTAATTAATTATCAATTTATAGTTATTTTTAAAAGTGTGGGATTTTGCTTAATTCTATAAATAAAGTATTGCTGTAATATTATATTTATATTTCGGGCTAGGGTATTTTTATTGCAAATGCTGCAAAATTCCCTTGCCGATAACATAATGTAGCTTTCTGTGATTGTTTTGGTTTTAAGTGCCTCTCTGCTGAGGGCCTCTTAAAACAATAGGCGACATTTTAATTTAATTAAGGGTGCAAATATTCCTATAATTTGCTTAGGAAAACAAACTATGTGTTAAGAAAAGTACATTCAAATAAAAAAATTATTTGCTTCCTCAACGGAAAATATCAGATTGAGGAAACAGGTGAAAAATCTGAAAAAGAGAAGCACTTTTAGTATTTCCAATCAAAGGATTGTACTTCACCTGAAAAACATAACTTTAATTTACACAATTATTTACTTTCTTTTAGATTTGTACCAAGTTGACGAAAAGGTAATAGAAAAGTTATAAAAAAACGAGGGGTTAATATTTGAGATTTTGTAATTTCTTCAACCAAAGTTCTCAACAATTAATGAAACGGTGGCTGAAAAGAGTTTAGGTTAAAGAATTTATTAGAGACCCGAAGATACCATTTGTACTGTACCTAGCGTTTATTTTCAGCAGGCTCCCTGTGTCCATATCCAAGCCACTGTATCCCTGTTGCAATCGTTTAAGACAGTTGTCAAACAGAAAACTTCAAGCACTTATCACTTTATCTTGATATGCTGTTTAAACTCAAGGTTCAATTGCCAATGATTAACAACTGTTGTGAGAGGTGTTACCTTCTAGTCACGCAATAATGTTTCTCCATATGGCGCAAAATGTGACATAGCGCCATCAGCCACATTCTGTATTTGAAAAATTTCTGAAATATTTATCAATCATATTTTTGGTGTGAAATTGCTCAGTGCATGGGATTTAAGTCCAAATTAAAAAATAACAATTTATAATGATTGCAAAATGAAAGATGTTTTATTATTTTGTTTTTGTTGCTGCAGTAAATCTTATCCTAAGGTGCATTAGAAAATCAATATGTATGGCTAAGCTATATTTAAAGAAAAATTAATTTATCTAGCCAGTGTCAGCAGAAACATAATTGACAAATATGATCTCAGTGTTATTAAATTGAAGGTGCAAATTTCAACTCATGCACTTTGTGTAGGTAACCTGGAGCTGTTTTGAAAGAAACTATATTCAAATTTGCATTTATTGTTAACTTTTATGTTCAATATTCGAAGGAAGTAGGTCAAAAATCTGATCAAGTGTTGTCTTAAGTTGTTTCCATAAAGCATTGTTCTCCAACTAAAGTACATCACCTTTGATATTTACTTGATTTTTGAAATTTTGTAGAAAAAAGTAAAAACAAAAAGCACCTGTATGCGTGGTTTGTTTTCATGATATTATTATTTCTTCAACCAAAATTCTCATCATAATGAGAAACGGTGGCTGGAAAGTCTTTGGGATTAAAGACATTAATTGTTCTGTACATAACACCCTTTTATCCGGTCCACGCAGTGTGCATACCCAAACTTTTTTGCATCTCTGCTGCAAACAGTTTCGACAGTCGTCAAACAGAAAACAAAGTCGTTATCATGTTATCTTGATAGGCTATTATGTTCATAGGCTCAAGGTTCACATGATAACGATCTGAAATTCTTGTCACTGACCTTGTTTACCTTTTGGTCAGCAAAATCTTCCTTTCCAAATGACACAAAATGTAACATAGCGCCATTTTTTTTTTCAAATGTCAACACATAACAAAGTATCTCCTCGTTCTCATACATATTCCCAATAATTTTCTCGATGTAAAAATATCCAGAGTATTTGGATTGAGTGGTTATTAAGAATTCTTGTATTTTAAGATTATAAAGGTAACGTTGCCCTTCTCAAATTTATTTGAAAATTGACATTATATTTTATGTACGTGTAGCTTCTATTGGAAATGAAAGTAAACTTCCTGGTTGTGGAGTTTGATGGTAATCTAATTATTGCTGTTGTTTTGGGGTCTTTCAACTGAAGGAAAAGTGTGATATATAAGCCATAATGTTATTAAATAGTAGGTGAAAGATGTAGTTAGTACACTTTGTCTTGGAAAAAGAGTAATTTTGTAACGGAAGGACGATTTAAAGTTTGAAATATTGTCGACTTTTGGCGAATTATCAAAAGGAAATGGTTAAGAACCTGAAATAGTGTTCTCTTAAAATTTTAAAACTCAAGCTATTGACTTTAACCTGTAGATCATAAATTTGAAAGAATGAAACCTGTTTGATTTTTAAAAATTTAACGAAAATGGTAGAGGATAGGAACGATAAACATGGATTTTATTTATTTTTTTCGCTAGACTTTTAACCGCAAGTCTCGTTCATGGAAGACGGTAACAGAGGAGAAATGTAAGTCAAAAAATTTGATAGAGATCTGAAGATGCTAGATGTACTGTACATGACATTTGTTTTCAGTCAAATCTCGAAATATACGAGTCCAAGCTATTGTATTACTGCTGAAAACAATTGAGACAATTGTGAAATACAAAACTAAACATCGTTGTCATTTGAACTTGATAATCTGTTTTAAACCCAGATTTCACATCGACAATGATTAATTTGAAGTGTGACATTTCCTCACGTCCAAGTCACGCAAAAAACATTTCTCCAAATGGCACAAGATTCAGTATAGCGCCATCATTTTCACACAATTTTTCTAAGATTAATTTGAATTGAATGAATTGCTTGTTTTCCTTATAGTTTCCGTCAAATATTCTTACCGGCGGGTAAAATCAGGCAGAGAATGTCGATTGAGTGTTTCTTTTTAATTAAATATCAATTTATAGTTATTTTTAAAAGTGTGGGATTTTGCTTAACTCTTTAAGTAAAGTATTGCTGTAATATTATATTTATATTTCGGGCTAGGGCATTTTTATTGCAAATGCTGCAAAATTCCCTTGCCGATAACATAATGTAGCTTTCAGTGATTGTTTTGGTTTTAAGTGCCTCTCTGCTGAGGGCCTCTTAAAACAATAGGCGACATTTTAATTAATTAAGGGTGCAAATATTCCTATAATTTGCTTAGGAAAACAAACTATGTGTTAAGAAAAGTACATTCAAATAAAAAAATTATTTGCTTCCTCAACGGAAAATATCAGATTGAGGAAACAGGTGAAAAATCTGAAAAAGAGAAGCACTTTTAGTATTTCCAATCAAAGGATTGTACTTCACCTGAAAAACATAACTTTAATTTACACAATTATTTACTTTCTTTTAGATTTGTACCAAGTTGACGAAAAGGTAATAGAAAAGTTATAAAAAAACGAGGGGTTAATATTTGAGATTTTGTAATATCTTCAACCAAAGTTCTCAACAATTAATGAAACGGTGGCTGAAAAGAGTTTAGGTTAAAGAATTTATTAGAGACCCGATGATACCATTTGTACTGTACCTAGCGTTTATTTTCAGCAGGCTCCCTGTGTCCATATCCAAGCCACTGTATCCCTGTTGCAATCGTTTAAGACAGTTGTCAAACAGAAAACTTCAAGCACTTATCACTTTATCTTGATATGCTGTTTAAACTCAAGGTTCAATTGCCAATGATTAACAACTGTTGTGAGAGGTGTTACCTTCTAGTCACGCAATAATGTTTCTCCATATGGCGCAAAATGTGACATAGCGCCATCAGCCACATTCTGTATTTGAAAAATTTCTGAAATATTTATCAATCATATTTTTGGTGTGAAATTGCTCAGTGCATGGGATTTAAGTCCAAATTAAAAAATAAAAATTTATAATGATTGCAAAATGAAAGATGTTTTATTATTTTGTTTTTGTTGCTGCAATAAATCTTATCCTAAGGTGCATTAGAAAATCAATATGTATGGATAAGCTATATTTAAAGAAAAATTAATTTATCTGGCCAGTGTCAGCAGAAACATAATTGACAAATATGATCTCAGTGTTATTAAATTGAAGGTGCAAATTTCAACTCATGCACTTTGTGTAGGTAACCTGGAGCTGTTTTGAAAGAAACTATATTCAAATTTGCATTTATTGTTTACTTTTATGTTCAATATTCGAAGGAAGTAGGTCAAAAATCTGATCAAGTGTTGTCTTAAGTTGTTTCCATAAAGCATTGTTCTCCAACTAAAGTACATCACCTTTGATATTTACTTGATTTTTGAAATTTTGTAGAAAAAAGTAAAAACAAAAGCACCTGTATGCGTGGTTTGTTTTCATGATATTATTATTTCTTCAACCAAAATTCTCATCATAATGAGAAACGGTGGCTGGAAAGTCTTTGAGATTAAAGACATTAATTTTTCTGTACATAACACTCTTTTATCCGGCCCACGCAGTGTGCATACCCAAACTTTTTTGCATCTCTGCTGCAAACAGTTTCGACAGTCGTCAAACAGAAAACAAAGTCGTTATCATGTTATCTTGATAGGCTATTATGTTCATAGGCTCAAGGTTCACATGATAACGATCTGAAATTCTTGTCACTGACCTTGTTTACCTTTTGGTCAGCAAAATCTTCCTTTCCAAATGACACAAAATGTAACATTGCGCCATTTTTTTTTCAAATGTCAACACATAACAAAGTATCTCCTCGTTCTCATACATATTCCCAATAATTTTCTCGATGTAAAAATATCCAGAGTATTTGGATTGAGTGGTTATTAAGAATTCTTGTATTTTAAGATTATAAAGGTAACGTTGCCCTTCTCAAATTTATTTGAAAATTGACATTATATTTTATGTACGTGTAGCTTCTATTGGAAATGAAAGTAAACTTCCTGGTTGTGGAGTTTGATGGTAATCTAATTATTGCTGTTGTTTTGGGGTCTTTCAACTGAAGGAAAAGTGTGATATATAAGCCATAATGTTATTAAATAGTAGGTGAAAGATGTAGTTAGTACACTTTGTCTTGGAAAAAGAGTAATTTTGTAACGGAAGGATGATTTAAAGTTTGAAATATTGTCGACTTTTGGCGAATTATCAAAAGGAAATGGTTAAGAACCTGAGATAGTGTTTTCTTAAAGTTTAAAACTCAAGCTATTGACTTTCAACTGTAGATCATAAATTTGAAAGAATGAAACCTGTTTGATTTTTAAAAATTTAACAAAAACGTGAGAGGATAGCAACGATAAACATGGATTTTATTTATTTTTTTCGCTAAACTTTTAACCGCAAGTCTCGTTCATGGAAGACGGTAACAGAGGAGAAATGTAAGTCAAAAAATTTGATAGAGATCTGAAGATGCTAGATGTACTGTACATGACATTTGTTTTCAGTCAAATCTCGAAATATACGAGTCCAAGCTATTGTATTACTGCTGAAAACAATTGAGACAATTGTGAAATACAGAACTGAACATCGTTGTCATTTGTACTTGATAATCTGTTTTAAACCCAGATTTCACATCGACAATGATTAATTTGAAGTGTGACATGTCCTCACGTCCAAGTCACGCAAAAAACCATTTCTCCAAATAGCACAAAATTTAGTATAGCGTCATCATCTTAAACAGTTTTTCTGAGAACTAGAACAACTGTATTTTCTTGCAAATACACTTCATTGTAGTGCACTTTACAAGCTGTCGTTTGCTGGTATTGTGGACTTTTTGAAGGAAATTTTAAGTTCTGCAGAACGTACAGTTAATGAAAAAATGGCAAATTGAAGCTGAGACTATTTGAAAAAGGACGAACTGTTTGGAAGGGGGGGGGGGTTGACCTGAACTGCATGGTCAACACATGGGGGGAGGACTTAGGTGTAGGGTTGGTAGTGGGACGAAACCATTTAGTGGGTGGTCAGGACCTTGGTCGACCTTCCTTACATATTCTGGGTTTTGGACACTCCCGGTCTACTTTTACATCCTCGGTGGTCCGTAAACACACGGATTATGTAATTGCCAAATGTTTAGCCCTCAAAGCAACATCGGCACACTGCACTTTGCTATTGCAACAAAGCACTTACAGTACAGCAGTAAAGTGAACGATGGAAAAAGGCTTTTTGAATAATTTCCAAGATCATGGACCAAAAATTTCCAAGGTCATAAGAATGGTCAAACTAAGTTCTGTACGGTAACATACAAAGACATAGGCTACGGTGTTATAGATAAGTCAGCCACGTCAAAAAATTTCTGGTGTCATCTTCGTCCCTCTGGAATTTTCCCACAAAAGTGATAAGAAGGGGATGCAGAACTAAGAACTGATCCCATGAAGTGAGAAATGCAAAATAGTCTTTAAATGCGTGTATTTGCTCTTGCATATAGATCAACGACAATTCGCAAGATGATTTGTCTAATTCCCAAGAATTTTGGGAAAAATCTCAAAGCACTGATACTGTACCCACTGTTTTGGGACGTAACGTTGTTTTCATGTTTCACGCCCATATACTATGTTGCGGATAAATATTGTAATTGATGAATTTGACTTTTCTTTTGATCATGGTGTGTCTCTTTGTGACCCCTTGTTTGTTGGAATGTTTTTCGTATCCGTAAATATGAAAATTATTTTTCCTGATTTTGAAGAAACACATTGATGCAAAATGATGTTTCCAACACTTTTGAACGACAGGCGTGTACGAAATCGTAGTAATGTTTGTGTCAGAGTACAGGAATTAGGTATTGAAATGTGGAAGGGGTGATATATTTGTGATTTTGTGAAACTGGACTTTTTCCTGTGTAGTAAACCCCATGAACTTGGAATCCATTGAGTGTGTTGGGTGCAAAGCTTAATATATAAAACATTCCTCGATCAGGATGATCAAGTTGTCATAAATGTCAATATTGTAGCGCGCATAAGCACTACAATAATTATTTGAGTTAAATGAATTGCTTGTTTTCCTCATATTTTTCGTCAAATATTCTTACCGTGTAAAATCACGCAGAGCATGTAGGTTGAGTGTTTCCTTTTTGATAAAATATCAATTTATAGTTATTTTAAAGGGTAATATTGCTGTAAAGTTTTTTTGAAGATGTATTTGAACAATGACATAATTATGTGTAGGGCTAAAGCAGTGGTTCTCAAACGCGGCCCCGGACCCTGTCGGTGCGGCCCCTGAATTGATTTTACGTTATTGAGAAAACCATATTCGACAGGAAAAAACTTAGAAAAATAGGGAAAGTGGCGAACAATCTGTGACATGTATGTTTAACTTACATAATTCAGAGTCACTATTTGACTCGTTCCAAATTCGCTCGCCTGAAGTGGTTGACAATCATGTTATGTACACGATGACATATAGTTATTTAGTGGTGTATTGCGGAGTAGTTGTATTTGTAGGGACAAAGCTTGTAGAAAAGTTACATCTCGGAAATTCAATTTGCGAAGTGAAGTGACTGTACGTACACTTGAAAAATGTATCGCGTTAATGTATCGTGTGATCAATGGTAACTGAAATCAAAATTTCTGCAAGTTATCATTCGGTACTCGTACAGACTAAATCAAATGTAGCCAGAGTGGTATTTCCTAACAATGTATTTCGACATTTTATCTGGGGGTACTTTATCCAAAGCTCTGTTAACTGAAAGAGAATCATTGAATTAACTTTTTTTCGACTTTTGGGAATGCGGCCCTCGAACTCGGCAGACCCACTTCTCTATCTGACCGCGTTTGAGAGTAATTGATCAAGATCTCCTCACATGCTGACCACTAACGCAAGATAAGGACAGAATTGTTGTGACTTCATTCGTTTCAGAGTGCAGTTTCGTCCGCAACATATTTAGTCTTGGAAATAAACATCAAACTGACCATACTGGTGACTCACGCAGGATGCAGAACTGTAGACAGGGGTGGCACCAGGTGGGGGAGCAAAGGGCTATGGCCCCTATTGTCTGGGAAACTCCATTTTCGTCGGGGAGTCTTAATGGGTACGATAAAGTATGTGCCCCCCCCCTCCAACGACGACCAGCCGCTGCAAAGAATTTCTGTATTTTGCCCCGGGTAGGGCAGGTTACTCAACAAAGACGGCAATTTCTCAAAGTTGCTTCAAAAGTAGACCAAACTTTCGGAGCGCTTCGCCGGCCAAAATTCCATGTTTGCCATCCTTTTGGCAACCCTTCGACCTTGTCGGGGCTTCTGGTAACCGGCAGCTCCGTCGGGAAGCTTGGCCGCCGTGTCGAGCAAAGGATGGCGTAACCCCAATTACAGAGGCAAATTTGTGGGTAAGAGTGCAATTTCTTGCAATCTGGAGCGCTTGGAAAGCAAAATTTTCGTACCTCAGCCCCAACCATCGTAGGGCTGAGGTCGGGTTACTCCTGTTGGACGTTCCAAAAGTGCATTACCATCTTAAGGAACCGTTTCTTATGAAAAAGTAATACTTCTACTTCGGTTTGCTATGGATACAGCTTCGGGACCTCTTAAAGCGGCACATTGAGTTGGTTCATGAAATTCACCAAATTTTGCCAAATCTGTTTAGTTTTCTTCGTATACTAATGTCAAATGGTCAAACTTAAACATCCCTACATATTGCATACAAATAAATGTTTCATAAGTGAGCAATAAACAATTCAATTCGGTTTTCAAAAATTCGTGACCAGACACTTTTTTAAATTATGCACACAACCGTTACAAGCCAGGATACCAAAAATATAAAAATTTTTAACTTTATATGTAACTATTGGACGTGAAACTCGACCAATTATGCTAATAATAATCATTGTCATGTGGTAGTACCCTTCAACACCTTCGTTAAGTTATCGATATAAGCTCAATATGCCCCTTTAAGAATGGATTTCGCCCTTTCCAATTATTACCCTCTCTATAAGCCTGAGATTCTCCCCTGCGGCCCTCGAGCTCACCTCAGTCTCTCCATTGGCCCTCACCCTCAAAAAGTTTGAGAACCACTGGGCTAAAGCATCTCTATTGCAAAAGCTGCTAAATTCCCTTGCCGAATAACATGTAGCGTTCATTGATTGTTTTGGTTTAAGTGCCTCTCTGCTGAGGGAACCGTAGGACAATAGGCCACACTGTATTTTAATGAAGGGAACAAATATTCGTATACTTTGTTTCGGAAAATGAGCTACTTGTTAAGCAAAGTACATTCGAATTTATATGTATGGCTACCTTTACGGAAAATATTTGGTTAAAAAAGGTAAACAATCTAAAAAAGTGACGCACGTTTAATATTTTAACTCAAAAGATCGTATATCACCTGGAAAACATAAATTTAACGTACGCAATTATTTTATTTAGATTTGTACGAATTTTACAAAAAAGTAAAAGAAAAATTAAAATCAAATGAGGGGGTTCAAATTCCAAACTTTGGGACTTTTTCACTGGACTTTTTGGGACTTTTTGCTGTAAACAGTTGAGACAGTTGTCAAACAGAAAACTGTGAGTACTTATCAATTTATTTTGATATGCTGTTTAAACTCAAAGGACAATTGTCAATGATTAACAACTTTTTCAACAGGTATTACCTATTGGTCACGCAATTATATTTCTCCGTAAGGCACAAATATGTCATAGCGCCAACAACAATTTTCTTTTATTTTAAAGTTTACAGTTTTACTAAATTGTCTTCTTTCCCTGAAATATTTATCGGTTTTGGTGTAAAATTGCTCAATGCATGGGATTTAGATCTAAATTTAAAAAAAATGCAATTTACCAAAACTTTGTTAAATTGTAAGATGTTTTACTATTTTTTTTATGCATATTTTAGCTCATGGTTATGCATGATACAAATGTGAAATAGAGATTACCCTGTGAAAAGGTCAATATTTGATGGGAATTGGATTTTTAATGCTTTTTACATCAAATATCCAACTACATCATTTTCATGTCACCAGACTTTAAATAGGAGCACCTCAGCCAGTCTCTCAACAACACTGAAAACATAAGTTAGCCAATGCAAGCTTGACTAACAATCTTTTAGTCAAGCAATTAGTCAAGGACAGCTTGACTGACATTTTCAGATTTTTTACCAATAAACTTTGATTGCAGAAGCTGGACTAGCCCGTATCATAAGAATGACTAATTTCCATTGCTTGACTAACTGTAAATGTGATGCTGGACTAGCCTGAGTAGATTCCTTGAATTGGAAAGCTTGACTAAGTGATGAACTAACTTATTGGCGGCATTTGTTAGACTAACTTTTTGGCGCCTATTTCCATTCCTTCGTTTCATGCACAATCACTTACACCACCTACGTAAATCAGCATTATACGGAATGCAGTGAGTGTCTACACAAGTTGTTTGTCAAATAGCAACTCCCTGGTTTTTATACAGTATACACCACTGCATGCGCATGTACACTGAGTACTGTACTGTGCATCACTGCAGACAGTCAGTTAGTTAGGTCATTGTTTGTGTGCATTTTACGAGTAGCAGCCGAGCAGTGGCGGATCCAGGAATTTGCAGTGAGGGATCTGCATGTGGATGGGACATCAAGTGTACACTGAGCGAAGCTCCACTATGTGTATGGCTCATAGGCGTAGGAAGTTTTTCGAGACGGGGGGGGGGGGGCGGGCTGAGTCATGTTTAGGATAGCTGTCATAGGGGAGGGTCTAAGGGGAGGGGGAGTCCCCCTCTCCCTCCCCTTTGGAAAATTTTTGGGTATTTGAGGGTCCTCAGATGCAATTTGGTGCAACATTTTAGACAAACTTTAAGGAAAATTACTGCAAATTTTTGACATTTCTTACAAAAGAGACAAATAAGAGATTTTTTGCCCTTGGATCTTGGGGGCACAAGGATACTTCAGGCCCCCACATATTTGACTGGGGGCTTAAGCCCCCCGCTTCCTACGCCTATGGTATGGCTGTTTTTTAGCCTCTGATGCCTATTAGAATTCAGGAAATGGCATTTCCCAGACCTTCCCAGACCTATTGGGGTTTAACTGTTATGTGCCAAAATCAGCATTCTGGGCTACTTTATAATTGCATACTTTTTTAAAGACGAACTTGCAGAAATAGCCTGACATAGCCTACATACTTGCGTCACTACCTGGGTTTGATGGGACTGGGAGTATAAAATGGCGGGAGGAAGAAAGCACTATATCGACAAGCGTGCAAAATGTGCCAACAAAACCACGAAAAATATAATTGTGCTGAAAACAAAAGCAATCCTGACCAAATTATTTTTAGTATATCAATAATATGTAATTCTGACATCTGAAGGAGATGTAAAATCCTTACAAAAATACAACAAATACATTAGGCTACCGTAAGTTAACAATCAGATTATAGGATCAACAAAGACACACATGTGATGCCACAAACAACGTTACCAACGGCCGTTGGCGGAAAACGCTAGATTTAGCATTCGTCATTTCCCAATGTGTAAACAAAACGAGAATTTCCCAGATGAATGATAAGGAAGGTAGATACATTATTATTTACATTTTTCATTTGATTGAAGAATATGACACAAAAATACTGTAATCAGATAATGTAACAACTATTGTTGTATTTTTAAAAAAATTATTAGGCCTAGGCTACAGTTAGCCTGGCTATCTATACAACTTTTACCATCCCGGTGGGGGGGGGGTATGCATACCCCGATCCCCCCCCCCTCTGGATCCGCCACTGCAGCCGAGTAAACACCTTTCGTGATTTTTGACGACATCTGCGCAATTAGGAGGTAAGTTGTCTCTCAATGCTTCAGTAATTTCGCGGAAGACTACGTCTTTCCAAAAAAAAAAAAAAAAATTCAAAATCTAACCTAGTGGATTGGGCCCTCGACTCTTTCATATCGTTCCATTATTTTCGTGGTCGGGCCTATTAAACCTTATGCTGTATTGAAAGCCAGCTGTCCTTATTTACCCGGCTTGGATATCGACAACAGTCTAACAGTACTAGTTCTAGTAGCATAGTACAATAGAATATTACTCTAAAGAATATTGTCATCTTTGTTAACGGTGATTGCAGGTTAGCTAAAATTTGTGTTGCAGTTTGCAGCCGGACCAATAACGTTTTTAGTATTCGTACCTGGTAGCCGGGTCAATAGCCACTGCCTATTTTCGTGCGTCCAATATTTCGTGCATTACATACTTACGTTAGTAATACCAGTATCATAATGATATGATACCGGCAGTACATAATATAGGCTATCGCTGTATTGTATGCCACTAGGCTATAGCTGTATTTTATGCCACTGGTACTACATACCAGGCTACTGTAATAAAGGACTAGTATTCTAAAAACTAATTGGAATGCATGAGTGAAGGTTTTTTCCACAAAATGTCAGGCTACATGAGAGATTGCAAATTGTCCAGCAATTGTTTTTGTGCCAAAAAGTGAAGCCCCTTCCCCAAGCAATGAAAATCAATACTTTATACTCTTAACTTAGGCTTACAGTACCATTGCAAAAGAGTTTACAATACAGAATATTGACAGATGCGTAAGTTATTCTTTATTTTACAGGGTGTAGCCTACAATACAGCATGGCCAAGTGTAAATGAGCAATTTACAATTCGTGCTCCTTGTATCGAGTTCTTGATTAGAGATAGGGAATTGAACTGGCATTATTTGGTTACAGCAGGACTTGGACACAATGATGGCCATCTTGCGAATCTTGTTTCATAGTCATTTGATTGCTACAAGTGTGAAGATTACTATTGCTGTTGAAGCACAGCAGGTTTTGCAATGGATTAGTACTGGACAAAACAATTACTTGGGCAGATTTTGTGTCAGCGTTTTAGCAACCAAAGTGTCATAAGCTGAACATTTTTTCCTGTAAGTTGAGAAATTTCCTGTATGACAGGCACTCTGAATGATGTCCCTGGGTACCGTACAATGTTTGTTCCTGGACCTTGAATGACAGTAAAGTAAGGCAACTATTTGAAGCAGTGGATTTTAATTTGTTATGAGAACATTGCAACGCAACGTCCGTCTGGCTTTTCTGGTAAACAAATGCAATGCACTGTGCCGGTTTACAAACAGACAGGTATGAAACCTAAATGTCAACAGTGAGTCCTCTTTTGCTACATGTCCATTAAGGAGAACAAGTCTGAGGTTCCTTGCTCTGTCATATTACACGACAAACTATTCATCCCTAAACTCTTTATTGAAGCCTTGGATATACAGTATCAAATAGCCCTTGGTGATTAGGATTGGAGAAGCTGTGAAAAATATTTCAAAACTTGGTAGAGACTTTCACCGTGTTTTAACTTTTTCAGATTTTAGTTCAGACTGAAATATTGGAGGACACTACAGCAGAGAGAAATAGGATTACTGTACCAGCTTTTGGTTGACATCAGTTTCGTGGGATTTCGGTTTACTTTCGCCTTGGATAACATTTTCCACTTTCCGTAATGAATGGTCATACAGTGTTAGTTTGAAAAGCTTTGGTAATAATACTGCACATTGTCGGATTGCAAAATATGTGTGTATGTGATACAATACTCAAATTCATTTTTAAGTTTCAACATTACAGACTCTGCACAGATGTTAAATTGTTTGTAAAGTGCAAGAATGTCTAGACCTCATGGTTATCTGCTGAAGACAGAATGCTTAAACCATGCAAAACTTAGCAAACTGAATGATACACTACTTTACAGTGCACAGTACTAGTGGCGCCGGCACGGGGGGGGGGGGGGTGGGGGCGTGCCCCTCCCCCCAATCGTTTTCAGATTTTTTTTTTTGAAAATTTTAAAATGATCCCAAAAGGCGTTTAAGCTATAGATTTCTGTAGGGGGTAGGGTGAGGTGTGTTTTTGACCGAGTGATAGATCTATTGTAATCATTTTCTTTCACAAATGGTTCTTAAACTATCAGAATTATCGCAAATCCTTCGAAAACTATCAAAAATTTTTGGGCGCTCCGCGCGCTTCAACCTTACCTCAGTATTGTCCTTATTATCAATAATTTCCGGTAGCAACTCCCGCAGAAGCACAGCAACAAAAGTTGAAAGCTGTTTACGAATTCTCAGGTAAAAGACTGGCTTTGTGGTTGGCATATAGGTTTATTTGGGGGAATTGAAAGTCTCTCGATGCAGAGTATGAATGCAGGTTTTGTCATGGTAATCTTATTTAATGAAAAATTTCGGCGCGCTTCGAGCGCATTGGTGACGGTTCAGTTTGCACTCCATCTCATGAGCATTATTAGGTTTTCATACATGGAACTATTCTGATCACACACAATTCCGAAAAAGAGAAGTACATCTCCAACCTCTGTAGTGGCCTATGGGATCTTTCCACCTAATTTGTAGCATGCTGTGGAAGGTTGAAAGTACGTATTTGCCGTTGTACATTTTTCAAAAATTTTTACCGAGCGCTTCGTGTGCAACCAATACTGGTATCGATGATGATTGTTAATACACTTAAGACGAAAAAGCATTCTGAAACGCGCTTTTCAGTCCTCAACCCCTTTTGCTATACCTATCAGGGAGGGTTACCCTGCACCTATACTCTCCCTCTCATTCCCCATTGCTGGAAGCTGTTCGTCTGGATTTTCGTTCAAAATTAGTAAATATATGATAGTTGTAAAGTGCTCGACGTCATACTCTATATTATCATTTGGATGCCAGGCAATAGTTAAACGTAAAACCTTTCCCCAAATAGAAGGCATTAAAATAGCCAAAAGGGGGCTTCAGTAGGCTTGTTGACAACATAACCTTCTCTTAGACAACATACTCTCCTCTTTCACTTAACCAAAAATTAAATTTACTAAATTATGGATATTTTCCAGCCATATATGATCAGTTCCAAAAATATCCCAAAGATAGCACCATTTTACATCTAAGCAACCTTAAATTAACAAAAAATTTCCCTTTAGACCTTTCCCCTAGGACGGCACCTTTTCGTAGTGACAAAGGAAGAAGGATCCCACACGGCTGAGTACAATCACAGGGGCGCATACTCTCCTCTTTCACCTTATCAAAAATTAGAATTCACTAAATTATGGATATTTTCCAGCCATATTTGATCAGTTCAAAAAATATCCCAAAGATAGCACCATTTAGCATCTAAGCAACCTTAAATTAACAAAAAATTCTCAAAGGGGAGGGAGACGTCCCCTCCCATTAGACCCCTCCCTCAGGACGACGCCTCTGTGTAGTGGCAAAAGAAGGATTCCACACTGCTGTATAAAAATCGCAGGGCGCATAAAAAAGGTACAATTTACGTAGACTTGGGGGACTGACTGAGGTGCCATTACGACCCCATCTGTGGTGCCCTCCAATCACCAAATCCTGGCGGCGCCACTGCACAGTACACAGACTGCTTATAAATTAATGCAAGTTAAGTTCTTGAAATGCAGAGTTAAAGGGAACTTGCAGTCACCCTTAACATATTTTGAAACGTCCTTATAGAATATGTACGTGAACAAAGGTTAAGTAACCAATCGAGAAACAGTTTTCTCAGTTTACTAGAGAGACCCAACCAACCCTACCCTAAGTCATTAACATCATGCATGTAAGGCTTACATGTCACTTCTGTCCTTTCTTAGTAAACACGTGTTCTTTTAAGCCTCGGAAGATAGGTGAAACCATGTGCATGTAGCATATACACTGACGAAACTGGCCGATCAATGTTCGGTCTAATCGCATGCCAGACAGGTATACACTTTTACTCACGTTACAAGTTTCATCATTACCCCTTCTAATACAATTTTTGTACCGCTCCCACCTTCCTTCAGTAAGATGATTGTAAAATCCAGCACTTGCCTGACCATGGAAGTACTTCCTCGGTAGTATTTCTATGGTCTGACCAGGGGCCTGAATTTCATTACATAATGCTCTACTTCTGTATGGTTAACTTCTGTCATGCTGTGTTAAGCTTTACGTTCTGTATTGACGCAACCTACACACTGAACAAACTGTGCCATACAATGACCATGGCCAACCATGTGACTGCCACCGCTATCTACATATCTTTTACTCTTGCACTCTCTGCTCAAGAGGTGCTCAGTCAGCACGTACATAAGCTCGTGTTAAAGTATTTGTGTTGAACAGTTATTTTCGGGTATGTTCACAAACTTATTTTGGCATTCAGGAAGTTATTTTGGCATACACAAACTAATTTTAGCATTCACGAAGTTATTTTGGCATACACAAACTAATTTTGGCATACACAAACTAATTTTGGCATACACAATCCAATTTGGCATATGCAATGTTATTTTGGCATTTACAAACTTTTTTTGGAATTTCAAAGCTCATTTTGGCATACACGGTAGTGTTTTAGGGATAAACAAAATTATTTTGAGCCACACAAACTTATTTTGACATAAAACAACTCAGTTTGAGGTAATCTTTTCTCCTCTGAGTGACTTAAGAGAATTTTTGGTTATTTCTTTCTTTGTATTAGAATTTGACATCCTTTTAAAGATTTACGGAAAGTAGTATTTTTGGAAGACAACAACTGCAAACAGTATTTTAAATTTACTCTGTTTTGTATAAGTTATTTTAGAACTGCATTTTTATGTTAGCGGATGGTAAAATTATGGAAAGGAGATATTTGTTTTTATGTTGATATTTTGTTATATTTAATTGGATAAAGAATGATATTTGTGTATTTTCCTTCAACACATCTTTATATTACAGGTACTTTTGGTTTGAAATGAAAGATAAACATTTACTGAAGAAAATATGGCATTTGCTTTGCAAGTTAATTTTTTTTTTAATTTTGTCTTTTAAGTACATGCTTTTCATTTTGGTATTTACTCTCTTTTAATTTTGACTCTGCAACCAAAACATTTTATTTTTCATTCGATCATGCTTATTTTCTTTATTTATGTGTGTATTGTTTTTTTGCAAATTTTAATTTTCTCAATTGCAAGTGCAGCTTCCAATTCACACATGATATCATGTACGATAATGTCTCACGAGACTTCTAACCCTACCCTTATTCAATGTCTCCTCCCTTAACAGAAAGTTGTGACGTGATATCAGTTATGATAATGTCTTCTCGAGACAAAAATATGGCACATTACAAAACAAAATGTGAGGATCTGGTGGCCTACACTTCTCAGACAGAAAACTAAAAGTAACTATGACTCTATCTCGATATTCTGTTTAAACTCAAGGTTCCTATACCAAAGATAAGCAACTTTTGCAACAGATGTTACCGTCGAGTCACGTAATTATATTTCTTCAGATGGTGCAAAATGTGACAGAGTGCCATCACTTACATTTGTTATTTTAAATTACCATCTTACTAAATTGTCTAAAAATATACAATTTTACTTTTTTTTTCTTTTACTGGAACATTTGTTGATAAAATGTTTTTGGCATGAAATTGCTCAATGTATGGGATTTGAGTCTAAACTCGAAAAATAACAATTTAGTCTTCATTTTAAAAATTGTTAGATGTTTTATTATTTTCTAAAATACAATGTTGCTGCAGTAAATTGTATCCCAAGGTGCACTTGGAAAACAATATGTCATAGTTACATGTCTGGCTAGTTTATTTATAACGAAAACTTATTGTTCTAGACAGTCTCAGCAGAAACATAATGGATAAATATGATCTCAATGTTTTGAAACTGAAGGTGAAAATTTCAATTCAAGCACTTCGTTAAGGAAAACTGGAGCTATTTTTTAAGCAAAATGTATTAAATTTGCATTTATTGTTTACTTTCATGTTCAGTATTCAAAGGAAATTCCAACTAAAGTACATCAGCACCCAGATTATTTTTGATTTTCGGGGATTATGAAGAAAAAGTAGGAAACAAAAAGCAACTATATGCCTGGTTTGTTTTTATGTATCATGAGAGACGGTGGCTGGAAGGCTTTGGGATAAAAGAATATAATTCTTTGTAAAAGGGATCCTTAAATGGCAATTGTATTGTACATAACTTTTTTCATCCGGCCCTTGCAGTATGCATGCCAAAAAGTTTGTATTACTGCAGGAAACAGTTTCAAAAATTGTCAAACAGAAAACTGAAAGTCTTTCTCATTTTATCTTAATATTCTGTATATGCACTGAGGGTTCATATGATTAAGTCAGAAGATCTTGTGACCTGTGTTAACCTTCTGGTCACCCAAAGATACTGTTCCAAATGAACAAAAATGTAATTTAGCGTCATCATCCAGCAAAGTTGTTTTCAAAATCCAACACATTTAAGAAAGAATCTCTTCGTCGTCATACATCTCACCAATAGCTCTAACGATTTAGAAATACCCAGAGTGTTTGGATTGAATGGCTATTAAGAAAACGTCAACTTACAGCTTTCATAAAATATGACCTCTAATAAAATTGTTTTACTATAAGTTTATAAAAGTAAAATCGAAGTAAAATTTACTTTCAAAAGTATGTGAACACCGACATTTATATGAACGGTTAGCTTTCATTAAAAGGGATCATAAATTCCTTGGTTGTAGAACTCGATGTAGTCTCATTATTTTACAGTGTCCTGGTTTTTCATTTGATGAAAAAGTGTGATATTCGAGCCACGATTTTATATTAGATACCGGGTGCAAAATATTAATCATGAACTTCTTTTAGGGAAAAGAACAAACTTGCAAAAGTAGATGTGAACTTGCTTTTCATTTTAGAACTACAAATCATAGCCTTCAAGACATTCAATTTATGGTCATTGAGCAAATTACAAATAATAGTCAAGTTGAAAGTATTCTAACTGAAAGAGAAGGATATTGCCTAGCCCAGCTTTAATCTATTCACACATTTGGGACTAAACAAAAGAAAGGAACTAAACTCTCATAAGAGAATTTGTTTCTTATCTTAGAATTTTTAGCGTTTTTAATGTTTTTTTTTTAGTTTGAATTGGTCTTTGTTAAATTTCTGCCACGTAGGCTCTTCGGTTCTGTTTCTTTATTTTGATTTAGGGTTTTGCGTTTTAGGTATTTTAGGCATTGAACTTTTAACGTCTTTTTCCAGGTGGACAGTAAGGAAGTTGGATTAGGATGTATTTTAAGTTTAAGCCTTTCATTTTGTCAGAGGGTGGACAGAAGCCTTTTATACGGCGTTAGACATCACTCAATTTTTTGGTTTCGATGAAAGAGAAAACTGTGCGGTCATGATGGCGTATGTGTGTATGTATGTACGTACGTACGTACGTACGTACGTACGTACGTATGTATTTATGTATGTATGTGTGTGTGTAAGTGTGTATGGGTGTGTAAGTGCACAAACTTTGCATTCAGATTGAGGACCTAAACAATGGATTTCAGGTCCTTAGAAGGAAATACAATAGATTTCTCATGTCCTCAGAAGTTTAACAATAGAGAGTCTATTGCTAAAGTTAGGGTTAAGGAAGCAAACACAATAGAGAAAACAATGAAGTCCTCAAACTGAATGCAAACACAACTGTATGTGTGTGTGTTTGTGACGCTTAGCTTGTGTGCACAATATCTCAAGAAGAGAAACTCCGACAGTTTTCAAACTTGGTACATAGATGCCCCACATTAAGAAAAAGAACCCTATTGTTTTGGTGGGGTCAAAGGTCATCTGGGGTCACCGGGGTCAAAACCTGAAAACCTTGTGTGCATGATATCTCAAGGTAGGAAGCTTGGATGAATTTCATACGTAGGATGTTGATGCGTTATGGTAAGAGAAAGAAGCCTATTATTTTTGATGGAGGTCAAAGGTCATCTGGGGTTACCAGGGGTCAAATGCTGAAAACTTTGTTAACACAATATCTCAAGATAGGAAGGGGATAAACTTTATACGTAGTATGTACATGTATTATGGTGAGAGGAAGAACCCTATTGCTTTTGGTGGAGGTCAAAGGTCATTTGGGGTCACCAGGGGTCAAATCTTGAACACCTTGTTAACATGATATCTCAAGCTAGAAAGCTTGGATTGAATTCATACTTAGTATGTAGATGCTTAATGGTAAGACAATGAACCCTATCATTTTTGGTGGAGGTCAAAGGTCGTCTGAGGTCACTGGGGGTCAAACACTGTAAACCTTATTAACACGATATCTCCAGGTAGGAAGCTTGAATAGATTTCATACGTAGTATGTGGATGCATTATGGTGCGAAGATGAATGCTTTTATTTTTGGTGGAGGTTAAACGTCATCTGGGGTCACCTGGGGTCAAACACTGAAAACCTTGTTAACACGATATCTCCAGGTAGGAAGTTGGATAGATTTTAAACTTGATATGTGGATGCATTATGGTAAGAAGGTGAACCCCATCATTTTTGGTGGAGGTCAAAGGTCATCTGAGGTCATTGGATCAAACACTGAAAACCTTGTTACCACGATATCTCCAGGCAGGAAGCTTGGATAGATTTTTATCCAGTATGTGGATGCGTTATGGTGGAAAGATGAATGCTTTCGTTTTTGGTGGAGGTTAAAGGTCATCTGGGGTCACAGGGATCAAAAAGCAAAATTTCCCAAGAATTCCCAAGATCGTCCCATGGGTTCACCAGGAGTCAAAAAGCAAATTACCCCAACAATTCCCAAGATCATCATCTCGAGTCATTAGCGGTCAAAATGCAAAATTTCCCAGGAATTCCCCAGATCAAATATGAACCTAAAATTATTTTCCAACATGTTAAGATAGCACTTGACCAGAGACTGAAAGATATGGGACATCATGGCATTATTTGAAATAGAACATGTATCATCGAAACCTCAATGCATTTTTGCATTCTTGTTAGGGAATTTACGTGTTTGAATCGAACTTGTTTTCAATCTCTGATACGCATATATAAGGATGTTAATGCTAACTTCATCATACACGCTGAAGAGGTCTGAAATAAAAGACGAAAGCTCCTTGTTGAGATGCTTTTAACAACTTTTGAACGAGCAGTTGACTCCTTTTTAGTGTCTTACTCTTATATATATATTTTTATATGTATATGTATGTATGTATGTATGTATGTATGTATGTATGTATGTATGTATGTATGTATGTATGTATGTATGTATGTATGGGTGCACCCGCGGTGTGTGAGCGATCCTGTGGCTATGGGTGCACTCAGCAACATGTCCTTAACAGGACACGGTACAGCCGGCGAGAGCTCCGTTCTCGCACGTCTTTCCTGGCTCACGCGGAGCTCGAAACTGGCGTAGCTGCCCGAAAATTCCGTCGCTGCAATGAGAAGTCTCGCGCGGCTGCACGTGCCTGCCTTGTACGTTTCCCGCGTACCGCTGAGGAAGCGAAATGCGAAAAAGTTCGTCAAGGGCCCTACTAACAGTATCGAAGATAGGTGGGTGACGTTTCATCGCTTGAATGAAGGTGCTGCCAAGAATCGTTCAGCTTTAGGAGGGACCTCCGTGGCTTATGAATGACAAGCAAAGGGTTTGATCTTAGATTGTTAACAGTCAGTATTGAAACCTGTAAAAGACACGTTTTTAAGCCCTTATATTACAGTACAATGTTACAGTTATCTATACACCTCAGAATGTTTCTTTTTTAGTACAGCGCTTCATTCAGCACTCCATGATCAATAGAAAAAAAGAAACAGACTAACCGAAGACAAACGTCTTTGACTATGAATTTATTTCAATAGGCTTCACGGAATCTAAGGATCAACACAGATTTAGGGAAACATCCATTTAACCTTAAGGGGGGGGGGGTGATTTCACAAAAAGTTCTGAATTAACCGACTACCAGGCCCCTGCCTTGGTGTTAAACCTTTGAAATGACAATGATATGTTCCTATGTGTCTTTAGTAATTAATTCACTTACACCAAGAGTGGCCCTCTTTTTACAACTTTCATGCCATCGACTTAGAACATCGTACGTTTTCTCATAGATACTGTGCTTCTCTGTTGCTATCTCTTTGCGGATGTTTTTGGAAATTTCAAGTCGATTGCCCAGAGGATGCCATACATCATCATCGATGTACTGTTTTACGATTGTCTTAATTTGCTCGTTGATTTCAATCTGTACAGAACAAACATGACGATATCAACTTTTTATATTGACTTAAACGGTCAGCTTCCTTACAGATGTCATTTTTTTCTTCAGGTAATCAACACAACCTTTGCTAAAGATTACTTCTTTGCTAAAGAACTCACCATGACGATGTATCACAGGGGTTGACATATGTTCGGCTACAATATAAAATTCTTACTAAATGTTCATACGTTAAACACCACGTAACACACCTACTGTAGCGACAATCATCTTGAGCGTCTCCCTCTTTATGTGCTTATGTTTTTGTGGCATATCATAGATAGTATATCTTAGCAACGCATAGTATAGCACAGCACAGTATTACTGGCATGGCACAGCATATAAAGCTTAACACAAACATAGAAGTGAGACGTTCAAAATGTGTTGAAACCAGGGAGGTGCTATTTAGAAGGAGATACATCGGAAACTTTAATTTATGGTAATCTGATTAGATCCACCTCATCGTTTGCATAGTTTCAATTCCTGAGTGATTGTTAGAGCTTAGGGTACCCATTATGTCTGATCCTTTTCAATTGATACATGATACCGAAGTTAACCTTATATACACCTACTTATACCGTTTGAATAAGATTGGGAGGAACAATGCTTTGATCCGAAGGTTTTTACCGACGTTCAAGTAAGAAACACTGTGTAATAAATCAAAACGACTGCTAGCGTAATTCCTAAGGTATCTGGAAAGACTAACTTATAAGAAAGTCTTACACTGGCACAATGAGTAAACGGCTAAAGAGAGGTGTAAAACTATAATTTGTTTAAAGATTATATTAATTTCTGCAAACTTTCGCAATTTCCGAATGGTAAGTGCATGACCAACATGTTACATAAAATTTAACTAGCCTATTCTGATAAGCGCTGGATCACGTTGGGAGCTGCAAATTAGTCTTGACGAAAGCAACTAGCAATGCTATAGCATATAGACAAAGTTTGCTAACATTTCATATCAACGTTGCAGACGACATGAAGCTTTTGCTAAATACTAACAATAGCTTTAAGCCAATTGTATCTTCAAGTGCTATACAAAGCAAGTGACCTGGGGGGCAAAAACGTGGGCACAAAGAGGAGGGCTGCCGCTTTATCTCCTTCTAAATAACAATTCCCTGGTCTAAACATGAATCAATTAGAAATGCTGCCTTGGCTATTTGTATGACAGGCGGACAGTTACACAGCTACATCTGTCATTTCAGGTCTAGTTATCTGGTGAGTAAGAAGAGTTTATTTTCTCATACACCATGGTTTCCCGTTCCTTTGAAGGCCGGGATTTGTAAATTTTAGTTTGCTTTCTTTTTTTGCTGGCAATCGTAAACATCTGTACGGTAGTCGGCAAATGTAAAAAATGACAGCATTTGCATAAGGTTGCAATGGCTGTAAAGCATCAGTTATGGAACGAGGCTTAACAAGCACCTCTTTTGATCTCGTTACGTTTTGCACTCTCACACCTTGGCAAGTTTCGGAGACCAGTACTTGCCGTTCTTTCCATTTAAATTTGGAATGAATTTTACGTCCTTTAAAAACTTGAGAGTTAAACAAATCATTGATGAGCTACAAGACAGTAAATATATCTCTGCGAGCCGGTGAGAACCTTATTTCAAAACTTGTAGCTACCCCACTACCTCAAATTGGCTATTATTCACTCTCTGGCACAAATTCTTTTAAACGTATAAGAATTATCTGACATGGACAGCAAACACGAAATCCCCCTTTTTAAAATATGGCTTTACCTGTGTCATTCGCGAGTGTGATTGTTCGGCGTTGTAATTATCTCTTTTATTGGCCTATTTGGTATGTTTCGAGGGAAGAAATGTTGATGTTTGTTAACCTTTGGGACATGCGTATATTTACCTTCACTAGTTGTTGTAGTACGAGTACCCCAACCATGAAAATACATGACAGAAACAAAAGGATCTCCGTTGCGTTCCTAACCATCCTCAAATGTCACTGCTAGGTTGAGTGTGAGCGTTTTTGGCTAGGATTTTGTTTTTTCAAACCCACGGAGTTAGGCTAACCGCAAATACAACTTTAGGAAAAATCATAAAGCTGTAGGCATTAGGTCAGGCGGATGAATTTTTCCTGTCCTTTATAATAACCATAATAATTAGTACCTTCCTGTAAAGGGTGGCTGGTGTACCTGTAAATGGCGCAAATATACGTTAATGAACAACAGTTACATGAGATTGTATTTAATACGGTGTCAAGGTGACAACACTGTAATTTTTACCCGAAAGGTTTGAGAGACTCCCTAACTTTACCCCTACGTGTCACTGGTGTTGCTTCACTTTTCCGTGGGCTGAAGGGGGGGGGGCAAGAGGTCGAACAAGGGGCAGGTCCGGTCTTAAGATAGACACATAGACACGAACCACAGTATTCCGTTATTTCATGGGACAAGTGCAGTGCTTTTCATAGAGGATAGATCGGCACGTCTCCTACCCCATCTGGCTACAGCCCTGTCACTTCTACACCAACCAACAATGAGATACGTGCAGGCAATATTGAACTTACATCACGGAAACTATCCAGACTCTTCAGACAGGCTTGCACAACTTCATAGTGTGGTTCCTGAGAAAGATTTTGTAGAAAAGGAAATACAATGGGTTTTGCCATTGTCTTCCTTAGATGCTAACTACTGTAACGCGTCACCTTCTGCTTGAATGAAAGTAAACAGTTTCTGATTCCCATATAAGAATGGCAAGGACTAATGGACTAATTGTATCACTGATCACTGGTATGGTTTCCTTCCAGGAGTGGCACCAGCAGGGGGCAAGCCCCCCCCCCCCGTCGGGGAAGGCTGGGAAATTTTTCAGTTTCGTCGGGGAGGCCTTAATCCGTTCGATAAAATATGCAGTCCCAACGACCTTCAGTAGCCCCGACGATCTGCTTGATTTTGCTAATAGGAAGGGCAGATTCTTAATGAAGATCACAAATTTTCCAATTTTCCTTACAAAAAAAAAACCAACCTTTTCATTCTTCCATCAAAATCCAAATTTTTTAAATTTTCTTCAATAAAAATCCCAAATTTTCAATTTTTTGTAAAAAAAGGCAACATTTTTCTTGGCCCTTTGCGCGCCAAAAATTTTGAGTTTTTTGTCCTTTTGTCCTTTGTCAGGAATTCGGGCTGCTGGCAGCCCGTCGGGGGAGCTTGCCCCTCCCCCGTCGGGCAAACCTTGGCGCCACCCCTGTTTCCTTCAGCTTAGCTTGTAAACGTTTCTGGTCCTGAAGAATAAGATTAGTTTATGTTAAAAGCGGTGCCAAAATAGACTTTTCATTCAGATTTATGATACCCTTATCATGTAAAAATGGTCAATTAATATACCACTTTCTTCAGTGGCATACTATCAGATATAATTTAATTTTACAGGGTAAGGCGAAACGTAGACAATGCGTTTATATAAGTCTGACCTTTTAATTTTGACCTAACCACCGCAACCCACTCTTATCAACCTATTTTAGGAACGTTTCTCAATATGAGATATATTTTTCGTATTATTTATCCAATTGGACATTTAAAGTTCTGAGTGTGGTCAATTAAAACGCATGCTACTGGTCCTAACAAGGACCCCATATGCAACAGGTACAATGCAATCAGTTTTAAAAGATTTTATAAACGATTAACTAGTTTTGATAAAGATTAAATTTGTAAAATCCAATGTATAAGAACATGACAAGTAAATGAGTTCAGCAATAATTGAAATTAGTACCCTTCAAAAGTACAAATTACATGTAGTGTTTTATGAGCATGAGATAGCTAAAATCTCGACATTTCGTTCAAACGATTCTTACCCATTTACCTAGGAGACAAATAAAACATCTAAGTAAATGTAGTGTTTTATAGAAAGCTATTTTCCTCTTTCTGTATTTATCAATATGAGCATATTTTAGACTTGGAAACTAAAATTGCTGCAATGTATCTAAAATTGGAGGGCTTAAATCATCCATAAATTGTGTGTAACATTTTCTGGGCGACATGAGTCTCTATCATGTTAATATTAATCAACTGAATGTGGGTTTAAATAAATACCTCGTTGACCCCAGATGCTGCTTGGAGACTTCTTTTTTCTGGAATCTCTGAGTATAAGTTTGGATCTCTAAAAAATGATGAAATTTTGTTTTGGTCTAATTTTTAGAGACAACTAGAATAGATTTGCTTTAAAAAATGTCACATTAAAGTCACATTCTCATTATATGTACCATCTTACCACACAATGCATTAGCTATCCTTCAAATCCCATAAAACAAAGTTTGGGTATTGCAAATAAGTACAATAATGAATAAGGAAACCCAAAGAACAATTTTGTTTCTGAAGTGTCTGTGAATTAAATAAAGTCACTAATAAATTTGAAAATAGTCTCTTTTCTTATTTTATGTAAAAGTCTGTTATATCATTTACTTCAAACTTCGACTTAAACATATTTGTGTGATCATTTACTACTTTGCATGAACATATTCACAATTAAAGTAAAATGGAGGAGATTTAGAGTTTTTTTCTTCCTTGGATACTGGTGATTCCTTCTTACAAATCTGCCTTAAGAGCATTGCAAAATAACTTTCAACAGAGAACAAATATTCATGTAGAAGGCTTGAGGAAAGTCAAAGACATTGTTAAGTGAAGTTAGCGGACATACTTCACCTCATAGCATTAATTTAACTTTTGAGTCGTTAGAAGGACCAAAAGGCAGATGCAAACATACACATTAAAATGACACACAAGCAAACCATACCACAAAGAGTCAGGTAAATAATAAGTATTCAGGGCAAGCCAACCCCCATGGACTCTGGGCATTTTTGGGGTTCAGATCGTGCCCGAGTTGGATTTGGGCAAGCGCAATTAAGTAAAGGGGGGAAGTACAGTGACTGTCTGCAACCACAGCCCATTAAAGGGAAAAATTTAGACAATCCACTCGGCAATACCTATTAAAATAATTAAGAGTACATTGAGTGAATTTGCCGGTCTAAAAAGGGAGAAAGCATACAGCATTAAACGTTCTTGCCATGCCATACCTTTCAGAATCCCGTATCTTCCTTAATATTCCTTCCAAAATAAGTTGCAGTTCCACCGGTTCAACCTCCACCAAAGCGTCGATCAGAACCTAAACAGGAAACAAGCATGTATCATATGGCCACTGACCCAGGAAACTTATTGTAAAGTGATAATCTTGGTTATGTAGAAAAGTGTTCTCGTGTCTAAAGTGAATGCGTACTTTTTATCAATGCGCTCAAATTTTGAGTTTCTCTGAGTTTAGTGACAGAAAAAACTACTGAACAGTTTAGCTTGAACTCGTGTATGTGTCTCGTGGTCACGATACAGTGTACATTTGTATATTTAAGTTTCACTTACCCCAACCTTTGCACCGCAACCAAAGTTTTGATGCCATATTCCTAAAAGGCCATACGTCTTATCATAGATAGACTCCGCCCAATCTTCTAAATCTTTGAGTCTGTTTTGGGAAATTTTAATTCGTGTACCAAGTTTACGCCAAACGCCAGGTTCCACATATTCAGCAACAACTAATCTCAACGTGTCATTGATCTCCAGCTACAGAAAATAACAAAACATAAAAAATTGCATACCATTAAATAGTGGCAGCCAGAGACCTACTGATAATGGAAACTGAACTCCGACAGGGACTCCACCAGCCACCGAACGCCCAGTGTACGGTACACTCAACAAAATAAGTTGTCGGAGTTTATATGATCAGGGATGGTTAACTGATTTTTTTTTTAGTCAGGTAGATTACTTATATAAGATGTCAAGCCTAAAGTCTTAAAATATACTTATATATTCTCTGATAGTTATTTTTATTCTTTATTCACAAAACGCCGCAACGTAACTCCAAGAGTGCAAGTGCTATATATATATATATATATATATATATATATATATATATATATATATATATATAACAAAGAATAAAACACATTCCAAAGATGACATAATAAGAGCACAGATATGATAAAAACAGCGTATATTTCGGACACTCCTGTGTCCTTCCTCAGCGCAAAATGGCAAGTGAAAAATGTCCGAAATATACGCTGTTTTTATCATATCTGTGCTCTTATTATGTCATCTTTGGAATGTGTTTTATTATTTGTTATATTACATGGAGCATACGTGGATTTTTCTCATATAATATATATATATATGTATATATTGTGTAGGTCAAATAAGAGTAGTAAATAGTGCTAAAGGTAAAAGATTGCGGGAAACTCCACAACGTTTCCGGTTAAATCCCTTCATCAGGTGGCAAAAAATGCAAACTAACCGTAGGCACGACTCAACTTGAGAAATGCAGAAAACACAATAAAATCAAACACGACCAAACCGGTCAAGGAACCAGGCTAAATAAAATGGTTTACACAAGTACCAACGAGGCAGTTATTGCCCATTATAGAAATTCAAGGGTCAGACCATGTGGGGAGAGGGTTCCAAGCTTCATAATGAGACAGTTTTCGGAAGCTAAGCCATCATGGTCGGAACCTCGAAATGAAATGACAGCTATATCCGTCAGGTCACGATTCGAGCAAGATGACAGGGGATTGAAGTATGTGACCACAGGGAACCCTGGGAGATTCTGCTTGATCAACCTCAGATGCTCAGTGTCTCGGTTAGAAAGACGGCCTTGGGCTTCCAACACATGCAATATATTACAGCGTTTACATAGGAGGACGTAAACAACATTTGTAAAAATACAGCTAACGTGCTGATTGGTGTTAAACAGCTTCTTGTTAGGACATACAATGGAGAGTACTTTGTCACTGCTGACCACTTGGTAAATATTGCTTCTCTCACAGTTGGAAGGGAAAGTTCTTGGGAAGTTTGACACTAAGGTCTGAGGCTGGGAGGTAGGAACCAAGAGGTTTGAGATGTTCTTTTCAGTTCTGAATGCAGTAAAGGAGGTTTCAGGAAAATGGTCACGTTTGGACATGTCATGACGGAGAGTCTCTTTATTTCTGTAAATGGCACGTACAAGGAGAGTTATAGATGGGTGATAGGATAGGAACAATAGGATACCTTTGGTGGGTGTGTGGTAGGCTTTTGCGGACAAGGGCAGACTCTCTATCACTTCCTTGTTTACGGTTTAGGACATTCAAGAGCCTTCAGCGTGGGTATTGGCTTTCGTCAAAAAATGAAATAATCTGCTAGGAAACTTTAGCGAAATCCTGGTCGTGTGAACAAGTCGGTCTGGCCCGTAAAAGTTGCGAGTAAGAGATTGAATTGGAACATAATCTGGGGTCGCTGATAGGGTATAAAGGGGTAGTTGTGTGAGTTAGTGGGTTAAAAGTGCAGATTAGACTTGATTTTACTACCAGAGATGAATTTCAAAAACGGGCAAATGTAGGTTTCAGCGAAACTAATGAATATATATATATATATATATATATATATATATATATATATATATATATATATATATATATATATATATATATATATATATATATATATATATATATATATATATATATATATATATATAAGGTGAAAGTTCTGCGTAGCACTTATGAAGTAAGTAGGTCAAAAAGGATGTAGTAAATAGTGCTTAAAGTTTGTGAAATTCTCCATGAAGTTTCGGGTTTAAACCCTTCATCAGGTGTCAAAAATTTGTACGTTTGGCCGTGTCAACAATCAGTTGCAAACTTTTAGCACGATTTACTACTTCCTTTTTGACATATATATATATATATATATATAAATAATAATAATAAGTAGAACATACCACAAAGATGACAATACGAGAGCACAGATACGGTAACAGAATAGCGTATATTTCGGACACTCCTGTGTCCTTCTTCAGCGCAAAATGTGAAGTGAAGTTTAATTTACAAATAACAGACACAGCAATGAGGTTAAACCCCTTGACGAGGGTGATAAATCACAGAGGGGAAATCGCTTAGGATGCCCAGGTCCTTGTTTAGGCCACGTGTGTGTGGACAGTTTTATTACCCACTTGCTTTCGGATTTGAGTCTTTGAGTGACAGACGGGTAATTAGAACCGAGCAGAATACATCTTAAATCAGATAAAGAGTGGTTAGGTTCACTACTGAAATGTTTTGATACAGGATAGCTTATTGAATCAATATTATTATTATTTTTATGTTTCATGGAGCATACGTGGATTTTCTCTTATTATATATATATATATATATATATATATATATATATATATATATATATATATATATATATATATATATATATATAGATAGATATATATATATAGATATATATATATATATATATATATATAATAAAAATGGAATGCGATTAAGAGCATAACTGGTTGATTTAGGAGAACAAAGTTACAATATGTATTTGAAAGTTTCGGTTCCGCAAGGACCTTCGTCAGCGAGATGTAAAGGCAAAATGAGTACAATCATTATCTTATGAAGGGCAGAAGATAAAACAGTTGTTGCACAGACATCTGTATGTAATAACAAACAGAAGAAAGGATAAAACTGTTTACTGGTACGTGTATTGATTTAGAAGACCAAAGTTTTTTTAGTCCGTTGATGTGCTATTTTAGCTTCATTATCCAAAAAAGTTAATTTTAATTGCTGACGATACAGTTATAATCAGAAATGGTTCTCAGAATTAATTTTTTTTTAAAAGAGTTTCTCAGCTTCTAAGATTCTAGGTGAATTTAGGTACGCCTATGCCTTATTCTTTACCTGAGGGTCCTCTTTCGTCGAACGCTCGAAGTACTTTCAGTACTCTACAATTCTGAATCTATTACTTGTTATTAATTATTATGTAACCAAAACTATCAAAATCTAAAGCTTTCTTACACCTTCGATCTTCCAGAGATTTAACTTCTATGAGAAAAATTGATATCCTTAAAATTTTTGCTATTCTTCATTTTGTCTACTTACTTATCTTATCGCCTACCTCCTCCCCCATACTTTTATATTATTTCAATGGGGTAAATAAGGTTTTTTACAGTCTACTTATCCGGTCAAAGAGGCCTACAAAATAAACAAATATGGTATATAATTATCAAAGATCTAAAGAAGAGGGTAATCCATGGAGTTGCAAATCACATCCACCCCATATTCTCTACATCCCTTGGGGTTAAAGCATTTTGCCTATATAACGATAAGCAAATCATGACAAACGGTTATTTAACTTCAATCTTGAACGTAAGCAAGAAGAAAGTACTGTTTAAAATATCTCTTTCCACTTTGTACGCATATAAGTTTTTATGATCTTTCCTAACATACTTTTATGCAAATAATGGATAAAAACCGATTTTAGCTCCCTTGAACTTTGACGTCTTGATTTTCGATAGATGACCTCAACGATCAAGCATGCAAACGTTTTCATGTTCAGGTATCGACCAACTTTGAAACTGATGAGATATGGTTAAGAAAGGGTTTATGATAAACATTCTTTGCAAAACGTCGGTAAATATAACCTTTCAAATATATTTATATATGTATTTAATATGACTTTTAAAGTTGCTCTTTAGCAACAAAGAAACTCAGTTTTAAATTAGGAATATAGAGGCGGAACCAATTTCAAGCACATTTGTCCACCAAGTTTGAAGTTCAATGAACTTACGGTTTAGAATGAGTTCTCACCCACTTTTGCACCGAATGTAGGCAAATTTAACCTTTGACCGTCTTTTCGACTTTTTAACCCACCCTCAGCAACAAAAAAGCACTATCAAAAATTATGTTATCAGTACTAGCATCTCATGTGGTTTTTTACTTTTTTTCTGACGAACTGGTAGGCATACCGACTGGGGCAAAAGAAAATAATATTTATTAGCAACTTTGACCTTGGACCACTGACCTTTGACCCGACGTCATCAATTACGCATTCACGAGCCTTATTGACAGTTACGTACCCACCAAGTTCAAAGTTCATCGGACTTACTTTTCTACAGACACTCACACACAGCTTCACATATCTGATGCTAGGTGAAGCCTAAACAATATTTCATACCCCTATACATTACATGTGAGGATATACGTTCGTTACGTTCCAATGAAACATTCACGCAATGATACCAAGTATGACCGTAAATACTAGACATTTTATGTTGTGTATAGCATTAAACTTTCCCATAATACATCAATTCAAGCATATGAGTTAATAAAGCAAGCACAGCTTTTATCGCTGGGGTAAGATGTAAGCGACTTTGTCATTCCTACAGAACTCTCGTTCACTATGAGTCTACAGTCAATTCAACAGATCTTGTAACTCATATATATGAAGCCCAACTCCGTACGCATTATGAATCTCCCGTACCTTTCAAAGAAACTTGAAAGCAGCAATGTAAATAAAGCCCATTATTTAGAATATATTTCAAAAAAAAAAAAAAAAAATCTATGTTAAATACGTGTTTTTAAAAGCACAGAAATACATAAGATGGAAACATATACATGCAAATTAATGAAGGGGAGTGAAACTTACGTCACGATATGGACAAAGTTGTACAAGTAGGTCTTTTGTGGCCTCGTCTTCTGCCTGGAACAGAGTCGTTGAACGACAATAGCCATAGGAACAAAGGAAAGTATTTTATGAAGGTCAGTAAAAAACATTTGAATAACTCTTAGGAAATTTATAAAAAGGTACAGCAAATAACATTGAATAACATACTGGGAGGGTCATTTTCTTTTAAGACACAGTAAGCTACAAGCTTATTTAATAACTAGTCCTTTCTATGCTTCCATTGTTGTAAGAAATAACTCTTACAGAATAGCTGATATTCATGCGAGTACGAATAAAATATTTACCTCACACCATACAGAAGTATGAAGAAGAATAGGCTTACCGTTAAAAACCTCAAAGCAGTGGTTATATATATATATATATATATATATATATTATATATACATATATACATATATATAAATATATAATAAATATGCATATATATATATACAAGAGAAGACAGGAGAGCGACTATTTTGAGTGACATGATGCTTTATTTCGGTCCACTCACGGGACCATCTTCAAGCAGAATGTAACAAGCAAACAAACGGTTTAGGACATTCAAGAGCCTTCAGCGTGGGTATTGGCTTTCTCAAAAAATGAAATAATCTGCAAGGAAACTTCAGCGATATCCTCGTCGCGTGAACAAGTCGGTCTGGCCCGTAAAAGTTGCGAGTAAGAGATTGAATTGGAACATAATCTGGGGTTGTTGGAAGGGTACGAAGGGGTAGTTGTGAGAGTTAGTGGGCTAAAAGTGCAGATTAGATGGCACCGTGAGTGGACAGAAATATAGCATCATGTCACTCAAAATATCTTCTATCTGTATGTACCACACCCATATAAATATATATATATATATATATATATAAAGTTGGATTGAGGGAACATTTGGATTAAATATCAAATGAGACCATGAGACCATTGTAGTATTTGATTTCTTGAACAAACTCACCAGGGTGCGCCCTTACCTTGCGGCAACTATAATCAGAAAGCAACAAGCTCATTAGCAGGAATTTGCTAGGACTGGCTTCTGAATCATTTTTAATGATTGTGATCCTCATTTCGTTCATTCAGAGGCATGTACACATGAACTATGTAGAGGAGCGGAGCTATCAATTGCCTCGGGGGAAGCTTTACACAACGTTTGCCAAGATATGACTGGAAGGTGTTTGAGGACGGAGATAGGAGAAAGGAGGTAACATTTTATACAGCATTGTTTCATCTGACATTCTACTTTTGCAATGCACATACTTGATAAATCGGGTTTTAAGGAAACGTAGGCCTAATCTGAAAAAATATGTTTTAAAAGGATGCAAAACTGATCAACTGTGGGTTTAGATTCTTGTTTACAACTAAAGGGTTGGCAAAATGGCAGCAATTTTGACATTCCAACCGTCAACAGAGTAAGGAAATGGCACTAGTCTTATGTAAATACTTCTGTCCCTTTATTTTCTCGTTTAAAGTTCAGACCTCACAAATGTGGGAAAATTTGGCATTTAAAACGCCCGAGATTGTGGAAATTCTCACTCTAAAAAGTGAACTTGTAGCCAAGTGAATCAATCACCGGCATGGAAGAGACTTGGCTTTTTTTGTTCTGTAGATTTCGGGAATCATAAATTACATTTTACCACTTTTCCTCGTCTTTCTTGCGTTGCCCACTAGTACTGGAAAATCGGCACCCAAAATCTTAGGCAATGGGGATTACGGTCTAAAACACAAATTTGTCACTGCAGTTTTTGGGGCTCACTGGAGCTGGAATGATAAAACTGATGGCAAAAAATCAGGGTTCATGTTGACGTCCGCAAGTATTCAGTCACTGTATGGTCTGAGATAGTACAGAACAGGAACCATGGAAGCCATCTGCTGGAATTTTTCATGACAAAGAACCAAGGCAGTGCAGAAATTATACGCTAACTTTCATTTAAATTTCTATTGAAATTACCTTCTTCAAGTCTTCCCCCTCGTTAGGAGTCTCATACAGGTGATTGTCATTAGCTGATGTCTTATCGGAGGATTTGCTGCATTGGCAAAATTTGAAACAAATTACTTGTACCCTTAGCCTTGCAAATTTGAGTGTGGTAAAGGGTAAAATTAAAGTTGTTCAAGACTTTAAAAATCCATGTTTAATTAAATTTGAATATTACCTTCAATCCCAGCAAGGTCATGGTCTTTAAATTAAAAATATAACTAGCATTTTAATTGCTCTTCATGAAATGAAATAAATGAATTTCATCTGTTTACTAATTAATCAAAGAAATCATAACAAAATATGCAGATTGCCATTAGATAGGTTTTCAGAATTCAATAGCATAAAGGGGCAAATTATTTCCTCCAAACAATTTAAAGGAGTACAGGGTGAGTAGGTCCATGAGACCAATAAAAAATGCTTAATATGCATATCCTAATGAGAACTTCAGTTTACTAGTAGATGTCTTCATGATACCTCAATTGAGCCTCTCTTTCGAAGTGCATTTTTGGTTCCTGAAAAGTCGTCCCGGAAGCCTAGTAAACAGCAAAGACACGACAATACTTTGTTTTACCCAGAGATTAAAATACCATGATGTAAAACTTGAAAACTTGAACAACATTCCGTTTTTAATGAAGCCTTTTTAGCCTGTATTATAAGAGTATTACAGGATAAAAAGTCAACAGGGTTATAATGACAACGCTTCTTGAATGAATTTAACGGGAAACAGTGCGTTTAAAATTCACCAATATGTACCCAATATGACATACAATGAAATTATGTGTAATCATTAAACTATTTAGGTTCACCAATTAACTCAAGCAATGGCCTCATCTCCTGAAAATATTTTGTATAACAAGAGTGACGGTAAATGCCTCGTATCAAAGTGAAGGCCACCAAATTATTCTGGAGCAACAAATAATTAGATTTATTTTTGTGACAACCTTATTTCTTCAAAGGAAAGCATTTTACTGTCTTATTTGAATTATCTAACATTCTGTTGCTATAAGAATGGATATGAAACCATGAAATCATGTAAAACAGACGATTTTTTTTCATTTAAAGATTGTAAAACAAAGATCCATGATATTGAAATATTTGAACTTCTTGTTGTTTTCAAAACACCGTAAGTCACTTTGCCTCAAGACGTTAAATGATTTAAGGATCTTTCAACTTCGGATGTAACTTTCCTCTGCGAATAACACATCAGACCGATGGATGTTTATCTTTCTATGTTTCGTTTATAAAGATGCTTATAGTTATTGAGCTAGCCCCCTCATCATTTACACTATTGGGAACGAAAGATTTGGTGGTCTCATTCTATCGTGGACACAATGGGAACGACTGGAACCCATTTCTTAAGTGCCGCATTCCTGGCCATAAGGACAGGTTGAGCCCTAAATGGTCCCAAAAGTGTCCTTTATTTACACTTTGAGAACAACACTAATATGCATAACAGTTAAAGTACTAAAAGCAGTTCATTGAAATAAGCTCCTTAATAAAACAAAATATGGGGCATTCGTCCCTAAAGAAGAGCCCAAATTGGAGCCCAAATAGGCTCTCATTTACAAGTTTGAAAACAAACCTAAAATTGATAATATCTCTACAATCACTCGTTATAAAAATGTAATTTAGGAAAAGATGATCCAGGGCATTCCAGCTTAAGAAACCGCCCAAATGGACCACAAGAGCCCAAACAGGGGAAAAACGAGGATATTAACAACAATTGATTTACTTACATCTCAAGTTTAAAAAATATAATTCAAAATCAAAATAAATGGGTATATGATCGCTTAGAAAAGGGTTAAATTAGGGGCCCAAATAGGATCTCAATTACATTTTGAGAACAAAGCTGAAATTGCTTCTGTTATATCCCCACACACTACTTGTCACAAAAAACATTACTTAAGAGAGGATTGTTCCAGGCGTTTCAGCTTAAGAAAGGCTCAAATAGACAAAAAAGAGCCCCATGCTTGTCCGTCTTACACTTTGTTCAACAACGCTGATATTTACCACGATTAACACCCTTTTTATGTCACATGACTGAAAACTGCAAGTGCCAGAAACAAAGACAGTCTTTACCCTTTAAGGAGGGTAGAGTTTAGGACCGTGACCCACAGAGGTCCAAATAAAGCCTTTCAAAAACGGAGGTACATCGTTCCTGTAATATTTCTCGACATATGTTCTCACAAAAATATGATTTAAACACGGCGGGTGTATTATTTCAGTTTTCAAAGTTCTGGAATGAACCAAGCCGGGCCATACAGAGCCTGATATTTCCGACATGACAGCCTCCAAAGGCTCTCAATGTAACGAAGTATGGTTACCCAATTAAGTGAAGGCAGACGTGCTTCTCTCCTTCGCAAAATTACATCGGCTCCATAAAATTATGTTAGTTAATATTCTGAGCCAAAATGGCAAGAACCGTAGCAGAAAGAATACCGAAGGTAGTGCAAGGTAAGCAGATTGTTTTACATAGTCCTTATTTTTTGATAAAATACCTTTTCAGTGAGAAAATGCAAGACTGACAATTCATCAATTGCACTGTAGTTTCAGCTTAATCAGGCAGGTGCCGCTTCGGAAAGAGACAATACTGAAAGTTCAATTCCCACTAATACATTAAGATCTACCTATTGCAAAAAGAACATAAAAACGGCTTCCGGCTGCTTAGAGGGATTTCGGTGCGATAGAGGCACCCTCCTGCATTGCAGAATTTTCCCCAATCTGTTACTGAAAAACAACCAAAGTGTACAGAATGCATCTTAATTACAGAGATGGTCTGTTCTTCAGCCACAACAGATAAAAGCGACGCTTCATTAACAACTGTAAATAATTATATTCGTTATTTATATCTATGGGTTATATACATTATCGATAAAAACAAATTCCTGGATCCAATTCGAAAGTTATATTGCTTTATAGGGTCAATGGACAGGTTCCTAGTGCCTCCTTATTTTAGGGTAAAACAGTTGTCCTCAAAACACTGCATATGTAAAATTTTCCCCATGGACTTTTGTCAGGTATCCCCAAAAATAATAAAATAATAAAATAATCCCCAGAAACTAATAATGACCTTCAAAGGCGAAGAAACGATGATGGTACGGTCTTTTACCCTCTCGTCTTGTGTGCTCCGTTAAATTGCGAAAATATCTACCTCAAGCACTACATTTTCCTTTACAATTTTAACACCCGTTCAAACGTGTTTGATGTACGGTAACGAACATTAACTTCTTCAATCAGAAGTGTGCTATCCCGAACATGGTATGTCAAGGGTTGGAGCCAGTGGAGGTTAAATCCCAAGAGAAGTCAAGCCCCGTCACTGGAAACGTTAATATTATTCAGGGAGCCAAACTGAAAACAAAAAATCTTTTATTAATCCTCAAGTTGCTATCATGAAAGATACTTTGACGATAGACTAGCGGCGAAGTCTGAAAATTTTCGACCACCCCGGTACAACTTTGTAAAAGTTGACACCTACCCTTAAAATGTTCATTAGGATGTCAGGTTTCATTTTCTTTCGGTTGTCACCTTTCAAATTTACCCGAACATGGTAATTAGGAGGATCAAAGGTCACGAGTCCATTTTCACCCAAACTGCAACAATCTTGTTACTATACATTTAGGCTTCACCTTCAGTTCCTTTTCATGGGGAGCCTTTACCTTGAGTCTAGTGTGGTAAATATTTTGAATAAATTTACAATAAACATCCCTTTTATTTATTTACAATACAATTACATTTATTTACAATAAACATTTACAATAAACAACTCCAATCAATATATAAAACCCTTAATTATCAATATTTACTATGGTTTCATTGAATATTTTTCATTAAATTCTTTTAGTTTGCCCAATTACAAATTTACACGGTATGATATTTTAATGCATCTTATGCATATTTTGCCACGTGAAGATAGAGCGTCTCACAATAAAGAGAAGGTAAGATCGTTATAAGTTCTACATTGCAATAAAATGCTCTTCTTGGATAAAATTGATTTGTAAACATTAGACTGTATAGCGGCTCTCTTTAACTTCTGCCACACAGGGTAACCGTAGCGAAGGGCTAAACGAAAAACCCCGTCACTATAAGCAGACTAGTCAAATTTAGAAACCATATCTGGTACGGTTAATGAAAAAATGAGGCTACGGTGTTTCGCTTCAGTGTTTTCACGGTTATCATTTGTTGTAAACAAATCAAGATTTCCTCATATAGTCGCGCTTTCTGAACATACTTTTATTAAACCCCTTATTGTTGAAGACTACGGTATGTGGCACTGAAAAATGAATACACTTGGCAGTTTTCATGTTGAGCTTCTGAAGGCGAAAAATCAGAATGGTCATAATGGGCACTCTGTAAGTAGGAAAGGTAGTACTGAAAAGCTGAGTTTTTCATTATAAAAATTGCGAATCCCATATCAGGTGTAAGAATAATAAAATACAATGCTCCACCTTTGAAAACGTGTCACTAAAATCTTGCCCTAAATGGGTCAAAGTGGTAAACAATTCACAAATTTGTTGCTTTTCATAAAAAGAAGCATTTTGAGTATCCTGTCAATTGAAACTGCCTTCATTAATCTGCATATGAATCTCTAAGGCCTCTTAGAGCCAGTCTCATCCAGGCCCTTAGCCAGACAACGTGCTGAAGGTGGCGAGAAAGCTCCCAGACTGTCAGAGGAAAAATCATTTTCAAGGCACGAGATGTGTTAACATAAAAGGCAAAGGTAATTTTTGTTCCTACAATTTCTAACAGGCGTAAATGTTTGTGGGTCACTAAGATGACTGGACAACGAAGTCTACACATTGTTAACAATGGCACTATATCAACACCTTGATAGAGTCTCTGCCCTCTCACTCAAATTTTTAAAGGGTTTGATATCATAGGACATGTTCTTATATAATTCTGCTCGTATCAGTAAACGGGAACTATTTAGTGCTTAAAAATGTAATGTTTTCAAAGAAAAAAAATTACAACATCGCAGAGAAAATCGAGGAAATAAACTGTGAAGAAGATCCTATTTCCTGGAGCGGTGAGGAGGCTGGCCGGAGACTGGCGAGTAGCTGGGACAGCCTGTCCTGAAGGGCTTGCCACTGGGATTGTAGTGGATAAAGAGGCAGCTGTCCCCCTGGGTCCCAGCTAATGGCACCTGTCCACTGAGATCAGGCTGGACTCTGCTGCTGTGAGGCCTGTGAAGATTGTGAGGCATCTGAATATTGTGAGACCTGTGATATACTGCCAGGAGTGAGATGGCTGCTGCCATGTTTAAGGGTGCTACTGCTGCTGTAGGGACTGCCAGACTTCCTGCTGTGGGCACTGTCATTTTGAGGTTGCTGCAATGCGCTGCTGGTTGTTGCAAGGCTTGACCACGCTGTCTGAACCTTTGGACAAAATTCAGGGAGGGGGAGGGGTCTAAGGGGAGGTCCCCTCCCCTTGGAAAATTTTTGAAAAATTAGGTCTCCTTACATGCAATCTGGTGCCACATATGCTACATTTCGAAGTAAAATTTGTGTTAAACAATTTACGTATTTTTTTGAACCAAAAGAAATCGGCATCCGTAAGGGGGACATGGCCCAATGCTCCCCCTTCGTACGCCACTGCTTCTGCTCTACTTAGTACTTGGAATTTAATGTAATTCAAAGATAGTGGATGAAAATTCTATTGCCTAAAAATTTTTATAAACTCCAGAACTCCTAGGGGCTTCGGCCCACCAAGGCCCCTTTTTAAGGCCCCTTGGCCTGAGTCCCATGGAAAAACTTGTAGCGTCCTCACTTCTGTGGCTTACGAGCTGCTTATGACTATCAAAATGGCCCGCCAGAGGAAAAAGGTTCCCCACCCCTGGGAGCTCTCTGCGACCGGCTATACATGCGTCGACAAGGTGGGAGCAGGGGGCACTAGCTCCGCAAAGATTGGCTGTAGCCCAGTGTGCCCCCTAAATGAGATTTTGAGTATGAAAAAATTATGCACAAATACACCATCCACGCATATGTCGATATGAACAGGAGGACCGACGTCACTTAATCACTCAAACATAAGACTAAAATTGCACAAAACTGCAAATTTGCGGCGCGCTTCGCCCACATCTATTTGTTGAACTGTATGAAGGAATGCCTTACTGGGAGATGTGTTCCCCAGCTATTGTTTCAACCTCTATTTTCAAAAGCTATGATACTACTGCGGCCTTGAAATCTCTCCCTTCAATAAAAATTCCCACATCAATTTTTATTTTAGTCAGATCTGATGACTGTTCAAAAACTGAAAAAATGCGATTTTCATTGCCTTTTTCAACGCGTATCCCATAAATATGAGGATAATTAAATAGTTTTACTCTCATATGCTAACGTCTGTCTATTTTAGATACCGGTGCCTTCAAATTTGCATGGCGAAACTTTGCTCTCCTGTATCCTCACTGGGGTGGAGCCAAGTACCACATCTTAAAAGAAGTGAAAGGACTTGCACAAAATTTTTGTAGATGCTCAAAACCAGAATTTTCTGGCCACTTAGCTCCTGCACCAGGGAGGGCCTCAGCAGGAGCTACCCTCCTTTTCCATTTATTGCTGAGCAAGACGCAATATATATATATATATATATATATATATATATATATATATATATATATATCTATATATATATATATATTGGTCATAATTACAATTTTGAGGCACCCCAACTCCACTGAACTGCATTCAAGTAGACTTCTTGTCCACAAATTTCCCGCAAGCCCCGGATCTGTAGACGTTAGACGTACCTTGTTGCTCCAGTTTGAAGGCTTACCCTCAGTGGCATACCTGCAAGGTAGTTTTCTCAACATTAATTCCTACTGGGCAGCATAAGTGGATTTATTTTTAAGCGCAGTGCAAACATTAGCATGATCGGCTGTCCCCATTCACACCCCCATCATTAAATCGTTAGTGCGGGTAAGGCTTACACAATGGTCACATTGTGATTTCTATTTTTGTGGCCTGTTAATTGCGCTGTAATGAAATTTTGGAGATAGTCAAATACTTTGTGCTAATGGCCCCACCTATTGTAAGATCCTTCGACATAACACCTACAGGGGAGCGCTGCGCGTCAATAACATGCCTACAGTAACGCCCAGTCCTTCATTTTGTTGTGCCCTTCTGGCTGACCGCTTGGCCCCCAGTGTCCCCCACTTCGAAAAATATTGCGAAGCCACTGTAAACACGTGTCTTAACTGAGGACTAAGCCAGTCTCATTAGAGTTGCACAAGAAATATAATTTGACTACTTCTCAATGCAGAGGTAACATAGTTATTACACAGAGAAAAAACGAACAGACTCATTATTTTAATTATTTCCTTTGAAGTATTCAAACAGGGATAAAAATCTCTTCGAAAGTCCCTCAGGCAGAATCAGACATACAAGGATCATCCAAATGGCAACCTTATTTGTGCAACATGTTGCTTCTCGATCAAAACCACTGAGATAGGTGATCGGAATGGTCCATGCCTGACATGCATGCTATGCACAAAGGCGAATATGACATCCTTCCGCAGCAGTG
Organism: Holothuria leucospilota; assembly: GCA_029531755.1. NCBI lineage: Eukaryota > Metazoa > Echinodermata > Holothuroidea > Aspidochirotida > Holothuriidae > Holothuria > Holothuria leucospilota. Next base: position 30,250,722 of record CM055969.1, on the reverse strand, counting down.
TGTGCGGATTTGTCGAACTGCCCCGCATGGTCCGTTTGTTGTCAAGTGACAACTTATACTAACGGCATGCAGTGCTGGTATTGATTACATACGGGCGCTGTGTGTGGCGGTCGCGTCTACCTCGCGATATGGATGTGCACAGTCCAGAATTGCGTATGCAAACATCAGAGTCACATCAAAAGACTCGAGTAGCAGCAGGAGACTCGAGTCATTTTCCATGGCTCGAGTCTCCCAGTCAAGTCATTTTAGGTGGTGACTCCAGTCAAGTCAAGTCATTTAGGGTTCCAGACTCGAGTCAAGTCAAGTCATTTTGGCTGATGACGAACTAAAGTCAAATATGCGACTCGAGTCCGAGTCAGTAACTTGACTTGTAACAAAACTGGCCTGCAGACTCCTGAAAATTACCCCAGGTCTGAAACAAAAGCTTGAGTAATATGGCCTAGATAGGCTGGACGCCAATATCTTGATTCGACCCCCCTCCCCCCGTGTGGTACACGTTTTTGGATACAAATAACATTAAGCCATACTCAGACCTGAAGGTAAGTTCTCCAAACATTTGATCACTGTATGCTTACTACAGGTTCACAAGTGCAATCCAATTGACGTTACGTTTTAACATTTAGTGCTGAATCTGTGCTATCTTGAATCTAGCTTTGGAGGCCTGAGACTGAGTCGATATTACGAGTGTTCACTGTTCATACCGCACACTAACTAATGCACTGTATGCAACATGTAAGGCAATGACATTGTACGGACAAGTGTACGTAATGATATTTACAGCAATTTGCAGTTCCGACCTGAGTTTTACTCTCGTGGGAAAAATAGTCGGCCTCATCCAGTCATCCAGCACTGACCCTTATGTATGTCAAAAGAGGCGTATATATTCCACACCTGATAGAAAGATAAGATGCTCGGCATCTAACTTTGAGTGTAAAAATAGTTGTGACAACGACATATCACTGGTATTATTGTGCTAGTAAAATTTACAAGTGATACAACTTTGATTGAGAGGATTGCGCCCAGTTTTTACATGAAAATAATTGACCATGGTAGAACCTGCATGCATGCTCAGCCAGGGGTAGTGTCAGGATTTGACCGATAGGTTCAAGCTCGGCAACGAGTACCAGCAACCTGAAGCCCCGATGGATGTGAAGGGTTTCGAAAGATGTTGAACGCGAAAGTCTAGTCGGGCGAAGGGCCCCGAATGTTTTTGGGATAACCTATTGCAGAAAGTTTCCGTTGCGACAGGTCGTCGTCAGCAGTTCCCAGATAAGGCACGATTCCCCTGCTCACTCCACCCAAACCTCCACTTGGTGTCACCGCTGGATAGAGCAATGAGACAATTTTAATTTTGCTGCAAATAAGTTTACCCCCAATGCCTGGTATTAATTTAGTCCTCAGTAAAGGACTGTGGTCTTTCGCCTACAGCTCACTATAAAAAGTCCTTACACCTACCTATGGAAATAGCGGGGGGGGGGGGGGCTGGGGACCGGCCGTCTGTGTAATGGTTGAAATTATCTTTCTTCTCACAACAAATTTTGAAAGTAAAATCTTAATTTAGTACCATGAATTTTATTCTCCAGATCTTACAGGTGTATTGCAGCTGTTTTCAAGTACTGAAAATTTCTGGAAAGTGCCAAAGAAACGAAATGAAATCAACAACTTTTCCGCGCCGTAAACTTTACCTTGCGACTATGGAACTTTGTTTACAACAGTATGCTAATAAGTTACATCGTAAGGGCAGTAAAGAATGTTTGGAGAGGCAGTTGCCATGTGTATATGGATAGGAACTACAATAATCAAAGAATTGTGCCTGACGTCACAGTGTTACGCACACGGCATTCTGATGTCAAGAAATATTTCGAACGCTATAGTAAATTTACGAAGTGGCAAAGTTGATGATTTTATTTCAAATTTTTGGAACTTTTCAGAGATTTAAAGTGAGAAGAAACAACTGCAATATAAGTGTAAGTGTAAGATTAAGAATGGAAAAGGAATGGTAGTAAATTTAGACTTTAGGTCCTACCTTTGCTATAAGAAAAAAGTCAATTTCGACCAGCACTGCGCTTTCAATGGGTCGGTGTAAGGACCGTGTATAGGGAGCTATCGGCGACCGGTTATACACATGCCTTTACCGAGGACTAGTATTAAATAAGAATCTTATAAAAGGTATTTTCAAGTAGTAAGGCTAACCGCTACTTACCTCTGTTTGAAATTCTACTTAAGGGAGTTTACTTTGGGAATTCAAGCAGACAGGTGTTTACAATTTGTTCTGAGTAATGGGGCGTTCCCACTCAATAAATTCAATGCACTGTCAAATTATTGACACTGATAGTTTCGATGAAGCCCATAGAGTGACCTTCGCAGTGCCATGTTCAAATACCGAAACAGAGGTCGCTTGTTTGTGTTCTTCTTCTTCCAGACTTTTTCCATTGGCCATTTTGCTAAGCATATGCAGGACTAAGACCAATCAGGATTCCTCATCCCATAGTTCTCAGTCAACACATGTCTGGAAACTACCCATGTACTTTTAGGTAACCCCTTCCTGGAGAAAGTTATGAATAGACATTCAGAACGAATCAATTTAGATAACACGTACAGTTCCTCAGCTTTGAGGCTGGACCACGTCTGCTGGTTTCTGCCAGCTAGGCTTTTCATAGTTCCTGGACTTTGGGAGTTTTTTTGTATAAGAACTGAATTTTAGTTCTAAAGGAAGGAAACTTAGATTATTAGAGTGAAGAAGGGTTGTTGACGCTTATACTTAAACATGAAACGCCGTTTAACTAAATTTTAATTTTAAATTCAACGTTTAAGACATCATTTAGTAGAGTAAAATTGATTCTTTGGCCGATCAGAGAGAGTATCTCTCTGACTCTGAATATACTAGTTAACCTTTGAAACCTTGTTCGAGTCGTCTTTTTCCGGATCTTTCCTTCAAGTTGTTTCTTTGTACTACACCCCGAGCCTTCACAAAATGACTGGCCCAACCAAACTGCACAACCTTATAGAAAAGTGGATAGAAGTTTGCATCGATGCAATTTTTTGTTTTCCCACAATCACTCCTACATGGAATAACAATAATTGTGGAACCTTTTCCGTTGAAAGAAACCAACTTGCCTGTTTGAAACGGGGTATGTTGAAGCAAAACAGAACTGAAGTTGAAAGCGCGAGATGCGAGCGAAAGTTTTTGTATTTATCGTAAAAAGGTGTTACCGAAAACAAAATACTTGCATATTAAACGTTTTTATGATCATTCTAAATTTTGGTCCATACCTTGGACTCAACGTTCACAGGTAGTAAAACGTTATTTCCGATCGATTTTCCAAATGGATGGGGGTCACAGTGGTCCGCACGGAGGGTGTCCCCGCCTGGCTACGGTCTGATCCTGGCTTTTCTCCTGACTGCAGACATCGGTGGACTACTAACAATGTGGTATTCATATTTAGTGAATGTTTTACAATAACAACTACTTACTTTGGTATTTAAGTTTCTTGTTGTAATACTACAGGGTTATGGATAAAGAATAAGTGAGACACCTTTTCCTGACAAAAGTCTGTAAGTCCACTGAAATTTGTGTATCTGGAGCATTAACTTGCTTGAACGATAAATAACAACTATAGACAAAATGATGTTTTTCAAACCCACATGTGTACCACGTAAAATGTTCGTGATTTAGAATATATCTCATCCAAGAAAAGATGGCACGTAGCTAAAATGTAGTCTTAGCTCGTGACTCGTCACGGCTGCCTCAGTCTTGAATTTCAAAACATTTAATCTAGTCCTCAGTCTTGAATTTCAAAACATTTAATCTAATATGATGCCATATGAAATAACTACAGGTCTGTAGTACATGACTCTTTTCCTTCCGTTGAATGGTAAGTGTGCGTTAAGTGTACGTTAAACGCAATAATGAATTGCAATTAGCAAATCAGGGTGTGTGCTCAATTCACTTTTGGTTCATATGCTCAGATGTGAGGCCAAAGGTGGGCGGAATAGGTCAAAATGTTTTCCCGAAGGACATCGAGATGGGCTTGATGAAATTAGTAAAAGGAGGATAAAAGTATCTCTGCTCAGGCTGGGTGTTAAGTCATTCATTGCAAAGCCTTACTGTAAGTGTAAGATTTGTCTTGTCCAGAATCTAGAAAAATCTTACAACTTAGCAGAACCGTTGTAATATGTTTAATAGTATGTCATATCATTTGCCAACCATTCGTTATCTTGTATCTTATACACATTGCTCCAACTGAGACATACTTATTATGGTCCTGACAAAAAACGAACTTGATTGCTGGCCAACGTGGTGCTGAGGCCAGGAAGGCAGCAAAACATTGCGTATTTCCAAAATATAGTAGTAGTAGAGGCACTACCAGTTCATGCGAGAAGATGGTGATGGATTCCAAAGCATATGCTACAAGAACTTTACAAAGCATTTCTACTCTACCTTTGACTAAAGAGACTGAGTACTACGTTTGCCCAGAGATGAGAGTGCTGCTGGGCTTTCTACTACAAGTAAACGAGGTAAGAGACTAATCGGAAATGTCACCTCTTGTTCGGATTTTCCTGATAAATGTTTATTTTGTGGCAAAAAGACCAAAAGCGTCAAGATGGAACCAAGCACTTCCCAGGAAACTTTACTCAGCCCAAAAGATCTTCGAGACTGTGCATACCCTCAACTTTGGACATCTTGCTAAACTCAACTGAGTTGATCTGATACCTTAGGGAGCCAAGTTTCATAACTTGCCCAATTTTCATGCCACATATATTCCAAATGTAGATAGGATGAAAGGCTTTTGGCTGTCCCCTATCATTGAGTAGGCTGTAAATCCAAAGTTCCCTGTTGACTGTATTTATTCCTATGTCAAAAGCAACATTATTGACGGAAACGTAGTATCTGTAATATATGAAAAGAACACTGACCTTCCCGCCGAATTTGAAATGGTTCCAACAGTTAGCAAAACGTAATACCTGGAGGACCTTCTAACCGGGAAATCCCCTGATATGGTTTTAATGCATTCCCCAAACTTCCTAGTGCAAGATGTAATACTCCACAGCACTGGCATTTCCCGCGAATCGATAGGTTAGTGTATGATTTTACTCATCCCCGAACTCCGACAGGCCTTAAAGTCTGTAGAGAAAAGGCCTCCGCCATATACACTGACGGTTACAGCCCTTAATATCGGCAAGGGAAACCGCCTGATCTTGTCAAGAATCCCTTTCAATAGCTACTCGGAGGACCAAATAGTTGCTAGTATTCTGAGTCAGTCAAGCTCTGGTTTGATTCATAAAGTCAAGATGTGCTCCTTTTCGTTCAAAATGGTAACATAAAATCTACAAAGAAAACCCTTATAGCTACGTCCTAGAAATCATGGACAGGGAGTGAAAATATTACCACATGGTTAAAACAGGGCATGCTGTCAACTATCATGTCGTTGAGGAAATTGAGACCGGACCTAGCTGGTGGCATTTTGAGCCAATATTTTTGCTACTTGTATTGTATTCTAGTCCGTGCATATTTTCAAGCCCAGAAGGTTTTTCTGTGCACTTCCTTTCATCTCATGTGCTTATGTTTTTATTAACAATTCTTGCTATGTTTGTGTATATATATATATATATATATATATATATATATATATATATATATATATATATATATATATATATATATATATATATATATATATATATATATATATATATATATATGATTACTTAAAGTGATAAAACAAATAAACGAAACGAAACAAATATTTGAACTGTTGCGTTGGTTCACTTCCTGGTATGGCTTGTGGACTTGCGTTCGAAAACTATGACGAAATGACTAACAGACTATCAGAAGCCGAAACGCTTTTTGACAAAATGGGTACAAAAATCAAAATCATATTATTTCTCCCTCAGTGAAACGAGATGCACATCAATACGAAGATGAAGATGAAACGGAAAGTCACGCAATAGAAAGATCTTATACTCTGCTGAAAGAGAAGAGTAAATTGAGGAAATAAGATGTTCGCGATGTAGACCTAGCTCCACACAGGGAGAGGACTTGCATGGATGACTTTTTTATCTAAACAATCACTACCGAGGAATTTATTCAGACGTCTCGATTTCGCCACAAAATCTTGAGATCTTGTGGATGAATACGTCTGCACTGGAAATGCAAACCATTCCCATGAGGACTAAATCCAATGCTTTAAATTATTTGGGCCATCTCCAAAGCAAAATGATTTTAACATGCCAAACATTTTATATTCTTCAACTAAAGATGATGGAATTTTAGAAACATTGTCCATCACTCAAAGATGTACTCAGAAATGCAGTCAGCCATATGGCGTAGCGACACAAGACGTTGATGTTACCAAGCGGGCTATCAGGATCCAAGTCACAGAACGACTGAGAATCGACAACGTTTTCTTTATGTTCGGTTCCTTTCAGCTACAGATGAAGCTGTTAAATGCCATTGGAAAATTTGTAAAAAAAATCTGGTATGACAGATATTTTGGTTGAAGCAGACGTACTCGCATCAAACCCCTTGGATGGTTTCATTAAATGAACAAACCTTACCCGTTGTAAGAGGCTGTATTCGTTGTTGGTGCTAGCCCTGGAAACGTTCTTCTTTGACCAATTCTGCTGCACATGCCATGCTACAACAACAAAGTTTGAGATCAGCTGTGTAGTGAACTAAAATTTGCCACACCCTGTGACGAATACTCTCGCTTCGGTCAAGCAACCTTAGATAGAAAGCATGAACCTCATGCCATATTCTACTTGCAGCACTTTAAGAGATCGAACCTCTACCACATCATTGATAGGTCACTTCCAGATTCACTTTACCTGTACATTTGAGCTTTGACAAAGGCTATAAACGTATTCTTTGGTACCAATCGCCAAAACTATGTTAGGTGGATGTCAAAGCACCAACTAGAATTAATGAACATTACATTTTCTCCTAAAAATCTGAAGAAGCGGCTAGTCGACGGTATATTTAGCACTCGTCGAACGTCCAATCAGTCCAGCAGGGTACCAGAAATCTCACTCTCTAAGAGACAATCAACGCCGACCTAGCATCAAAAAAAGGCAGGGTGCACAGACGCTACTAAAAGCTACTTAGCTCGTTTACAAAGGGGTGCATCCAAGAGCCCAAAAGCTGCTTTAATTAGTGATTGATGAAACTGCTAAAATGAGCTGTACCGGTGACACGCAATGTGAGCTTAACCCAAGCCTCATTTCCAGAGACAATAAGGACATAAACCTTTTGAAAACCATGAAGGTGTTTGCAAATCCCTTCGGACTGGAATCAGAGTTCCTGCGAAACATACATACAGGTAAAACTGTCATCAAAGAGATCACCAATTTATTACTCAGTGTGGAAAAGAAATGAAAACAGAAACATGATGCTTTTGTTTCTGAATGCATTACTAATCCTGCAAGATTTGAGAAAGCCATCGCCGGGAATCGTCTTGGAGAGACTTTAGCGGACAAGGATGCAAAATGCAAGGGTACGAAGAACCCAGTTCTACAGGTGCTTAGATGCAAAAGAAGCCTGTTTTGCCGGATAATAGTTGTGAAATTGTAGGTGGACTTGGAATACCTCCTGACAAATCCATTTACTCTTTTCCCTCTAACAATGTGTAGAACAGATGACACAATGGTTATAACGAGCCATGGTACCAAGAGCAATTTACTCACATTTCTCGAAAGCAGGATAGAAAGGCATAGTGCACCAACAAAGCTTACAGCATGCAATCCTGGTCTGTGCTTTTAAACAAGAAGACACACAAAGATGCTTACTAGGAACCTAAAAGTGTTGTAAGCGCAAACGCCATGCAGCAAAAGATTCTGTCTATTACATCACAGTAAGTAACAGATCTGCTGGCGGAATCTTAAGAAGGCACTAAATCGACATCCTTCAAACAACAATTGCTGCTTTTTGTGAAATATTGGGCTAAGTAGTGACATTGAGCAAATCTGGACGGTAAGGAAGTCTAGGTTAGCATCGATACAAAATGTTTCTTTTTTGTTCAAGGGAGTCGATGGAATGGTTTACGTTGCCGATACAAGGATATGACTGCTTGATCTTGATATAGATGCTGCCAGCCAAGATTCAGGTGACAGAGTTGTCAGAGCTTCTGACACTGACATAGTAGTTATTCTCCCACACCATTCCCTCATCACACGTGATACAAATAGTCGGGGATTTTGGCAAAAATTGCATTCTCTCGGACATAGACAGACTACTTGTGCCAAGTAGCGGTAATGAACGGACTGGCAATTTGTCGTATGTACTACAAGTATTCGAGGATTATTAGCGAGAATAAATTGTTCGGACATTCTTGGCTTCTACCCCAAACAGAATATTTCATGAAAGTGGTACATACAAGTGGAATTTAGAAATCCATTCTGAAGTTAGAACTTGTTTTGAGAAATACACCGTACAGTTGTACTGAAAAAAAGACGTCGTTACACTAGCACAGGTTTGAGATATTTGTGAAGTCATTGGGACAAAAAAGGGTAAGCAGCCTTTTGCAGACTCAAGGGTTAAGACGCTTGTGGCATCCCACTATGCGAGAATGAACCTTAGCAAAAGATCCATCACAGAAACTTTGCCTCAGTGAAATGGCATGCAACTCGCAAAAAATCGCTCCCAAAGAACCTCAGTAAGGATGGTAACTTGTGGACACCTACTATCAACCTGTGTGGGGTTTATCGGCCCCAGATGCCAGGTCGGCTCTTCTAAATGGCGATGATCTCACAAATGAAGACGATAACGACCGTTACAATTCAGTAACGGAGTGTGAAACCGATGATAGTGAGACAGAAAACCAAACTGACGATGACCACAACTGTGGTGGTTAATGTCAATGACTGAGATACCTTCTGCTACTATTACTCGACCCCACTGGCACTGACTCCACATGAAACTTTCATTGCAAGAACGTTACGAATTTACAATGTAAGAAACTTAACTTTTTGCTCTTTACTGCAATGAGGATTTTTTTCTGTTGTTGCTTGTTTTGAAAAGCTGCAAACTAAAGTAATGTTCCATTTTTCGATGTGTTCCCTAGATGCACCAAACATTTACACTCCTTTCCGTTTCAAATACACTTGATTAAAAAGTCATAACAACTTATTTCGTTTTTCTTGAACAGACTGAGTAAAGACTATTACTGTTGCTATTGAGCGATTTCAAAATGCGATTTCAGACAAGTTGATGAAATACTACATACTAGTCTTGCACTTGATGTTATAAATCTGTTAACAGGTAAAAGATTCTTTCAAGGTCATTTATATTTATATGATTTCCCAGTATCGACCAGCTTTGATTGTAGGTAGATTACTCACTAGAAGTATTATTTACCTACGCTTGCTATTGCTTGTAGACTTGTGGAGAAATTATATTGGGCTGAATGATAAAGGTTTTGAAAAAGAGTGCCTGGGTAAAAAAATTCGCATATTTTCTTCCTCATTTATCACTTGGTATACCAAATTCCAGCTTTTTTGGCTGATCCGCATGAACAAATATTAGTCGGCAAAATCACTAGAAGTGACGCTGTCTTTTGAACTTGCTGAAGGACCTTTATCTTCCATTTAAGGACTTTTATGCAGAAATGCCTAGGACTATCCTTTTTTGGTCCATACTATTGTGGGAATTGGTTTTAAAGGGTAGTAATTGAAATTAGTGCTCTCAGATATAACGAGACACCACAAAGACCACTCCTTGCTCAGCCCCGTTTCAATATTGCCCCAAATGGACAAGTTTGTACCCCACAAAATCCATTACGCGGAGAGGTATGTTTATGCCTTTACATCTGCTCGTATACCTGTGGTAAAAATATTCACCTAAATGATGAATATCTTTTGATGGTTGCTATAGGGCAATCGACCCAAAAGATGAAAAAACAAGTTCCGAAAGTCAAAAAAAAAATCATTTTCAAAGACCAACTCCTTCTAAAATAAGATAATTTTTATGCTTTTCCGGTAAAAAGAATTTTGCTTGTAAAATTATGGAAAAGGGCAATTTGACTACCTACCACGCCTTCTTGGTTCATTTAAACCCTTCTTCAGCTGAAAAGTTTGAAAGATTATTTTTTCCTCGGCGTTGGTTTTGTGACAAGAAATGTATGGGGATATTACAGCTTCAATTGCAGTTTTGTTCCCATAAGTGTTATCAAGACCTTATTTGGGCCTAAATTGGAACCTTCTTAAAGGACCAACACTCCAGATGTTTTGGTTTGAGGTTTTATTTTTAACACATTCAATCATGTAAGTGGATCAATTTTTGATACTATTGGCGTTAAACTGAAAAGTGTAATCGGGCCCCATTTTGGCTCTTATGGTCCATTCAAGCCCTTCCAAAGCTGAAATGCTCTAGACCATCTCTTTTTAATTTATATTTTTATGACAAGTAAATGTTTGGAGATATTTTATAACCAGTAATGTGTGGATATATTACAACAGTAATTTCAGCTTTGTTCTTGAAAGTGTAATTGAGATCTGAGCCCCATATTGGACCCTTCATAAAGGAACATTACCCCACTTGTTTTGTTCTAGAGTTTCATATTTGGAAATATTGATTTAAGTAGGTCACTTCTTGTTAGTATCGGCGTTGTGCTGAAAGAGTATAAAGCCCCATTTTGGCTTTTGTGGTCCTATTGATCCTTTCGTAAGCTGGAATGCCCGGGCCATCCTTTCTCAAGTTATATTTTTCGTGTGGGGATATTGCAGCTTCAATTTCAGCTTTATTCTCAAGGGAGTATATGAGACCCTATTACCCTATTTGGGCTCCAGTTTAGCCTCTTCTTAATAGGCAAATGTCCCAAATTTGTTTTCGTAAGTTGCAATTTTCAACTAACTGATTTTGGAAGTTTAACTGTTATATCTGAATATCAGTGTTGTTCTGGAAAGCGTAAGTAAAAGTTACTTCTGGGTCCATTTAAGGCCCAACTTACCCTTATGGCACCAACTTCTGAACTAGAGAAATTCGTTCCCTCTTTCTCCTTGATAGCATGACAGGTATCTTCCATTACCTACTCTAACCCTATCTGCCAGTGGCAAGTCGGGGAAGTAATATTAGACCTCCTTATTGATTTGTTTGCTTTGTGGTTTCCTCCTCACAACTGTTGGGGAGGCTCTCCCATTCAGGCCCAGCACACCTATTCAGTGTGTCACGCATGAGTGACTTTCAACAATACAAGCTCTCAGGAGTCAAGAGGAGCTTCATGCGTGCCAGGAAGTTGAGCTGCACAGGTTATTTGCTAAGAGGATTAGTTGTGGTTAGAGTTTTTCTCAGTCCTGGCTAATGGACATTCCCCCTAATGAGAATGAGACCATCAAACTTTTCATTCCCGATAGTGAAAATGATTCCGGGTAGCTCCCTAACTACCAAGCTGATCTTTGAAAGACGTCTAAGACAAAACGTCTGGTAAAGTTCTATGGGTAACTCTCTAAATATTTAGTGCTTGTATCAAGAAATGAAGCTTCAGTATTGTGGTTTTTGGAGTTCAGATTCTTTTAAATTCCTTGCTGAAAGCAAAAGGAATCTTTCCTATCACAGGAGATTGTGTGTTTATGTTTATATGCGGGTGTGTACGTATGTGTTTGTGACGCTTGGCTTGTAAACACGATACCTCAGGATATACAATTATCATAATGGGAGGAAAATCCGTATTGTTTCTGGTGGAAGTCAAAGGTCATGTGAGGTCACCAGAGGTCAAAAGCGAAAACCATGTAAACATGATATGTCTAGGTAGGAAGCATTGATGTTTTCGTAATTGGCATGTGGATGCGTTATAGTGAAAAGATGAACTCTATCGATTTTGGTAAAGGTCAAAGGTTATCTGAGGTCACCGGAGGTAAAAATACGACATTTAATGATGGAAAATCTTCATACGTGGTATTTAGCTTTATCATAATAAAAATACCTATTGTTTTCAGAGGAGGTCAGAGGTCGTTTGAGGTCATAAGAGGTCAAAACCGAAAACCTTGAAAAACACAATATTCCAAGACAGGGATGATTGATCCTTTTCATACTTGGTCTATAGGTGTGTTTCTTTAAGAGAGAGGGGACCCTGTGGATTTGTTAGAGGTCAAAGGTCGTATGAGGTCATCAGAGGTGAAACTACGAAAACCTCATAAACTGAGTAGACAATAGGCGGTACCTCCAAATTGCGTCCGGCATTTCGTAACTAACGGAAAGTTAGGCCTGAATTTTCTACCATTCCAAAGATGAAGTTATAGAAAACATCATAAATTTTTTGTAAGCGTAACTGTTACAGCTCAAATTACCTACTTATGAACGCGTGAAAAAGATGCTGTGACTATCGGTCCTACTAATTACAGCCCGACTAGCCCGGCCCTACCTAAACTTAGCCCGGCTTTCCATGTACGTACAATCAACCGCCGTAGTAAGTTCAATTCATAGAGCAGGATATAGGAACCTATATCCTTCTCTATGGTTCAATTGTTTAGCAAACGTATTAACAACAAACTGGTACGTAAATCAGACGTACAGAAATATTAAACAAAATTGTCCCCCCCCCCCCCAAAAAGCCAATTACTGTATATGTTAAGTTAGGCTATGTTGTCAGACATGGGTGAGGGGGCAAAACTTAATTTTTCAGATCATCAGGCCCGTAGCTGGGGGTAACCACTATGAAGGGTCACATCAAAGTAGGATTGTCGCTGGCCGGGGGGGGGTGTTCCTCTCCTTTGAAAAGTTTTGGTTTTTTTCAAGGAGTCTAGATGTAAAATGGTGCGAGATTTTCGACTTTTGACAGAAGTAGTCTTGAAAGTTTAGCTATTTTTTTCTTCAAGTGTTTTTTCTTCAAGTTTTTGATTTTCCAATGGGGCAGGTGCCCCCTTGCCCCAATCTCGGACGCCTAGTTTGTCAGAGCTGAACATGCTCTTTGAAAACTATGATTGATAAAAATTAACATTATCAATGACTCATTCTATAATTACTTTTGTTAAAAAGTATAAATAAAATCATACTTTTGCCTTCAAAATACAACATTGAAAAGGTGCTTTTCGGCCACCAAGTTCTTTAGGCAGTCAAGTTTATCGTACATCATCGTACATTTACGATGCTTCTGTAATGTACACTCATGCATACCCGGGCTAATTTTAAGTAGCGGCGGGCGAGCCGGGCGAGCCGGGCTAAAATTAACATAATTAGAAATACGTAACGTAGAACGAGTTCATTGATGGCGTAGTGGATAAGAGCTCGGGTCCTCACGTTGACGGTCCTAGGTACGAATCCTCCCTCCCTAAGACGCTTTATTTTTTCTGTTCATTTTCTGTTACTCACTTTTTCGTGGTGTTCAAAGGTAATATGAGGTCAGCAGCGGTCAAGTTGTGAAAAGATCATAAAATATGATATAGTCAAGAAGTGTAAATTTGCAGGATGAACTCAGTGCCATAAATCACCCCCTCTTAGCAAGGAATAACTAAGCCTTTGAGAATTCTGGCTGAAGAAAAGCGATGTGCTACTCAACTGAATTATCCAGTTATTAGTGTTAAAGGTATGACATTTGCGGAGAGAGTACGGCCATTAGCGTAGCCAGGATCTTATGTTAGGCATTTGAGAGCAACAAATCTTCCGAGGGAGAAACACGTGGCACCTTGTAAGTAAACTTCCTCCATCAGTTGGTGCATGAAGTTTGAAAACAGTTTGGTCGCACCTGCCTTCTAGAAATGGTGAAAAATGGAATTTTTGGGCCTTGTATTTTGAATCTCAACATCTATTTGACAGCTGTTTGAAATAAATTCCGAGGAAAGAGGTAAATTAATGTTATATTTGTAAGAAACACCTTTTGGAAAAGGGCGCTGGCAATCTGTTTAATGGATAAGTGAGGCTCGTTTGAATAAATTCCAACCACAATTTGACACATATTTATTATTTTATGCTTGTCCCTAAAATTCTTGCAATTATGATAAATATCGCTCATAGAGAGGAAAGAGATCTAATGGTCATAAGTGAAATGCAAAGCAAGAGACACGTCGGCATATTTGATATGTAATATCAAATGAAATTAAACTAAGTTTAGGAGCCTTGAGTTGAGCATGGGGTAAGATGAGTAATATTAACGCACTAAAAAGATCTCACAAAGAGGCCTCATATTTTGCTCCACCCAAATATTGATTAAAAGAGATTTGGGTCTTGATATGATGTTTAACAAAGATCAACAATTTGTTAGTTAGTTAGATGAGGTTTAACGTCCCAGTTTCCAACCAATTGGTTCAAGTCAAGACGACCACGGCCTTTCTTCCAGTTGTGGCTCACTGGCTTGTTTTTCCTACTCCATTGCTTATGCAGAGCACCAAGCACAAAGGCAGTAGGTTCCAACAAATAAACTAATTGGTTCACTAATAAACTTTTAACATACAAACTTGTCTTTTTGCCGCCCTCCAGTAGCTTCATTAGGTAGGTATAAGAAGGAATGATTTTTGTAATTAAGCAATGATACTTTAATTTTCATGTCGATGTCAAACATAATAGTACAGGATCTGCACTGATTGATGTAGCTCAATCCTTTGGTTTTACACAGCATGTTAGTGCTGCTAAACATTTTTCCTGAAATATCCTGGATTTGCTTTTTTCGAGACGGTATGAAAACATATTTGCTGACGTGGCCATTGATTCCTACCAAAGATCTGACCACGACCTTATCATTTGCAAAGTAAATAAGCAAGACCCGATCATCCATTGCACATTTTCAGAAATCTCGAATATAACAAATTAAGCGTCGCCGATCTCATACCAGACATTCAAAGTTCATCTCTCTGACCACTATTGCCGTTCTGAGTTTTTGACACGACATTGAAAAACATTCTTGGCAAAGATAATTCATTCATTTCCAGATATGTATCGCTTTAACCAAACACAAAGCGGCACAAAAGTAACGTCCTTGAGAATGAGGTATGAGAGACTGTGGCGTAGTTCGGTTAGATGAGGTTTTACGGCTGTTCTCCAACCAATGGTTTAAGTCTGGCCGGCCACGGCCTTTTTTCCAGTTGTGACTCACTGGCTTGTTTCCCCTACTCCATTGCTTATTCTGAGCACAAAGAACAATAGCAGTAGGTTCCATTTTTAAAGTCTTTGGTATGACCCGGCCAGGAGTCAAACCCCAGACCAGCCGGATGCTCCAACCACTTGACCATGCAGGCGTCGTTCGGGTCTGCATGTGCAGACGTACAGCGTATGTTTGTAAATGAGTTAAAAGTATCTGCCAACGGAGATTTATTTCAAAATTTATTGATCCACCTAGTGTAGCATATCTATCTGGTTTCAACGCATGAGGTAAATATTCTAATTGTATCACGGCACCGCTGTACAGGGGCGTTGCTAGGAATCGATGAGTAAGGGGATGTTGGACCTTTCCCGGACGAAAAATGGTTACAATCAAGACAAAATATCTATATTAAGAACGGTTACCTCATAACTCAACTCATAATTCTCGTTTTAAGGTAATCATTGCAAGCAACTCCGAATGGAAATTTTGAGTATAACAGGGAAAAGATGAAAAGCCACCGGAAAGAACAATTTAACATTAAGCAAATGTCACTTTGAACCTGGCGCACTCGTTTCATAAAAATTTCCGACACTTCCGTAACCCCAAGTAAAAGATTTTTTCTGACTAATTCAATGAACTGCAAAAGAAAGTTGCAACTGTTTTCCCGACGGACCGCGAATATTCCAGACGTACTGCATTTTGAAAATTTCTGGGGTGTAATACCACCATTACACCCACTACTCCCGCTACTTCTACTAACCCCACACCCTCCGGTTGAGACACCATTGCCCTGGTGTAAAGAATTATGCAGATTTATGTCTAATTTCCCCAGGCCTGTTGCATGCATGGTCATTGAAAATTTAGATCTTCAGTACTTCTTTGTGCAATCGCACTTGCTTTATGTGTGAGCGTGTGATCCTACAGTAATTGAAGTGTTGCTATGTAATGTGCCACGTTCCTTTTGAGTATGATCGTAGAAGAAGTTAAAAGGATCCCGACAAACTTTTTCATCAGGGTCACATTATCTTGAGTATCTTCGTTACATGTCCACGTGCATTTAAATCATTTTAAATTTTCTAGGAACCTCTTAACATTAAAGATACACGGTTTTTGCACGGATAAAGACTGAAGTTTACTTGTTAAAATACGATTTTTTTTATCCAGGACGGCATAATGTTATAACAATGTGTAGAATTTAACCACATGAAGAGATTGTCTCACTTTGATGACTGACATTGTTTACTACCAGCTATAGAACAAAGAATTCTCAGATGCCGTCCGCATTATCATGTAGTAGACTTCTGAAATTATTAGGAACCTTTTCTGTGTAATTACCACAATAAAGAGTAACTCTGCTTGAGTCTGGAGTCCCGAAAGCTTTTTGAAGTCCTAGATAATTGGCTCTGAAGGAATGTTAATTGTTAAGAAACTATTCCCCTGAGAGTAATTAAATTATTCGACAGTGTCTGTCTAACCACATCCAATGGAGCTATAAAGGGGTTACTAGAGTAAACCCTTCATACACAACAAAGCAGTCTATTTGCACTAGAAATGCAGTCTTTTCAAGGTTATAACCACTGAACTGTAAGAATGGTATTGTTAGCACCTTAACGTGTGAGTAAACAATTGGTTTGATGTTAAATTCAGAGCCTTATCAAACCCACAGGCTGTCATTTCCAGGTTAACAGTTACTCTTTATTTGTGCTTTCATTTGATAGCTTAATCACATCTCGCATGACCATATTGAGCAAGGAGGGACTTAACTTAATCTCCTACGCATAAGGAAACAAAGGATTTGTGTTCGAACGCCATCCTTTCACGTTCATGGTCATAGAGCTATGGGAGGGTTACTAGCTATCCCTCCTTGGGTGAGAGCACTTGACTTGGAAGTTCGATTTGATAAGCTACGAGTGAGTGGGATATGAACATTTGTGTTTGGTTACTAGCTCGTTAAACTTTAATTTGTTTGTTCTAAAAACCTGTATATACTTACACTTAAATTGTATTTGTATTTGTGTCGAAGAAATGAATAAATGAAGAAATGAATGAATGAATAAATGAACGAATGAATGAATAAATGATGATTCATCCACCAAAAAGCAATGGATATGATCTTAGATTTTTGACTAATCACGGTCCTGGCAGGGAGCTGTAAGGGAAGGAGAAACATCGACTAAATCTGTCAGACAATATGTACTTGAGAATGACTTGATCCTTTTCAGGTACCGAAATTTGATTGACAGGTCTCTTTGTTCCTATTGCTGAAACGCCGGTTACTTTCCTGCTTAATGAGGATTTCATCCTTTCCAAACCCAGAAATCCTGAAACAAAGACCATTGTCAAGATAATGCTTTGAAGATAGCCGTGCAGCCTACATATGAGAAACGTTTTTATCGTTTTATATCAAAACGACTGTACATGCACACTTAAGTTGCACATTTCAATTATTATTCTAATTTATTCATCAAGTAAGGAGTATATCCTTTAGATGAACTATTTGGAGTCTAAATTTTGATGATGACATTTCAAACGATTTCGGATTGCTCCTGAATTAGTGAAACATATATCTATGTTCAAAAAGTAACATGAAACTACACTGTACTTTTTTAAAACGTGGGACCTGGCGGCACAAGATGAAATAAATTTTACTTTCCTTGACGACTGGCAATGTTATATCCATATGTGAAATCACCCTACGAGCTCTCTCAGGAGTAGCAGACGACAAGAATTATTGTCTTCATTGCTTAAGCCCTCTCAGTTTTAGAGGAATTTTGGTAACGCGACAATGTGCAGCTTAAGTGAAGGCAAAACACCTAGTTCAAAGGAAGAACGAGCGTTGTTTCTCCTTCCCGAGCTCACAGCTTCCTGGTCCTGACAATTTAGCTATGCAGAGTTTACGGATGAAGCCTTCATTCGGGAAAAGCACGGTAGCTGATTTGTACGGTACTTGAATTCGCAGCCCTTTCACACCTACGGGTGTAAAAGGGGGGTTACTAGTAAACCCTTTCTACGGGACGTGCAACTAAGAAATGTTAAAGTTTATAGAATGAATTACCATGGATTATGATGTTGAAAGCCTCATGCAGTAGACATATTAGACAAATTGAATAATCGGGGTTACACTCGAAATTGATAGTTTTGACTAGAATTACATTTTTGCTATCAGCAACTACTATAGAAATTCAAAGTTAAACTCAGTCAAACGAGAAATTATTTGTTTTTAAATCAGTTGCCTTTTGCAGCTTTAGAATGAATGTTTTTTATCTTTCACAAAGTGAACTGGCAAATTTAATAAATACGTTTGCTTTTATTATGCGAGTACTTGGTAATGCTGTTATTTCCTATATACAAAAAAAAAAAAAAAAACAATTAAAATCTGTATCATCTCTGGGAGCAATTGTCATATACTTCCTTAGAACTTTTGAGGAAAGATTGCTTTCATTCATTATCTGACACAAACACGTTATTTATAAAAAGTTGTTTTACAAAAATCTGGAAATTTCTGTAGAAAAATTCACCTTCAAGTATAAACGTAAAAACTCCACATTTTCAACCATGGGCGGCTCTAAGAAATTTTGTTTGGGGGGGGGGGCAAACTCAAGTTCGTATTCAGGGAGGTTCAGTAGACCCCCTGCAATATTAATGGTCAGCTCCGGATAGTACAATAGCCTCAATAGGAGTATGCATACGCGAAGGGGCCCAAGCTGATTTGGGGGGGGGGCCGTAACGATCTTTCCGAAAAATAGAAACAAAAATTTCCGCGCCCTCCGCGCGTGTTCAAAATGTTAATGTACATATCATATAGGCATGCATCCGTTATCATACCGCATTCCAATTACATACAATAATTTGCCACGTTACTTCCTATGCCATATTGGTTATAATTCTGGGGGAAGTCGTTACAATAATGATGATAATAATCAGTGGTGTGGCCAAGACTTCTCTCATGGGGGTGGGGCAGGCACTATGTTGTGTGATCGCCGGCCTAGAGGAGGGGTATAAGAGGAAGGGGTGTCCCCCTCCCCTTTGAAAATTTTTTGAAAAATTAGGTGTCCATACATGCAATCTGGTGCCACATATGCTACCTTTGAAGTAAAATTTGTGTTAAAAAAATTACCTTACGTATTTTAGGTACTAAAAGGAAAAAATAGGCTTCACCCCCTACCGCTTTGAAAATTTTTGAAAAATTAGAAGTCCTAACATCAGAACATGCAATCTGGTGCCACATATGCTACCTTTGAAGTAAAATTTGTGCTTTATTTTAGGTACTAAAAAAGTCGGTGTCAGTTATTACAGCGATACCCATGTAGTTTTCAAAAGCTCTTCAAAAATCATTTCAGGCAGTTAGTCATGAGCTGACTAAAAATAAATACAACCATATCAACCGATGGCTACCGTACTACCATAGGGGTGGAGTAAGAGGCAGGTGAAATGGGCAAAGCGGCTTGATCCATTTGTATAAAATGAGCCCCACCTTTAAATATTTTATTGTTTCTTTCATAGTGTCACAATATGTTTCAGCTTTGCCAAGAAGCCATAAAATGTTGGTTTTCTGGATTGTTTTCTTAAACTAACGAAAATTTCGAGCATGAAAAAACTTGAAAACGATGAAATGATAGCACTAAGTATTTTGGATCTCAGTATCGTTCCGAAACGAATTTTTTAAAGGGGGAGAGGAATTCCCCTAACTCAGAACGACGTCTCATCCTATATACAAATAGCTAGGCCATTAGCTAAAAGTCTCATCACACTGAGCTTAGATTGACTGTTTGGTGTGTTTATTTTAAATCAATTGAAACGGTATACTTTAGCACAGAAGTGGAGAACCTTTTCTTATAACAGGCCATTTGACAGTCATAAGACCGCTCGTAGGCCAACGGCGCTGTAAATTTGGACAAGGGAAGGGAAACCTCTCCTTCTATGGGATACACGATACTTTTAGACTACATGCCCGTTACAACATTTTGTAGACAGATACCTATGCTAATCTGGCCAGGTGACACCCTGGCAAAACTGCTTTTAGTAGTGGATGATAATCAACACCTCTAATGGGTTGTGTATCCAATGACCCCGATAGCTCTGAAGTGTCTGCAAAACTATGGGCATTTAACTCCAGCATTACCGTTGCACTCTGTAAATGACAATATGATGCCTAAGCTAATCAGTTTACAAATAAGCAACTGAGAAAAGGCGCGCGAAGCACGCCGAAAAAATGTCGTTTTGAAAGCACTTTATTAATGTTTAACCTTCGCCTTGCATTGGAAAGTTATTCACTTCTTTAACTTTAAGCCCACTCAAGGAAAAGGGAGGGCCTAACCCATCTCGAAGTACATGTTTTTTTATTTATGATTTTTATTTCTGAAAACTGAAGGCCATGCTTTGCAAAATTTTGGGGGGCAAGTGCCCCCCCGTGCCCCTATGGCGAGCCGCTAATGTTTTCAACCGTTTTTCACCTAGTATGTAAAATTAGTCAATAAAAATGCAAAGCTGTAAATTTACGAGTGAGCATGATGCCATTTAATGGTGTACCGAATTTTAAACTTATATCAAAATAATTTGTCCCTTTTTGTATAATTTTCTGATTTCCCAAGGATTTTTTTCAAACTTCCAGAATATTATATACAGAAATATTACACAGTAATACAGTAATATGATCTTCTACAATAGTCTGAATTGTGCAGTGCAGAATGAGTTGCGGGAAAAAGAATTTCGCGTAATTGCGCAGAATACAACATTCTGATTAACAGAAGAATGTACACTCCACCCCATTTTGACAAAAATACTCTGGGCTTAATGTAATAAAATTGATTTAAAATGTTTATCATTTTTTCCACTGACGCTACCTGGGTCTCATAGACCGACCATCTACACCAGTAAATCAGTAAAGCTGGTTGAGGTAAGGGAGATTTGGCACTGTGTCCTCCACCATTCGGAAGGTAGGGAACGTATCCCCTTGCTCCTAATATGTGGTGGTTCTAACGAATGCATTTTAAATGACGTTTTCAAGTTTTACTAAAAACATAATTACTTTTTAATTCCAATGAAAGAAAGAGAAAGAAGAAAACTGACCACAGAAGCATCTGTTATGCCACTATTTCCCAAACTGGAGTCCTTGACTTTGTTGTGACCTCCGCCTTTGTAGTTAATGTCTTGTTTTCTGCTGTGGAAAAATGCAATTAATTAAGGGATCATTTAAGAGAAGAGGTTCATTTTAAGTAGACATCGTGGCTGTTATCAAGCTTCTGTTATTTTATGGTAATTCAAACAACGTGCAAAGCAATATATCCTTAAGGCGTTTCATTTGCCTTTTGGTTATCAATGTTGCAATAGATGTTGTTTTATTCAAATGAAATTCCAAAATCCCTTTGAGTACTTTATTAAATGCCTGGTAAAAATGCAAATACAAGCCCAATCATCGCAAAAGCTACTATTGGAGCAGATATTACCTCTCTTTAAATTGAAAAAAAAAGTAAGTTTCTACTCCATAATTAAGGATGGTGTGGTTGATTTTTTTTTTTTTCAAATGCCAAAATGTTCTCAAGGAGACATTTTTATTCACCTTGTTTTGAAAAATTGGTAAAATTATAAACACCATGCATAAGCCTGTTTAACTGATATAAACTGAAAAAGAAGCTGGTAGACCGATTTAGGCCTGTATACTTTGCAGTTAGAGAACCAATTATTGCTTTCCTTCCGTATATCTATGTGTTAACTCTAAGCATCTAACCAACCGTGACTTCAGAATGAGAAACGATCACTTACTTATGAGTATGTGTGTGTATGTGTGTGCTGTGGAAAGGATTCCAAAAGCTTAAACTTCCTACCACAGGACTATTTATATGATTTCCTAGCGCGTCAATCCACGGCAAGGTATGTTATCAATATTACCATATAATGATTCCTACTAAATTGTTTGGATATCGGTATCATCATTACCTACATATCTTGTCGTCTGATGACTTTCATATCGTGTACAACTCTGTTAAGGACTTGTTACATCCTACCCAGGGTTTGATGCGAAAAAGTGGGCAACCCAACTTCCTTCTTTTTGGGCGGGTCAATTGATTTGTTTGTCTTGTCCGGCCAGGCTGTTACTTAAATTTCTTGCAAAGTGCCTTTAATAACATGTAATGCCAATTTAACAACAAATGCAATAAGAGCTGTGGTTGTGGTCGCCATATCCTACTCCACTGAGAAAGTCAGGCAAACAAGCGGCTAATCAGCTATTCCCAAGTTTGTTTATCAAGGATATTCCTTCGGTGATTGACAGGGAGAGGTTGGCATTCAGACGCTAATATACTGACATGGAATAAATGCTTGAGACAGCTGTCTAGCTTCTGATCTTGACCTTGACCTATTTCATCATCATTTTATGCATGCACAAGTTTTTGTGCTAAGGTACTTTCTTTCCATGTCACTTGTAACTTAGCAAAGATTACGCCACATTTTTCTGCTCATAAAAACAAAAACACACATTATTTTGTATAGTTTTCTCCGTTTGACCTCTTACTGATCCCAAGTGACTTTGATCTGCATGAACAAAGTAGTCTTTCCCTACAGACACACACACTGAGGGTGACGTCCATCAATGGTTTTGTGCTCGATAGGTCGTGTTTACAAGATTTTTAAAGGTTACGTTTAGTGACCGCAAATGACCACTTTGAACGATTTTTTCCAAGTTCACAGGTTTTAACATATGTCCGTCATGAATAATCATACGCATTTTACGTGAAAACCAGCATTTTCTCCAGACATCGATACAGGTTAGCCAGTTACTGTCTTTTGTCACAGGTTTGTCACAGGTTTTTTTTGTAAGTTTTACATGAAAAAAGTTTTGCAATTGAACCAAAGGTTACAAAGGAGTTTGTGAGAAAACCATTGGCGAGAAATTTAAGGCAAGAAAATGTGTGTCAACCTGTTTTAAGTTTCATATGGCCATATCAACCCAGATATAACTTGATGAAAGACCATGTCAGATATACAGTGTTAGGTTTAAATTTATTTTATCAAGCCGGATAGAACTTGATAAAAGGCTATACCAGATAAACATATCAAGTTTTATATGGTCATATAAAGACATATATAAATTGATAACAGACCATCCCAGATATCCATATAAAGTTTTATATGGCCATATCAAGCCAGATATAAACTTGACAAAAGACCAAGGCAGATATACAATTCAAGTTTAATACGATCATATCAAGCCAGATATAACTTGATAAAAGACTGCCATATATATATATATATATATATATATATATATATATATATATATTGCGAGTTGCTTCATATGGGGTTTGAGCAAAGGCCAAACCATCTTGGCTTCATGGCTCAGTGGTTAGAGCGTCCGCACTAGCAAGCGGGAGGTCCCGAGTTCGAATCCCGGTGGAGTCAACATTGCTTTTTCACCTCGCCCAGATTTTTCAGCTTTACCGACTCAACTCTCTCTCTCTCTCTCTCTCTCTCTCTCTCTCTCTCTCTCTCTCTCTCTCTCTCTCTCTCTATATATATATATATATATATATATATATATATATATATATATACATATCTGTCAAAGTCTTTTTATATGGGAACACGTAACTGTATGGTAAAGGTTCGAATTTTGATGAGTTTTCTTTCCACAGAGACGTGTCAACCTTTTGTAGGATTCTCTGTCTTCGCTTATATTTTGGAGATTCCGATGAAACCGACAACACTTCATCGGAGGACGTTTCCTGTTCTTTCCAATGTAAGCTATCTTCATAGACTCATAAACCTGTTGAATACAAGGTCCTGGACGGCGTGATTAAGTCCGTTAATTCTGATTTGGAACGTCGCCTTCCTTCCAAACAAACTCCTTTTCCTAACATTTCTTTGGACAAGCAGAAGGCTCATTTTTCCCTCAAAAAGAACAAGAATTTAGTTATTAAGCGTGCTGATAAGGGTTGTGTCCAGTGTTGACTGGCGTCGAGACCTTGATGTTTCTGAAGTCGAGGAACCACTCTCAGACCAAACAGCTTACACCGAACTGCCGATGGACCCCACTTCTGAAATCCAAACTGTGGTCAAGTAAATCTTAACTACCCTTACCAGCCAACAACATCTTCCTGAATCCGCCAAGGCCTCTCTGCACCCTTGCCCACAAATCTCCATTTTTATGTACTGCCAAAAATTCATAAGACCAATACCCCTGGTCGTCCCATTGTGTCCCTCCACAGCTGCCCAACCGTGTTCATGTCACAGTACGTAGACTGTACTTTCCCCGTTAAGTTCAAACCTACCTTCGTTAATCCAGGATACTCCTCACTTTTTTAGGTTTAAACTGCTAGTTTCCTGAGAATCCCAGTGAACGTACTTTATTCACCATGGATGTCACAAGTCTCCATATTTCAGTCCCCCACCACGCTGCTTTAGCAGCCATACGTCATTACCCTGATCAATGCCAAGACCCTAACATCCCTACCACAAGTTTTCTTCGCTTGACAGAACTGGTCCTTTTACAAAATTGCTTCCAGTCCAATGGCCGTTTTTCCGCCAAACTAAAGGAGTGGCTATGGGTACATAATTGGGATCTTCTTTGGCCTGCCACACCATGGGCAAAATGGAATAAATGTTCTCTTGTTTCACCCGGATCAAACCCATACTCTAAAAAAGGATATTGTCGACATTGTTGGGGTTGCAGTGAGACTTCGAAACGATTTGGAAATGTTCATTAGCTTTGCTGAAAACTTTTGCCCGTTTTTGATATTCACTCACAGTATTTCCAACTTATTAGTAGTGTTTTAGCCACGGAATGATTGTCCATCTCCGACGTAAAATCAAGTCTGATCTCCACTTTAAACCCACTGTCTCTCACAACTACTACATGTACCCTCCCAACCATCCCAGATCTTGTACTTATTCTATTCCTTATTAACGACTTTTACAAGCCAGACGGAGTTGTCCCGACGACCGGGATTTCGCTTAAGTTTTCAAGCAGATAATTTCATCTTTGAACAACGCCAGTATCCAGGAAGCGTGATTTCTAATGCCCTGAACCGCATTCAAGGAATCGATAGAACCTATGCTCTTGCCCCTAAATATTACCACACGCCCACCAGACGTATTGTATTCCGTTGGTTCTATGTTTTAACCCATCTGTGACTCCCATTGTACGTGCAATTTACAGGGATGTAGAGACCCTTCGTCATGCCCCATCCACACGTGACCATTTCCCTGACCCCCATCGGAGCATTCAGAATCGAAAAGAACATATCTAAGCACTTGGTACCTGCCTCCTAACCCATCCCCAGGAACCTCTCCCTGCAACCGTGGGATATGCCAGACTCGCCCAGTTGTTAGCCATAACATTGTAGGTCTCAAAAACAACCGGTTTAACATTCACCAGCACTTTACCTGTACTTCTGCCAATGTTGCTTACGTCCTCGTATGTAAACGTTGTAATATACCGTATGTGGGAGAAACAAAACGTCTTCTTGCTGACCGAGTCACTGAGCACCTGGGGTCAATTAAACAGAACCTCCCAGGGCTTCCTTCAGCCTGACACTTCATTCCCCCGTCTGCATGCTCGATCGGTGACTTGATGGTTTTGGCGGCCATCTCTTGTCGAGGTTCCGATCATGATCGCCTGGCTGCATATCTGTGCTTTTAACCACGTTACACAGTCTGTTTCCCTAGCCGGTTTGTCTTTGCCCAGTTTTATTGTGTGTTTTCTAATTTGTACGTTTGGCCGTCGGTGTCAACAATCAATTGCATTTTTGCCACCTGATGAAGGGTTTAAACCCGAAACGTCGTGGACGTTTTCAAAACCTTTAGCACTTTTTACTACTTTTTGATACACACACACATGCACATACCCATATACATATCATGACTGTACACACCACGGGTGCACGCACACACACATATATATATAATATATATATATATATATATATATATATATATATATATATATATATATATATATATATATATATAGTAAAACAGAAAAGTTCCACGTATACTCCGAGGTAAAAATAAAATAAAGAAAGGAATGCAATAATGAGCATAACCGGTTGATTTTAGGAGTATAAAAGTTACAAAATGTATTTCGAAATTTTCGGTCCCCCTGGGACGTTCGTCAGCGAGATTTTAAGGCAAAATGAGTACAATAATTGCACAAGAAGCTGCATGTAATAACAAACAAAAGAAGGGATTAACTTGTTTGCTGGAACGTGTACTGATTTAGAAGACCAAGGTCTTTGTTAAGTCCGGTGATGTGTGATTTAAGCTTCAGTATCCAAACAAGTTCGGTACGCTTTCGTTGTTCTGCGCAATTAAAGTTATTTGCAATGAGGATTACTTTGAGATTTTCGATGGAATGGTGGGGAAGGCAGGGGCGGCGCCAGGGTTTTTCGATAGGGGTGGCAAAGCATGCTGGGTCGGACCCAGCTTTATTGTTTGGGGGTGCAGGCATTGAAGACTTCCGAGCCTCACCCCCTCCCCCCTCCCCCCCCCGTGTCAGAACCTGCATTTTTTGCGTTTTCATTTTCTTGGACTTTCTCTCTCAAAAAAAGTTTTATTTTCTAAAATAAATACGAACTGTGAGAAGGTTTGTTTGTCTGTCAGTGAAAATCGGCCCCTCACTGAATGAGACGCTCCAACTATGCAGCAGGCGCGGCGGAACGAAAAAATATTGGGGGGGGGACTGAGTGCAGCAAGACTATCTAAGCGGAGCGCCACCATCAGTTGGCGCGGAGCGTACAAGAAAAATTTTTGACTTTACAAGCCCTCCAGATGGCCGGAAATGGCACTTCCCGAGTGTTCTAAGCTGCGTGTACCCAGCCTTGAAATATGGATCATATGTCTGCAATTTCTCACTTAAGGAGAAAAAATAAATCTATGAAAAATGGTAATACATATTTCTAAGCGGAGCGCCACCATCAGTTGGCGCGGAGCGATCAAGAAAATTTTTGACTTTGCAAACCCTCCAGATAGCCGGAAACGGCACTTCCCGAGTGTTCTAAACTGTATGTATTCATCCTTGAAATATGGATCTCATGTCTACAATTTCTTAATTAATGAGAAAAAATTAAATCCTCATCATGTGATTTTTTTTCTTGCTTATAGAAAAGCCGAATCAGTGAGGAAGGGTTATACGCAAAATTGAATTTTATAAAAGGGAGAGGAATCATAACTCTTATGAGATAACATTAAATTTTTACCCATAGTTTTTCGAGTTTTTGAACCAATGATGTAACCAAATTTGCAAGCTAAAGTAAACTTTACGCAAACAGGAGTGACGTCATTTCCTCACATTAATAGACTGATTTATGTATATCATTGAATTTAAATCCGATTTAGTGTCCTTCATAATCGTATGGTATCAATACGTAATATGCATAGGAGATATTGAAATTTTGCAAATTGCACCCTTAAGGGTCTGTAAGTCAAAACGATTGAAAGGCACAGAAAAGGGAGAACTGCTCATCAATGTGAGAATGTGACATCACTCCAGCTTGCTTTGAGTTCACTTTGCTTTGAAAATACAGTTAAATTAACTTTTTATATTGAAAGAAACGCGCATAGAAAATGCATTTTTTTGGTCTACAAAGAACTGCCAAATTTTAGCTAAATTTAAAGTGTACCTAAAGGCTAAAAATTCAAAAACATATGCTACAAAGCTTGAAAATGAATCCAAATGGTCTAACTGCCATCTTTACAGGAATTCCTGAGCTGAGATATATAAAATGTTGGTGCTTATTCAATTTAAAATGGTAGATGGCGCAATAATTTGTAATGTCATTCTTGTACTACTCAAATTACATTCTTTGTTTTCTTTATTTATTCGAAAGCCTCTGCACCTTGTGCCAAAATGTGATCACTTTCTCACTGTTATAGGGTGACTTGACTATACAAAACCTCTCCGTACAATTTTTGCAAGGTTATATAAACATTTCAATTTCAAAAGGAAACAAAAGCAAGTGATGTGAGTTTTACAAGAAGATAATCACAAATTATTGTGCAATCGACTATTTCAAATAAAGTGAATAAATTTTAACTTGTCATATCTCAGCAACCGGGTGAGCTATGAAAATGAGAGTTGGATGAGTGAAATTCGTCTCCAACGTCTAAAATATATATTCTTATAATGCTACACTTAGGTCCACTTTAAACTCCAAAATGAATGGGATAAGAGACAAAACTGATTGAAATTTATTTTATTGCAGTATTATTTATGTAAAATTTGGACTTAAACCTTAAGAATGGATTCACAGGCAGATGTATAAATAATTGGTTGGGATGTCGTCAGCAGGGAGGGAGAGGGAGGAGGAGGGAGACACCGTACCATAACACACGTCAGTCTTTAAGTTCCTGTCACACCTCACCGGATTGCAATAACGGAGAGGAAACGAAGACCCAAAATGGCACTCCGTTGATGTACGTTAGTATCCGTTTAGTCTCCTGTTCAACTCCGCCAACTTCGTTTCATGACCGGGAACGTCCGGTATGAACGGCGAGAGATTTTGAACATGCACAAAACTTGGACCGATTGTCGACCGAAAAAGGTCCCCCTTACGTTACTTATCCGTTAAACTTCCGTTTTATCATTTTCTCGTGCGTTTCTCATACTGGACTTTCCGTTAGTATCCGTTTTGATTGCTATTTGCTCACCGGATCATTACCGGACAACAAACGGATGAAACGTAGAAGTACAGTACCTGTACCGAATGTTCGACGGACACTAACGCATAAGTAACGGAAGCGTAAAGGAATAGAACTGACAATGAACGGATAGGTAACGTACGTTTAACTGAAGGAACGAAAAAACACAGACAAAGAAACGTATAGAGGACGGACATAGGGCGAAGATGCAGCGTACTTGCATCTATCCCCTCCTCATACTATAGCTTAACAAACGTTTTTGCCGTTTTTTCTTGAATTTTTTGGGTGCGACTGCATCCTTCTCCCTGCATCCGCCCCATGAGATGACTGATGAGATGACTGATCGCGGTTCTGAGGGAGGGGTGAAGGGAAAGGGGTTTGAAAGATTTTTCGACTACCGGGAAGCCTTAGACGCAATCTGGTACAATATTTTGCATCTTTTGAAGTCATATTTTTTCTCGAGAAATCTAGTTTCTAGGTAAGTAATCCAACGTTCTTTACTTTTGACCGACTACAGTTTTCCAATTTTGTTGCACTTATTGTCGACGATTACATAACAAACGGGCAAGGGCGGCGATTTGTGTTGGCTATTGGGGGAGGGGCGCAGAATGGAAGTTGCCATCGAAGCGGAGCGCCATCATAGTTTGGTGCGAAGCGTACAAGAGAATTTTCGCCCTACAGACCCCCCAGACTGCATGAAATGGCACTTCTCGGGATCTTGGAGGCAGTTTTGAACCGTACGATACTTGATACGTGACGACTGACAGGCATGAGCGTGTGAACGGCGTTTGGTTGCGTTGGTATAGAAGCGGAGCGCCACTAACGGTTGGCACGGAGCGTACGGTTTAAAATGTTGCGCTTCTATATCGCAATTAAATGGTCCTTCTCAGACATTTCAAATTGCACTGAAGCCATCTTGATATGTGGCACGATTTCTATTGGCTGGTGCGGACTGCGCCGATAAAATATTTGCCAAAACAGCTCCCAGATCGCAAGGAATGGCCCTTCCCAGATCTTTCAAATTGCACTGAAGACATCTAGATATGTTACACGCCTTATATATATTTTCCCACTTTCACGAAACTGTTACTCTTCCTCTGGTATAACCTTCCCTGCGTACCAATTTAACCATTTTGTGATTGTTGTGACATGATTGAACAATGTACACGGAAGTGAAAATCCTACCCCCTCCTCCCCTGGTTGGATACGATACTGCACTACAGACATGTCACTGCATGTGTAGGGCAAGTGTGCAGCTTGAGCTGGTAGGTCCATGCGTACTGGATTTACACACTAAAATATGATGTAGGCCTACTTCTCCGTGAGCCACGGTCGTGAAGGTAGCCATGGAATTCGTAATAGATACCACATTCGCGCGTAGTCCGAGAATTTACAGAATATTGGTAAGTACGTCGGTCAAATACGGATTTGAATTACCTTTTAATCACTCAAATCAGTCAGTTTAGTGTTGAATACTATGTTTTGCTTGTTTTCAAATAGCCAGCAATTTTCACAGAATCTCGACAGGGGATATACTGTATTTTGGCCCCTATTGTTTACGCTACTAGGTATTAACCCTTAAACGACAAAAAAAAAAAAAAAAACTCAGAGAGAAATTCAATCACGGGTCTTCTGGGATGTAGAAGAGGCCTAAGTGTAAGCTCTGATTTGGATGAAGATAGGCTATATAGCAAATGATGAATGCGTGCATACTCGAACATTCCAAATATTTGCACGAGGGACTATTGCAGTATGGGGCGGATGTACAATGAGTTAGACAGAGAAGACAACGCGCGCGAAGCGCGCAAAATTTTCGAGGATTTACACCGAAAATGTCCTATATGCGACGGATAATGTATCACAATACTTTATTCCATGATATTGTTACACCTCACCCCACCCCTACAAAAATTATGTGTCTTAAAACGTTATTTAGACGATTTTATTTTTTGGGTAAAAAACCATAGGGGGGGCAAATGCCTGCCCTGCCCCCCCTGTGGCGCCGCCCCTGGGGGAAGGTTAAAGTGCTCGGCTACTGGGAATCCAAGAGTATTGTCACGGATTGACTGCTTGTGGTTATTGAATCTTAGACGAAAGGAGGTCCCAGTTTCACCCACGTAGAGCTTGTCTTAACATAGATTACAAAGGAAAATATAAACAACATTACAGGAATCACAATTAAGGGTAGGAGGAATGATCGGAAAATTTATGTTAGGGATATTGATACGTTCTTCAGTCATGATATGCTTGCAGATTTGGCAGCGTTTTTTGTTGCAGTGAATGTTGCCCTTAGAGGCGTAGTCTAAGGTCAGTAATTTTTCTGTTTTACTATGTTTGGACCACGCCTTGATGGCAACGCTTTCCACGCTTGAAGGAAACATGAGTACCTTATCGACAAACTTGCCAGGAATAGATCTGACATTGTTTTTCTTACTCAGTGCAAGAAACTTGACATTGTTCCTAAGGGACTTCGCTTGTCCAACCCTCTCAGAGGACACGGAGGCCCCCACGAGAAAGCTGCTAAGAAGATTTGTGACAAAGCTTCAAATCAACTACGGAATATTACTTTAAAGGCTACCTACGCCAAGCAGGATCACATTTCAAAGGACGTACAAGCCTCTACTTCCCATGTCAAGGACATTTTGCCTCCAGATATTGACCCGTCGAAAGTTTTGGAGACCTTGAACCACTCTTACAAACGCAATATAAACAATTGCTTTAATCGAAAACTCCGTAAATTATACAGATTGGCCGGTGAAGACCTACTATTACAACACCTGGTTGAGCAGAAACACCCTGTCATCAGTGATAAGTTTCCGATTGGTACGCTCCAACGCAAACGCACTTTGAACATTAACATTCTTAATCTTTCTGACCACACACTTTCAAATGAAGAGAATTGCTTATTAGAAAAGGGCCTTTCTTTTTGTCCTTCCAGCAAGCTGTCTGCCATTGACCTTTGTGTCGATCTCGGCGGGTCAGACTCCGTGAATGCTTTGCAGATTCCAAAAACTCTGACCCTCCCTTCAATGACAACAACAAAACCGAAAAGCCTGCCAAGAAAAGGACCAACTAGACCCCTCCCACTGGACGAAATGTTCACATTAACAACTTTGCCAAAACTGCTAGAAAACATCTTGATGATTTTCTGTGGAGTCATGCCAACGCCGACAAGTACACTAACCTTACCAAAGGAGAATTTAAGGCTATTAAAACTCTACGGAACAATAGATCTATTGTTATCCGCCCAGCGGACAAAGGGGGTGCTGTCACTATCCTCAACACTAAGGACTACATTGAGGGAGCCAGGACCAATTAAAGGACTCTAAGTTTTATGCACGTATTAATTCTGACCCTAAAACCATTTTTTATTCCATGACTAAAGATCTTTTGAATGGACTTTCAAGACACATCATTGGTACGGTAAGAGAGCTCCTCCCCTCCAAACCCAAAATAGGTTATTTTTACACCCTACCTAAAATTCACAAATTATCTAAGGTACTTCATGGCCACTTTTCTCGTAACAGGGATCTCTTCGATTCCACTCCAGATTTAGACAATATGTCAGGCGCCGAAATTTGTCGCCTAGCTAGGATTCACTCCGTAAAAGTACCGGGCAGACCAATTATTTCAGGTATTGGGACCCTCACTGAGGGTCTCTCAGGTTATGTTGACAGTATTCTTAACCCCTTGCTTCACAAAATTCCTAGTTATCTACAGGATACTACACACTTTCTTAGAACCATTTCTAAAATAAGCACTCTTCCCACAGAAGCTCTCCTTGTCACCATGGATGTTACGGCATTGCATACTAATATTCCACATGAGGAGGGCGTCCTTGCATGCGAGAACTTTGTTTTTGATCACACTTCAGATAGAACCCTCTCATGCGACCTTTCCAAAATTGTTAACTTCATCCTTAAGAACAATTATTTTACTTTTCATGGCGACTTCTTTCATCAAATCAAGGGCACCGTCATGGGCACAAAAATGGCACCGAGTTATGCCAATATTTTCATGCATAAACTCGAGGCTGGAATGCTATCTAGCTTCCCCTTAAAACCATCTCATTACTATCGCTACATCGACGATATTTTTTTCATTTGGACCCATGGTAGGGATGCCCTTGAACTTTTTAAAGACCATGATGTTAACTCCTTCCATGACAGTATTAAGTTTACTTTTGAGGTTTCAAACCATCAAATAGCTTTCCTTGACGTACTGGTAAAACTAGACGCAGGAACCATCTCGACTTCCCTATATTGCAAACCCACAGACAAACATCTCTTGCTACATTTCGATAGTGTCCACCCTCAGAAATTGAAAAAGTCAATAGTTTAAAGTCAATGTCTTCGCACCAAACGTATTTGCTCTGACCCCGCTGACTACGATCGTTCGGTTTCTTCCCTCACCGGTTACTTTCTAATGAACGGCTACCCCATCCACATTATCGAACAAGGTATACTTAAAGCTGCTTCAATTAATCGCCAGGACCTTTTATCCTATAAAATTAAAACCCCCAATAGGCGTATACCCCTTGTGCTTAAGTACCATCCCCTAATTCCCAATCTTGCAAGCACCTTAAAACAAACTTTTGTCTCCCTAAAAGACGATCCAGCCCTTTCAGGCATTTTTTCCGACCCCCTCTCCTAGCATTGCGCCAGCCCCCTAACCTTAGGAGACTTCTTACTTCCTCCAAATTACTGACCTTAGACTACATTCACTGCAACAAAAAAACGCTGCCAAATCTGCAAGCATATCATGACTGAAGAACGTATCAATATCCCTAACATAAATTTTCCGATCATTCCTCCTACCCTTAATTGTGATTCCTGTAATGTTGTTTATATTTTCCTTTGTAATCTATGTAAAGACAAGCTATACGTGGGTGAAACTGGGACCTCCTTCCGTCTAAGATTCAATAACCACAAGCAGTCAATCCGTGACAATACTCTTGGATTCCCAGTAGCCGAGCACTTTAACCTTCCCCACCATTCCATCGAAAATCTCAAAGTAATCCTCATTGCAAATAACTTTATTTGCGCAGAACAACGAAAGCGTACCGAACTTGTTTGGATACTGAAGCTTAAATCACACATCACCGGACTTAACAAAGATCTTGGTCTTCTAAATCAGTACACGTTCCAGCAAACAAGTTAATCCCTTCTTTTGTTTGTTATTACATGCAGCTTCTTGTGCAATTATTGTACTCATTTTGCCTTAAAATCTCGCTGACGAACGTCCCAGGGGGACCGAAATTTTCGAAATACATTTTGTAACTTTTATACTCCTAAAATCAACCAGTTATGCTCATTATTGCATTCCTGTCTTTATTTTATATATATATATATATATATATATATATATATATATATATATATATATATGTCGAGTTTTATATGGTCAAGTCTAGACGTATATAAATTGATTTATGTCCATGCCTGGTATGCATATCAAGTTTTAAATGGCCATATTAAACCAGGTATCACTTGAAGAAAGATTGTGCTTGATGCGGATATCACGTCTTATATTGCCATATTAAGTCAGATATTAACTTGATTGCATTACTATTCCGGATACACATATCAAGTTTTATATTGCCATATCAAGCCAGAAATCACTTAACAAAAGACCACGCTTGCTACACAATTTCAAATTCAATTTAATATAGTCATAACAAGAAAGACATGACTTTAAAAAAGATTGTGCCTGATATGCATATAAAGTTTTATAGGGCCATATCATGCGAGACATAAACTTGGTAAAACCACCAAGGAAGATAAACATATGAAGTTCCATGTTTCCATATGACGCCAGATATCACTTGATAACTTGAATATACAAAACAATTTTTATGTGGCAATATCAATCTAGATATAATTTGGTAAAAGCACCATGCAAGATATTCATATCAAGTTTGATATGGTCATACCAAGCTACATATAAACTTAACAAAAAAGCTGTGCTACATATACGTATCCAGTTTTATATGGCCATATCAAAGGTCGTGTGACATGAAAATAACATAGTTGGATATTTGATGCAAAAAGCATTAAAAATCCAGAAAATAGCCACAATTTCCATTACAATCCATCAAACATTGACCATTTTACAGGGAAATTTCTATTTCACACTTGTATCTTGAATAAACATAAGCTAAATGTGCAAATATATGACATCGAAAGAGGGACATACCATATATGGCACATGTTAGCCTTTGTTTTTTCAACCTTAATTCCAAGGACACTGGTAGCATTGTTATCCCCTGAGGGGTGTATTATAAAAGTTAATTTTTCCCTTGAAAAATATTGATATCACTCACCAAAATGTAATCTATATGATCAGTAATTAAGAGATAATTTATATAGGGTTAAAAAAAGAAATCATATCACTGTGCAACACTAAACATCATTATTTTTTCATAATTAGGCAATTAGTTTCTTCAGAAACCATCAAACTTTGAAGACGTATATTTTGAGAACGGTAGAAGATATTGAAATAATTCCAAAGGATCTTTAATTGGAGGACTCAATTCTTTAAGTGAAACAGCTCTTTTTGGTGGCATGTCACATAACCTTTAAGCCATATATGATGTGATAAAATACCATACCAGATATGTGTATTAATCTTTATATGGCCACATCAAGCTAGATATATTTTGATAACAGACAATGCCACATACACATGAAAAATTTGATATTACCATATCCAGTCAGGTATAGCTTAATAAAAGACGATGCCAAATATACAATTCAAGTTTTATATGGACATATTAATATCTTTTGTGTTGGTTTGATTACTGTGTCCCACATTAAGATCTCCTTGGAATGTAGAAGAACGTATCTGCATACCGAAGTATTCAAATACATACTCTTTTTCTAATATACAGGACTTCTAAACTAACAAATGATCTGTGAAGGTAAGCGGAGTCATGATTAAGAGCCCGATTCTCATTTTTTATGATTAAAGAAGTGAAATGTGAGATATTATCAATATATACATTGAAATATGCACCACAGTGTAATTGAAAACCACAATACTTTGCACGCATGTGAAAGAAGTAATTTTGAAGCATTTTTACTGTTCGCTACTACATAAGTTAAGCCTTTTTGTACTATTGTCAATTTCAATACGAAAATATAAGTGAACTTTGTTAAAGATGTTTAGAAAACCTGCAATCCCCGCTTCTCGGCCATTTAACTAACACCATGTGTAGTACGGTATATGTTCTTTTCAGACAGTCTAGAACGGGACACGCATGTATATATGGCACGCAGTTTACACCAGTTTGTTTTGGTGTACCCAAATGATTTGATGGTGTCCTTTTATATTGCCGAAAAAGTTGTACCGTAGAGTTTAGCCATATTTCGTGTAAAAATCTATGCCGTGGCGTCAATATTTATTCTATCTTGCTTTGTATTTGGCCGCATATTGGTGAATAAAGGGTGATCAAATATTTGGCAGTGTAAACGTGAATATAGTGTGTTAAAATATTTGGCCGTTCAAGGCGATTTCGAATGCCAAAATATTTGGCCGTGTTAACGAGAATACAGACTGCCGAAATATTTGGTCTGGCTGACTTGTTTTTCGGGTTAAGTTACTTTCTATTTGGCCGTACCAAAGCGAATAAAGAGTTCCAAAATATTATGCTATGTAAATTCGAATATTGTGTGCAAAATATTTGGCCGCGTCAATGTTATCACTCTGTATGCGTAAACGGTGTGAAAAAATATTTCGTCCTCGATCGTTCGAACTATCCCATTGATTGACCGTCTGACTTTGATTTTTCAAGCAGTAAATTATTTAAGAATGGGGTCATACCCTCCCCCCCCCCTCCTGAATATTGAGAACTGGCCCCCTTAGGCTTGCTGTTTTCTAGACGGTGTCCAAAGATAATGGGTAAAGCATGTCATCGGAATGACACAAATTTTCATAACTTTTTGTATTCTACAGTGACGAAAAGTTACAAATTTTATTTAAGTTTTAAAACGTAAAAAAAGTCATATGATGTTATCAGGTCACTGAAAATACAATAACCTTTCCATTTTGTGATCTGCTTTTCTTCTAACTGAGTTGCCGTCATTCTTGGGTCAATGTACTTCCACTTTTTGTGCTGTTGTGTTGGAAGGGGCACCATTTCGTTTTAGCATTTCTCTTTCATGGGGCGGTATTTTTGAACATAAGGCTATTTTTGGTTAAAAATATGGTCAGAAAATGACACCAAATGGCTGTAATTAGTCACTTCATAGGCTTTTAAAGTTTGGGTCATGCATTCACAGGAGCGGTCAATAACACACAAAGGACAATTATTCACTCAGGTCGGGCATTCATTGTACCGACGGGCAATATCGGGCATTCAATCGTCACATACGTAGTACAAGAAAGCCGAGAGGAAAGATTTTGTTTTGGTGCATATCCAGAAAGGACCGCTTTCATGCCAAGATAATCCCACAGAACTGACGGTCACAAGAGTTGGCAATGGACTGGGAAAGTCTGGTAACGAATTGGGAGATATGCCCTCACTGCCACTTTATTTTATGGACTTTTCAAGGTTGACTGGTACTGGGTATATTATGACACAGGGGTTTCTTCAATAGAACATTTTTTTTTCAATAATATTATCGAAAAAATCAGATTCTATGGAAAATTTACACCTTCCTTGATCTAAATTTTGTCAAATTCAACCCTCTAGAATGTTATAAATGGTAAAAGAAAAGTAAGCAATAAATCACAATAAATTAACACCTGTTCGACAGCCATTAAACTTACTCCCTTCCGTAAGAGAGTTGGCACCACAGAATTCTGTGGTTGGGATGGACTTGGCAAATAAAATGGAATATTGAAAAACGATCTGCTAGGTCAATAAACCTCAAGTGAGGGAGTAGGTGCAGCTAGTGAACACCTCGTTTATGAACTCTCCGTTATGACTAGTTACATTTTAGGCTGGCGGGTATTTTATTGGTTTGTACTACTGTGTCTTCTGTGGGATCAACTTCTCATGTTAGCGAGCAGGTAAACCGAAGGCAAGTCAAGTCGCCAGATTATATGCAATCAACATGCCTAACGTTAGTCTTTTCTTTTCTGAGATTGCATTCAGTAGGCTAGGCTGATCATAGTCGCATATCGATTATGGGTGGGTGGGAGGAGGACGGAGTACGTTATCGAGGAAAAGGGATTTCAATACTCATTTTCAATTGTAGACTTGTAGACTGTAGAATTGTGGACAGTTGTCTCAAACATGAAATATATAACATCAAATCACCACTATTTTCATATCATTCAAACTCATTAATATTATCAAGGACTACTGAAAGTGCATATTTCTTCAAAATGATGAAGACGCAACCCCAGCCATACATACTATACAGTTTACAATATTGATGGTTGGAAGCATCCATCACCAGACACTTTGTCACTTTGTAGTTGCATGCCTTCCCGAGCAAAGACGCTTTCTGCCTTAATGAAAATTTACCATGCTCGAAACGTTTAGACATACATTCACCGTTTTTGCATGAGATATTGCTACAACCTAACCCTTTTCGCTAATCTGGTTCATGTTGGCAGATAGTAATTGCAATGACAGAAACACCGTAATATATTTAATAAAAAATTAAGTCCATTAATTTAGTTATGTGATTTCGCACATT
Organism: Holothuria leucospilota; assembly: GCA_029531755.1. Classification (NCBI taxonomy): domain Eukaryota; kingdom Metazoa; phylum Echinodermata; class Holothuroidea; order Aspidochirotida; family Holothuriidae; genus Holothuria; species Holothuria leucospilota. Next base: position 30,212,438 of record CM055969.1, on the reverse strand, counting down.
TAATATAACCAATGCAATGGTTCCACACATCCTAACAACCGAAACAAAAAATCAGATTTCTCTGATACAGCTACGAAAATAACCTACATTGCATGGTAGGCCTATAAATATTTTCATTATATCACACTTAATTTTAAGGATTGCACAAGGCAAGTTCTCGACATTGATAGGGGCGGAGGCCATAGCCCAAAACTAGGAAAAAAGCGACGGATTACTGGGAGGATGGTGAATAAACTTTTCGGCGCTGATGGGCTTCACAAATTTGGGGCTTTTAGTTGAGAAATTTCAATAATTTGGTATTTTTATTGAAGCTAATTTAAAATTTGGTTTTTGTATTGAAGCAAATGTAAAAGGTGGGGTTTGCAATTTATTTTGAAAAACAGCCCTCTTTTAGAGTAACTCATCTTAACTGTTGGGACCACCAGTCGCCGTCGGAGATAAAAAAAAAAAACTTCATCGCACACACTCATTTTCCCTAAAAAAAGATCAGAAAATTTTCCCAACTACGTCCTCAACCTTTTTCGAAGGGGCCGTGGCATCCTCACCCCACCTGGCCTCACCCTGATAAAGTTTCTATAAAACATCTGAATAAATGTTGTTTGAAGTCATATGATTTTGTGAAGGGTCCTCATGCGAAAAAACGTAAAATGCAGATCAAGTTTAAAATGTGCGACCTTTTAATGACATTTGGCCTTAAAACTTTGTATGTTCGGAAACTGAAGAAACATTCAAAAGTTGTATTTTAAACATCACTTGTCCATAGTTTACAGAACGCGTGGGATATTTTCTGGACCAGGGGTGGCTCCAGGATTTGCCCGACAAGGAGGTCAAGCTCCCCGATGGGGGTTCCAGCAACCCAAATCCTCGAAGAGGGAGATATAGTGCTGAAACGATGCTTTGGGCAAAATTTTGGTGGGTGAAGCGCACCGAAAATTTCGGACTCTTCATGGAAAAAATTTGAAAAAGTTGGGCTTTTACCATAGAAAATTTGAAAAAATTGGGTTTTACGAAGAAAATTGGAGAAAACTTGGGGGCTTTGTTGAAAAATTTGCCCAAATTTAGACCAAAATTAAGTAAATCGTCGGGGCGACTGCCCGTTGTCGGGGACTACATATTTTATCGTATACATCGTCGTTCCCGACGAAACCGGAAAATTTCCCCTGGGGGGACAGCCTTCCCCGACGGGGGACCATGGCTCCACTGCCCCCCCCACCTGGCGCCACCACTGTTTTGGACGTTTTTCTCCCCAGTCTTCACCAATGGTCTAGAATTGAATTGAAAGGTATTGAAAACAGACCTTTGAACGTGTCTAAGTTGGTTATTCAATTTTCTTTGTTGAGGCTACGAAAACACCCCATAAACGGATTATAATTCTTTTATTTTCTTTATGTTTTGAGCACTTTCAGACTGTATAAATTGTTCATTTTGACTCATATTATTTCATAAGTCTCATCATATTAAAGTGTGTCAAAAATACTACAATTTTGAAAAATTGACCTTTTGTGACCTTTGACCTTGAAAATTTGCATGTTCGGGAACTTTTAAAAAGTGACAACCAACCTAAAATTTAAATTAACATTTTAAACAATAGTTTTAGCATAGTCGCTATATTTTACAAATTGGTACCGGGTAAGTCAATTTTTAGAGCTCTTTTTCAAATTCACCGCTAGACTATAAACCCTGTCTTGTAAGATAGCCTGTAATACACAATTTCACGAAACTTGGTTGGCTTCCTTGACTTTGTGACATGTTGTAACTGATGTGCTCCCCACTTATTAACGAAAAGAAGTTCTCAATCTCGTGGTTTCTATGATCATTTCCGAACATTGGCCAAAACGTCTCATAGGGGCAACCGATGAGGCAGGGGATTATTATAGGGACCTAAGGCCCTCAGAGCACAATCAGTCCCGCGCACACTGCATTGTGATCCTGTGGTCCTCCCTATTTCCATCTTTCGCAATATTTTCCCTAATTTTTTCTCTGTCTCTCTTTCTCTCTCTTCCTCCTCCCTTTTCTTGTTTTTCCTTTCTTTTTTCTCAGCATCTAGTGTAAAGGCAGCCATGAACTGAGCCGCCGATGCGGCGATCGCCACATCGTCACAACGGCCAATCCACCTATGATGTTATGTTATGTTACGTTATGCTACGTATTCACGAGTTAACGATGACAACCTTGCAATTATTTCACCAGTCCCTATGCCTTCATAATAAAGGCTTAGGAGTAGGGCAAAGCTGCCATTGACAAATGCAACATCCTTTTTTTTTTTTTGAATCTCCAGCAGGGAAGCTTTTTACAGGACCATGATGAAATGGAGATATATGTCTTGAAACATTGTAACAAGCAGTTTGTATTGTTTAGACAGCCCATTGTTTCAACACCGAGGTACGCCTTACAGAAGCCCTAAGTTACTCTTACTTTTACTAATTTCAGTCTAGGCCTGTTGCTTGCCTATAATCTGACGACTTGACTTGCCTTCGGTTTACCTGCTTGCTAAAATGGTCCTTTCTGAACTATTTGAAATAACAGTTCCTTTCCTCAGCCCTGCTCTGCGACGAACGCTGGCTCTTTCTATCGTAAGACTAAGTAACGTTGTAAAGTTTACCATGAGTTAAGCTTAGGCCCAGTACTGTTTCTATTATTATAGGCTACACGGGTAAAGAGTTCCTTGAAGGAGTATCGCAAATTTTGCGAAAGAATTAAACGGCTTCCTGGAGATTTTACGAAGGTGATCACTTACTTATTGGTAAAACTGAACCTATTGGAGATCGTTTAAACTTAAATTTCATTGAAATGTTCCAATCTCTGAAGAAATGCCCGAAAACAAAATCCGATAAAAAAACTCGATATTGCCAGTCGGTACAATGAACGCTCAACCTGAGTGAATGTTTGTCCGTGGTGTGTTATTGATCGGTCGAGCGAATGCATGCCTCAGGCTTAAAGATGCAAAGGGTGAAAAGCCGGTAGTGTCGGTTCAGTTAGAAGAAAAACAGATCACAAAATGAAAAAGGTTATTGTATTGTCAGTGGCCTTATAACATTATGCGACATTTTTTCGTTTTAAAATTTTTTGAACAACAAATCAGTTAAGAAAATTTGTGTCATTTCTTTGGCATGCTTTACCCATTAACTTTGGACACAGACTAGTAAACAGCAAGCCTAAGGGCGGCCAGTTCTCAGTATTCCGGGAGTGGGGCCTAACCCCATTTTCAAATAATTTACTGCTTGAAAAATCCAACTCAATGGTTCAACCAATGGGGTAGTTCGAACTAGCGAGGACGAAATATCTTTTCACGCCATATATTTATTACCACCGTATACGCCTACAGAGCGATAACATTGACGGGTTTACAAAACAGAATATTTTGGCACTCTATATTCGAGTTGGTAGGGCCAAATAGAAAGTTACTCAACCAAAAAACAAGTCAGCCAGACCTAATATTTTGGGTAGTCTGTATTCTCGTTAATACAGCCAAATATTTTGGCATTCGAAACTGCATTGAACGTCCAAATATTTTAACACACTATATTTTCGTTGACACTAGCAAATATTTGATCACTCCATATTCGCTTATGTGAGGCCAAATTTAAAGCAAGATAGAATAAATATTGACATAAAGTTTCACACGAAATATGGCTAAACTCTACGATGTAACTTTTACCGCCGTATAAATGTACACCATCAAATCATTTGGGTACACCAACAAACACTGGTGTAAGCTGTGTGCCATAGGCATGACAGATCTGCAGAGGTCTGAGGGTCGATAAGGCGGTCAGTCAAGTCTGTTGTCCTTTCGAGGACGTACCTCTTTTGGTTCGGGGTAGCCATAGAGTCGAGGGGACTTTGGAAAAGTATTCCTTTAGGAGTATCGTTTGATTCTGCCCCTTCAAGCTCTTCGCCAGAGAGTCGAGGGTACTTTGGAAAATGTTATTTGGGGCCTTACCTTTTGGCTAAGACCATGTGTACTATCTGTTCTTTTCAGCAAGTCTGGAATAGGACCGCTCATGAGAGACCCATGATGTAGAGGTCTGAAGGTCAAGAAGTTGGTCATTTTAAGTCTTGTGTCCCTTCGGGACTTAGCCTTTTTGGGCAGCAGAACTCCTTCAGGAGAAACGTCCAGTTTCTCCCTTCGGCTCTTCACCAGAGAGTCCAGGGGACTTTGGAAAAATATTAACTGGCTCTGCAAGGCTCCTGATGCTTAATGTAAAGTGTGGAGTGCACGGTAGACTGTAACTCATTATTGTTGCAGATATGGACCAGATGTACACCACACCTCTGAATCCATATAACATTGTGACTGGACCAGAGAGGAGATCCATGACTAGTTATCAAGTTATCAAGTTATATCTTCTCAATTCTTGTAAAAGCCAGATAAAATTCCATACCTGGTCCAGATATGAGCCATATATAAATTCCCTATATGGCACGTATATGGATTTGTCATGTATAGGACACATATGGATTTGCCATATATGCACCATGTCTGTCCCATATAAAAATTTGTGCCATAAATAATTTTAAATGGGCTATATCTGGCCTTCATGTTATATCAAGCTATAGCTGCCTATATTTTGTTGAAAATAGATACAAATCAAAATATCTGATCCAGATATGGGCCAGATATAAATCTCCATGTATGGCCCATGTATGGACTTTGAGTAAGGTTACAAAAATACAAGCACCAAATATGGGTCTTACCAAACTTTTACCCTCTGCGATATTTGCTTTCAGGGCTTTCAATTCACAGTTTATAATCTGGGGACACTGTCTCCTTATCTCTACCGTCAACGAAAGATTCTTTTAACTCAATTTGAGCATCACGTGCATGAGATCCCTCAAGGTTCTAATTATTGAGATAATATGCTCCCAGGATATATGCTCAAATAAACAAATATGCAACAAGTAGGACTGCATCTTTTTCTTAGACCCTTATCGCTTGTCCGTCTACAAAAAGGAACACGTACAAAACACAACTGAATCATTACAACAGATTACAATCGGGACTAAAGTAAAGAAACAAACAGAAATATGCGATATTCAAAACATTCATTTAATCAAGTTTGTCGTACCTGTCTTTGTTTGGTTCATCGTCAAAACAAATGAGGTCTGCATTCTTATGTGAATCCTGTTACGATTGAAGAACAAGTTGTAAGTGTGAATAAACGTGCTTTTTGTGCGTTAATGGCAAAGACTTACTTGAAGAGAGAGTGTTGTGAATCACGGTAAGAACTTTGGGCAGAAGTATCGGGTGTCTCTTACCACTCCTTAATTAAGCTGACCTGTATTGGAGGATTGCGAAAGAATCACATGCACGATTGATAAGAAATGACAATGGTGTACCAAGGGGTTGATAGTAGAAGGAGACACACCGATAACCAATAGATCCACTTCACTTCATATTAATGATGGTTAGATTTTAGGGCACCCACTCGCTTGGTCTGATCCTTTTTCAAGGTACCCCGTGATACTAGAGTAAACCCCATTTACACCTGCTTATACCATATGAATAGGATTAGGAAGAACAATGCTTTAAGTTTCAAGAGAAGCGACTGGCAATGGTACAGCAATAGCCGACGAAATGTGTTGACGCAGCAGACGATATGAACTCTTTGTGAAATACTAATAAGAGCAACTAGGTGAGTTCAAAGGGGACATTTGAACTTTCAACTCGTAATAACGCCTTAGACTTACAACGAATAGTTGAATTTCTTTTTATATAACTTTAGGGGCAAATCGTTGAGCAGGAAACTTTGTTCAAAAATTTTTAGGTCACTTGACTTTTCGCATTATTTTCAAGAATTGTTGTTAATAATTACCGTTTCACTAAAAGATATGGAGGTCTTTTTAGATAAGAAGTAGATTTGCAGTATACTTTGGTTATTCCTGACCATTAGCTGTCTCGAAGATCTGTGTTAGGATCAAAGCGTGGCTCGCGTATAATTGCTTTGTCGTTTATTTGAGGTCCCTTTCAACAGACAGACGTTGCTGTTTTCTCCTCCATTAAACGAAAAATATACCCATGTGATAAAGAAATGAATTACTTACGTCTTCATCTAAGTCTGTATAGTCTCTCGGTGGAAGAGGAGGAGGAGGAGGAATAAGAGGAGGATATGTAGGCGTTGTAGTGTCCTGTTTATGGAACCAGAATATAATATTTATGGTTTATAACATTATGAAAGAAAATAAGGGGTTAAATCAACATCAAATGGTCACGACTATTTCCCCTTTGGTGAATGTCTTTGTAAATGCATGTTAGCGCACGAAGTAGTTGCGTTGGTTTACTGTGTACATACACACTCTGTGATGAATGGCATGTACCCGAAACGCTGAGGAGTTTTCTCCTAGACTTTAAGCCCCTTCCTTTTTTTACTCTTATAGATACACTATCGATTCCTTGTATACCCGTTTAGGGCATTTGAGAGCGTGGGTACCTCTGCGTGGATACTGGCGTTTGTGAAAAATTGAAATAATGTGCTGGAAAATCCTGATTGTTGGAACAAATTTGTCTGGCCCGTAAAATTTGCGAGGCATTTGATGATGAAATTAGTGCTAGGAGGTTGGAAATGACTTTCAGTGTTAACAATTTCAGCATGGCTTCAAGCATTTCTTATTGCCCCAGAATTCCCCTGGGCCAATTCGGACGAGGTGAGGATGTCCTTTAAGTTCAGACTTTGCCTCCTAACTTGAATAAGGTCCAATAAAACATCTAACACGTCAGTTTTACTTATTGATAAGATATTGTAAAATTACATTATCTCTGATCTCTCTTCTGGTATTATTGTTATTATTAGTGGTGATAGTGATTACCTCCTAGTACTCAGCTTTTTAAGAAGGATCTGGAAATTGCAGGAATGAATCCCTACTCAAAAAGAGATACTTGTTCTAGCAACATTGAGAACTGTAGCTGATTTCAGTGCAAGGGAAAGGAACAATGTAATATGTAACTGAGGATGTAAATCCGGCGTGCGATAACTTCTTAAGCAGGATTTCTACAATCTTTGATAAGTATCGCCCTACTAAACTTGTTAAGCATTAAAATAACGAACATTGCACTCCCCGGATTACTGGGGGTATTCATGATCTATTAACGTTACAAACAGACTATACTGAGCTTTTGTTAAAAGCCCAACTCTCTGTAATAAATCTGATCATGAGATGTGTAAAGACAGACTTACTTCAGTTCATAGGGTAGCTATGGCGTCTAAAATGTGGCACAACATTACCAATCTTATAAGGCCCTAGGGCAACAAAAAGTATCGATATATCTACGATTAACTCAGACAGGAAACCCCAAGTGACAGCCTCAAAATAGCTACCGCCTTCAACGCCGATTTTTCGGATACTAAAATGACATTTGGTATTATCTTTTCATTTACCGTGTCATGCTTGAAAGGACGCTGGGTTATATTTCTTATTTCTCTCTCAAACAAAGCCTCCTAAAATAATTACTATTTTGGGTAAATTACGCAAAATTGCGTCACAAGAAATGACAACATCTCTCTATCCTAAAGACATCTTTCTCATACGTAATCTTCTTTCCTACATCTTTGATCTCTCGCCCTTGTGGAATTGTTCTGTACAAAATGAAATTTGATTTTTTTTTTTATTTAATGACAGGTTGTCATAAGATAGTTTGTCAAGGCTTATCGTATCCTGGTTGATAAAGCATGCTGTGACAAGGTATGATAAACAAAGTAAAGATTTTAAGTATACAGTCTTCAGGCATTCGTTGTATCCTGTAGGAGAATGGGGTTTAATTGTCAGGTTCAGTTATCGCCAAGAAAAGGCGTTTACAGCGGGTCCGGGCATGCCCTAAGAAAAATCGGGAAAAAAACAGAATCTCTTAAAAGTTCCTGGTTCTGAGGTTCTAAAATCATAATATGGTCGATACAGCCCAGCCTGATCCTAGTATATTCCAGAATGCTAATACATTTCTATAAGATGGACTCTTTATAATATCTTGATTTTTGACACTGATGGCAAATTGAAGCCATGACATGTCAGAGCGTTCAGTCTGTTTCATATAACAGCCATGATGTTCAGTGTTGAGAAAAGTGACAGTTTGGATGGCGCGCATATGCAAAGCTGATTTTAAAAGTAATTTCTTTCTTTACGTTTCACTGATTTCAAGTTATCAGTGTATGAAGTTAAGCTTCACAGGGCAAGAACTTTTTTTAAAATTTCATGTTCATGAATTCAGTAAGGTGTGTGGTCATAGCCATTGGGTAATGCTCTTGTTCACTTGTTTTGAAATTATTTGAAAAAAAAAACAAGGTTGAGCACTTTCTTGCCAGGTAGCAGTCAGGTTACCTCCATAGCAGGTGTCGAATATGTGCTCTTTTTGACGTACATACCCCAACACCTGAGAACAATGACATAGATCATCCAGTTTCACTATATTTGTGAGCCCAATTCGATGTTACCTCTCGACTTTTGATTGGTTTTGATATAAGAATTTTCATATTACACGACGGAATTCCTACTGAAAAGTTGTTCTGTGACCTACTCACTTTACATAGTAAGTCAATAAGACTTCAGTGTATGAGCTTTAAGGGAGAGAAATCACACATTAAAACCCCATTGACGTTGTTCGTCTTAACATTATGGTAATGAGACTTGCTTTAGTCGATTTTTTGTTGAATATTTAGAAGTTGTTTTTGTAGTGATGGTATATATCTATAGTTAACAACGTGCAGTTTTTACGCAGTCCGACGAAAAATTTTTGCAAAAGTTCGCCGACGTTGGTATTACAAGTGCAGCCAATGCAGGTAAAGGAGTAATAAACGTCCGTCGGGCGGGCAAGCAGTCAGGTGACAAACGGATCTAACGATGTTGTAAAACAATGTCAAAGTTGGGCAGTATTTTGCCCAACGATTTGCAGAGTTAAGATATTGATACAGAGATAAACATATATACACATATGTTTGTTCTAAAGAAGCGAATGATAGAAGTGAGGTAGAAGTAAAGAAAGATAGAATGACTGCTCCAGAGAAGCGTCTTTTTTCTTGCAGTTCACTCCCGTCATTTCCTTCATTCTAAAGTAAGTTTTTAGGGTCTGTGAATTCTTCCTTTGGATCTTACCTGATTACTTAGTGAATATCGTCGGTCTTCGGTTTCATCGCTGCAGGAGTCTATATTCTGAATGTTTTCGTATGATAATTGTTTTCCCAGTGGTTGAGACGTATTGCTTCTCCTGTGGTGAAATTGAAAGAAAATGAAACATTATTCCTATACAAGAGGTTGCGATTGTAATAGTTAAAACTGAATCTTTCGGGTAACCTGCAGGGCAAACGTGTTCACGAAATTTTTCACAGGTTTTTCTAGTTATTGTTTATGACTACGTTTTCTTTTACGTAGCCTGCTTATCTCACAACCACGAGTGATATTGTAGCTATGAAATTTATTTATCATGGAATTTAAAGTTTGAGTCCAGAAGAGTTAACTGTATTAGGTTTTTTTTTAGCTCCTTTAATAGCTCTGCTTAGATTTTTCACAGGAGGATTAAATAAGTGATCTGTATTTCTCTTTAGAAACATGAGAGGACTGGGCACTTTTCCAGAGGTTGAACTGTTTTTGTCCTAGAAAAAAAAACCTTCATTACCCTACAAAACTGTCCCATATTTACCCCAAAATCTGTTCTGATAAATGTTGAAACTATCCTGGAAAAATATGTATCTCAGCACATTGTGTGACTTCAATCCCCGAAAAAAGTGTATGAAACAAAATCCCGCTCATCTGTTTCAGTGTTGAGTCAAATCTGTTGGAAATGGAATGTTGACTCAAAACTGTTGGAAAAATCTTGAGTGAATGAAACTTGTCACAGTTTTGGCGATTTTGTTTTATTTGCGTAGGCGGGGAATGTAGCCCGCTTAAGTTGTCACTCCAAAGGTGAAAGACGCAAGGTAAGAGAAAAGAATTACATCATCCTCGAAAATAATCAAAAACGTTATTGCTAATGAATTTTATTCGTTGTATTTTATGATTTACGAATAGGACGAAACAGACAAAGCAACGCCTTTTATCGCCTTATCCGCACATTCAAAGACTTAATAGGCATTTTATAAAATTATGTACCGGGGTTGGTTATAATTGCTTTGGTCTCTACGACCAGGCTAGACCGGTTTCTATTGCTTTGGCTCATATGATGGTCCAACTTTGTCTGTAGAGAACCGTTGAAACGATTTGTCGAAGAGAAAGGGGTGTCTCCCTCCCCTGTGAAAGTTTTTTGAAAATTTTGTGTCCTTACATACAATCAAGTGCTACATGTGTTACCTTTGAAGGAAAATTTGCGTTTAAAATTTACATATTTTAGGTACTAAAAAAACGGCATCAGCAAGGGGGCGCCCAAAATACACTACTACCTACCTACCTACCTACTTGGGGACCAGCTCTGGAACATTTATACAATTGTGGGCACAAGAATAAAAGCATTAACTGTGTATAAGTGACATTGAAAACGCACTACACAACCCCAAAAATCTCGGTCGATCTCTGTCTTTTCCAACAGTCCAAATAGTGTAATTTAGATTAACCGCCGGTCTGTTTCTTTAAGATCCTGCGGGATTAATAGTGGGGAGGGTGAAGAGTCTTAGAGTTTCTGTAAAGTTTTGCAATAATTATACTTTGTTCGATTTAAAATTATGAAGGACAACAAGAGTAGAAGATTAATGCTCACAAAGCGCTCCAAAAATGACACTTTTACGGACATTTTGGTTGTTTGCTTTCATTTTACATAGCAATTACGTATGGACGACGAGCACTGAATACTCCCTAAATACTATAGACCTTAAAGTGGACCTAAAGTCTAGAATTACAAGAATATATATTTTAGAGGTTGGAAAATGAATTCCATTCATCCAAATCCCATCTTCATAGCTTATTCCATTACTGAGATATAAAATGTTGAAATTTATTCACTTAATTTGAAAAAGTTGATTTCGCAATAATTTGTGATGTCCTTCTTGTACAACTTACATTACCTATTTTTGTTTCCTTATGAAATTAAAATGTTTATATGACCTTGAAACATTAACCGTTCACTTGCATTGCATGTTGTAGGGAGAGACCTCATATAGTCAAGTCACCATATAACAGTAAGACAGTGATCACATTTTGGCACAAGGTGCAGTGGCTTTCGAAAAAAACAAAGAAAAATAAAGACTGTAATTTGAGTAGTACAAGAATGACATCACAAATTATTGCGCAATCTACCATTTCAAATTGAGTGAATAGGCTTTAACAGTTTGTATCTCAGCTCAGGAATGTCCTGTAAAGATAGGAGTTGGACCATCTGTATGCATTTTTCAAGCTTTGTAACATATATTTTTGAAATTTTAGACTTTAGGTACACTTTAAACGTTCGAAGTCTTGAATTTAGCCAGTCAAGCCTGAATTTGCGTTACAGCAACCGGTGGGGAATCAACATATTGAAGACAATCGAAAGATAAGGGTAGGGCATGATCATCAGTATAACCCATTAGGCAAATGCTTAGTAATGAATTGTATTTTTGGAATGGCGTTAAGAGACTAACCATTGTTACATTGGACAACTTCCAAATAGAAAAGGCGCAAACTAATTACAATTCTCATTTGAACTCCAAGCCAATGTTTAAAAACATCAAGCAAGATACTTTGGTGTACTGTATAATGAGCACCACTTACACTCTAAAAACACAATGGTTAAATTTAACCAGGAAAATGTCAAATTTTAACCAGGATTGTGGTCACGGGTTATCCAACACATTCCTGGTCACTTCAACCAGGATTTCCTGGTCATTTCATCAACCAGTTTTCCTGGTTACAATGACCAAAGCTTCCGTGTTAATGAGCAACTAGGAAAAAGTCAAATTAACACATTCCTGGTCAAATTGACCAAGATTCAGGATCAGTAGTTAACCAGGAATGATGACCATTTAACCCTTCCCATGTCATTTCAACCAGTATTCCATGTAACCATACCACTTATTGCTACAGAGAAGTTAAAGGGGATATTTTTCTAAGCAATCAAGAGCTGGCTGTTTTAAAATGTTGGTATGTAGAAATTCATGTGAGTCCAGACAGTACAAGTTGGGACTTATAAATGCAGAAACATTTTGAAGAATGAGAAGAAATTCATGTCTTGTTCTGTACATTTATTGCTACCATTAACTTTCAATGTCATTGAATACAATTTAAAGTTAAGCACAGAAATCTATTTTTGATAAAAATTTAAAACAATGACTTTATGGTTACATTGTAGAAGACATTGGTTTTTTGAACTATCATTCATCTGATATTCTCGAAAGTTCAAAAAGCTGTCAACAGTAAACAAAAGTTAAAGTTGTCTTAGGTTTGAGAAAGACATGTTACTCAGGGAATTAACTCAAGCCATCAAGTATTTAATTGTTGCACCTTTGATTCCTGTAAGTGTAAACCTTGTTTTGTGACTAGAGAAAAACTCACAGCAATAATACCTTTGATTCTTACACTTTCAATAACAGTCACAAACTAATACATGAGGTAGACATGAGCAAGATGACAATGAAAAAATATAACCTTATTCAAACTTTTCACTTCTTCTATTAAAATGGAGATAAATACTCTCTCCTACAAGAAAGTGGCAAGAATTTCTACAAGACTGGCTTATTTAGCACACAATATCATAAAAAGTCACACACTTGAAGATTATTGAATATTGTTTTTGGAAGATGGATAAGTTCTTAAATGACAGAAGTTTTTGAAAGCATAATGAATATGAAAGAAATGTAACAGATTCACATTCTCTGAAAAGGACCTTTTTGAAATGAAATAAAAACTGGCAATTATTTCCTTGAAATCAATGGAAATCAAATTCCGTAATATTTGACTTGTTAAACAAAAAGAGAAAAGCAGGTCACATATAAAATGTTTGAGGAAAATAGATGAGTGATAGACTACGTACTTGTGAACTAGCAGAATACTATCGAGTCATCCTAATGACAAAAGTTACTATGTACGTCTTTCAAAGTCACAAAAGGTATTGGAATGGCAAACAAAAGGTTAATTGTAAGGTGAAATAAAGCAAGTTGATTTTGGAGATAAAATTAAAAATGGAATTGCCTGAATTAAAATATGAAATAAACTAATAATACAATAAGCCCATCCGCTGGCCTAAAAAGTGTTGTTCAAAGAATGTTGTGGGTCTTCATGTGTTATTTTTTAACTTTACTTTTAGTGTAAGATGGTTGTAGTTTAAAGTGTATACATAAAGTCTAAAAATTCAAAAATATATGTTACAACTCCCATCTTCACAGGTCATTCCTGAGTTGAGGTATAAAATGTTAGAGCTTATTCAATCAATATAAAATGAGATTGCACAATAATTTGAGATATCATTCTTGTACTACTCAAATTACCGTCTTTGTTTTTATTTTTTTTTTTCAATGGCCAATGCACCTTTACCAATATGTGGTCACTGTCTTACTGTTATAGGGCGATTTTGGGTATGTTAGCCCTCTCTGTACAACATGCCATGGTAGGGAACAGTAACTGTTTCAAGGTCTTACAAACAACTTTCATTTCAAAAGGTATTAACAAAAGCTGGTAATGTGAGTTGTACAAGAAGGACATCACAAAGTAATGCACAATCAACCATTTCGAATAAAGTGAATGAAATTTATTTTCCATCCTCTAAAATATATATTTTGGTAATTCTAATCTCTAGACTTTAGGTCCACTTTAATGAATACAATACACAATGCATGTATCTTTAAAAGTAAAGGATCAGCTGAGGTTCTAAATGAGTTGTGAATTGAGTTAGTAGTAAGAGTTGTGGAATAAATCAGAAAGTCTTGTTCTCCAAAATCTATCAATCCCCCCCCCCCTCCCCTCACTTTTTTCAATCTACAGCTTGTGCCCCAATTTGTAAAAGAAAGTTAACTTGAACTGATTGAGGGATGGGAATCTATACAACCATCCATGATTGAATATATTTTGCAGCACACAGGCAGATGAAGTAAAAATATAAACCCTTGCCCATACAGGGATTGGTTGTAATGCCACATTTGCAGTTCCATCATTAGAGGTATGGGAAAGTAGACTACCTGATTATTATGAATGTTGGGTAAAATCAAAAAAAAATGCTGGACCTCTTTTCATAAGTAAACATAGCAGAATATTGAATTATAACTTAACCTTATCCTTAACCAATATCACTTTCATCATCACCATCATCATGTCCATTGTCAAATTCTACATTTTGATCTTCGATAGCTTCGTCTCCATTGCCATGTGTTTTATCAAGATGCTTCTTTAGAGCATAAGCATCTCTATATGTCTGCATACAACCATCTTGTCTGCAAGTTACTGGAGTTACAAAATATCTACCATGCACCATAGCATGTGCATTTCTTAAATGCCATATCAGTCTCCTCGAGTCTCCATTTATATAAGCTTCACACCTAAAGCAGAGAAAACCCATAGTGGGTATATTTAATTAAGTACCTGCTCTTTCTTCAATTCTTGAATCCTTTTCCAGAACTTAGCCCGAGGTCCAATTGACTTAATTAGCTCCTTGACTGTAAGCTCATCTAACAGAATAAAAGCCTCTTGATCGATCTGGTTTTCTGAAAAAAAAATACAAATTGTAGTTATATTTATGAAACAACAGCAATGTTCATGGATACCACTGTATAATACCAATGCAAGTGTGACAAAAAGTAGTTTTGAATACGCAGAATCCCACTTAATTAACAGTTAGGCACAGAGTAAGTGTACAGTACAGTGGGATTATTCTTTCTGGGATTGGGGTGTGACTTCAAAGTTGCCATGGCATGGTCTCTCACTGCATGACATAATTTGGCGTAATTCTGTGGCGTACAGCATACAAACTTTCCAGTATGGAGCCTAGCCAAATGTTGTAACCCTGACCGGATCCGGGGAACTGGCTGGGTTAGGCATAGGCTAGAGTGGCTAGACCATGGAGCTCTTACTGATGGTACAGTATTATAATATTAGCTCCATGGCTAGACCCACAAAATGAAAGTAAAAAACCCAAGCACAGTCATTCCTAGCCTAGGATACCTAAGTTTAGGCTAGGCCGGCTTCTCATGTAGCCTAGGGCATACACTTGGCGCTCTGAACTAACGTAGGCCTAGGCTATGGCTGTATAAAGTTTTTCCTGCATATTACTGTGATACTGAGAGTAACATCATCTGCATGTATTGCTGCAGTCAGTGCAGTGCCAGTGACTGTTGCTACAGTACATACCCATAGGCCTTTGTGCGTGTATCAACATAGCCATAGGCCCTAGGCCTAGGCCGGTGCCGTGACTTACCAACCCTGGTACTTACCACCCCTAAAAACGGTCCGAACCGCCCCTGTCATATTGGAAAACTTTGAACCATTTTTAAAGGAGGTATAATTCATCTTGTATTTCTTTGTCTTAAAACTTGAGGTACTTTAATACCGTGAAAGTAGATCAAGATTGAAGATATAATAAGGCAAAATGAGCTGGTAGTTTAATTAATCTGTTGATGAAATGTTTTGATTTTGTGTATAGCTAAGATGACATGCATGTAGGAGTACTAGTAGGATGGGTTCACTTTTGTGATTTTACCAGTATTCCAGTGAGATTTTATA
The DNA here is from genome assembly GCA_029531755.1 of Holothuria leucospilota. Classification (NCBI taxonomy): domain Eukaryota; kingdom Metazoa; phylum Echinodermata; class Holothuroidea; order Aspidochirotida; family Holothuriidae; genus Holothuria; species Holothuria leucospilota. The sequence continues at coordinate 30,196,844 of CM055969.1, read as the reverse complement.
GTTAGTTCTCTATTGTCCTGTGAAAATGATATTTTAATATTGGATGTAAAAAAACTAAGTTGCCATATCGAACTTGAAATTTGGGATTTAAAAGTTTAGTCATCCAATTGTATGTCTAGGAGTACAGTACTGAGTATTCTTGAGATCCATTAGGTAAGGACACACAAAGAAGAGAAGTGCAATCCTTCCACCCACAGAAGAAAAATAAGCCTAAATGTGATGTCATGACATTCATAAATCAGAAACCAATTGAACGTGAACGCCACTGGAACACAGTGTGAACCGCCCTTGATACTAGCGGCGGTTCAAACTGTTTTGTGGTGGCGGTTCATAAAGGTGGTAAGTACCAGGGGAGGTAAACCGAGACGCGGCCTAGGCCTAGCTAGCCTGTGGACTAGGCCCCAGTGTTTCCGTTAAGAAATTGTCCATTGGGTCAATTATACCCAATTAGCTATATGAGAAAGTTTGACTCACTAGAATTTAAATGCCATGCATTCACACTGCACCAACTTTACCAATGAATGAAACCCTCTTTTTCTATTTTTTGCCAAGAACATAGGCCCCAAGTGCGTAAAATTATTCAAATTTGCACCATAGTGGCTTAGTGGAAACACTGCTTTCTAGGCCCTAAGTCACAATTGAACGGCAATGCATGCTATAATTTACTGTAGCATGAACAATTGTGTGAATGTCCAAGGAACAAGATTTAACAGTTTCATAGTCTAGGCCTAGGCTAGAATGTAAAAACAAAACCGGATCAGGTACAACTATACTGTAGAATACCCCACCAATAATAAACCTCACTTCACCTCATAGTGTATTATACCCATACAGTGTAAAATGACTCACATTTATGAACGGTCACTGTGACTGCGCCTCCACTCAAAACTGGAGGCTCAGTGGACTTGGACATTTTGCAAAAAGCATTTGTAACATACAAACACACACAATTATTGTGTTACAAAATAACACAAATTCATAAACGGCCACTGCGACTGCCCCTCCACTCAAAACTGGGAGCTCAGTGGACTTGGACTTTTTGCAAAACACATTTTGGCCTAGCCTACAGTACATAAAAACACATGTAGGCTAATTATTGTTGCAAAATAACACAAATTCATAAACTGGATGCTCAGTGGACTTGCACATTTTACAAAAAACATTAGGCCTACAGGTAGGTAGGCTAGCACAAAACATAGGGCCTAGACTAGGCCTACGTTGACTCGTTCTCAAAATAACAATCTTGGGGGAAGTCTCCTCATTTTGAAAAAGGTGTTCTTCGACCTTGGTGGGGTATTCTATAGTTAGGCTACAGTACTCCCAGGATCATTTGCGTAAATCAAAAAATTTTTTAGACAAAATTAGGCCTAGGCCTATTAGGCCTAGCCTATACTAGCTCTAGGCTAGGAGTGCAACTTTTCTTACTCTTACTGTCTTAGTTAGGTCTAGGCCTAGCCTAGGCCTAGTTAATAGCCCTAGGCTGGCACATAAACATTAGGTAGGGCTGGTACTGGTAGGCTAAATGAGACCATTTAAATTTTTTCAAACTGAAGTAGGCACTAAGTAGGCTAGGCCTACCCCAATTTTGCAAATGGTGATAGCTATTGGCGTATTGCTGGTTTAGCCTAGGCCTAGGCTAGTAAAGTAGGCCTAGTAAATTGTAACATGGGAAGTCAAGCCCCAAGCGACCCATGTACTTTGCACTAGGTCAGCAGACTGCAGATTAAGTCGTTCCTATTGTGATTCAGTAGCCTACGTATGCATACCATATAGGCCTAATACAGAATATAGGCCTAGGCTAGTAGCGTACCTAATAATAGTATGGATTTGGCTACCTATGCTCCGCCTAGCCTTGAAGTTTGGCTACTAGGCCTAGTACTAACTGTTAGGCCTAACTTAGTACTAACAACAGTACTAGGCCTAGGCTAAATTCAAGTAACAATTAGGCCTACGCCTAACGTTAGGCTGCAGAGGAATGCCTGTGGCAAAATCAGGTCCATCAACTACATTTCTGAACATAACCTTCCTACGGAAATTATACATACCCTCGAAAACTGGTGTAAGTAACTCCAGGTTCCATTCCTGTAACTTTTGCTTAACAAATTCGTCCATTTTCCCGAGGAGAACAATCAACAACAGACAAGGGAATAACGTTCGGTGGATGGTGATTCAGCCTAAAATGCGCGGTAAATAACTTATGCGATATATATGCTGTACTGCAGTACAGCAGCATTGTATGGAACGTGTGCAATTGCACATATACTGCATGCATAAGATTGTAAGTACGTACACGGCGTCCGTTATCATACAGTCATATATCTAGCTAGCTGTGTACTCATTTGCAATTCGCGCGGGAAAATAGCAATAAGTACAGAACACCAATCAGAAATGGATCTACTGGATGCGTCACATAATCCTGGTGAAATGTTGAGTCAAGTTAACCAGTAAAATGTTAGTGTTTGGTTAACCAGGATTTTTTGACCAGGATGTTTTTAGAGTGTATACGTCAATTAGGAGCATAAGGGTTAATTTCATGCCATTGACGCTACTAATAATATCACTGTAGATATTGACAAGGGCATTTTCGGTGCTGTAACCTGATCTATATGTAGACTGACAACCAGATGGGAGATTGTGAATTTTTTAATCATGATTAACTTGCTCAGAAAAGATCCTTTCAACCATCTTTAAGGCAAGAGAAACGACGCTACTTAAGGTTATCTTAGAACAGTATATTTCCATGCATAGATTTTCTTGCTTAAAGTTTGTTTCTTTCAGTTGTGAAAAATTTAAGGTTGCTATCTGGTCTAACGTGCCTATTATTACGCTCAATACTAGGCTAAAGAAGATGAATAATGGCTTGTTTCCAAGACCACCGAAAATAAACTAAAGCCAAAAGGTCAAATCATTTGCATGAATGGAAGAACATTTTTGAAAACATCTCTAGGACGGTAAGTGGGGTTCAGTTAAAGGAACAAAGAGGTGATGGGTAGCGGAACATCTATCAGTTTAACACGTGCAAATACTTTTGGAGTTCAACAATACCTATTTGCCTTGGGAAGAAGCTACCGAGACTGAAGTTGCCTCACATTTCTCAACGTTTTTGCTTTGCATACTGTGCAATAGCTTCAGACAACCACTTCTTTACTGGTCACTTAAGTAGGTCTGTTTTTGCCTGTAAAACTATATCCTAACATGAACTTCTGGCAACAACAAAAGATGGATCCACTTCTCCTCAAATCAAGTTCACCTTCCCATTTTGTATATTTGTAGTTGGAAAAACTGGCTCTGGTCTGACCACTATACCCTTTGCAACAAGATGGTATATAAACCAGAAAGTCCACAGACTTAGTAATTCCAGTAATTCCTTGCTGAATGGGAATGATTTGTTGCACTAAAGGGGTTCATCCCTTAAATCTACACTTCTTGACTTTTTCATTTTTTACGATGTTTTCACATCTTCATTTCGCAAAATCTTCCTATGCCAAAACTTGTCAAGAGTTGTTATTAATACCAATTAGGTTCTCATTCAAGCATTTGTCAATAGCCCCAATGGTTGACATTTGATGACAGTTTATCTCAAATTCGAACCCTTCTTGCCAGTACTAATTTCAGGGCAGAATTTGTTGTTTATTGTAATATACCCCCCCTCCCCCCGTGTTGGGCTACTGTTGTACCAAAATGGTCATAAAAGCTTTAAAAAAGCTGCTGCCCATTGGAACAGCTAATTGAAGTAATGAACAAGTGGTTGGGTACTTTAAATGCGAACAACAGTTTCCCTCTAAAACTGAGGTAACTATGACTGATTTCTGCATATGCAAATTTTGCCTCATTTTGACCTCTGCTGACCTCATGTGTCCTTCGAACCCTACCAAAAAGTAAATAAAAAGTCATACCCAGGATCGTCTGCGTAAGAAACCGAGCTCTAATCCACCATGCCATCAAAGAACTCGTTCAACATATAGTATTCCTAATCATCCTATAGTCACAGCATCCTTTACACAGTTTCATAATTAGGCAATTGAAATAAGAATTATTACTGCAATAAGTATGCTGGTGAAAAAATAAATGTCTTTCTGGATAATTTTATCTTTGGGATGCGTCAAAATTCAACTTTAACTTTTTGTTTGTGACCAAATGCCGAACACAGTTTGGAGGTACCGCCCACTGTCTATTTAGTGTACGAGGTTTCGTAGTTCCACCTCTGTTGACCTCAGGTGACCTTCAAACTCCAACCTTCTTTCTCTTAAAGTAACTCATCTATATACCAAATATGGCAAGGATCCATCATCCCTGCTTTGATATATCATGTTTTTTCAAGGTTTTCGGTTTTGACCTCTGATGACCTCAAAATACCTTTGACCTCCACTGAAAACAATAGGGTTTATCATCTTAAATTGATAAAGTTATATACCAAGTATGAAGATTGTCCATCATTGCTATCGTGTTTACCAGCAAGTTTTAAGAATTTCGTATTTTCACCTCCAGTGACCTCAGAAAACCGTTAACATTTGCCAAAATCAATAAATATGGTTGTTTTTTACTATAACGCATCCACAATGCCAATTATGAAAAACATTCATGCTTTCTACCTAGAGATATCGTGTTTACAAGGTCTTCGGTTTTTGCGCTCTGGTGACCTCATATGACCTTTAACCTTAACTAAAAGGAATAGGGATCTTCCTCTTTATATTATAATTTTATACACCAAGTATAAAAATTATCTATCAATGCTATCTTGTGATATCGTGTTTACAAGCCAAGCGTCACAAATACACATACATATGTACGTACACACATACACACACAGTCGCCCTCGTGATTGCATAGATTCATTTTGCCTTCGGCAAGGAATCAAATATTTGTGTATTTTGAAATAGACTCAGCAAGGCTGTATTGATCATGGATATCATCAGCTTGATTAACATTACGTCTGATGTTAACCTGAAACAGCAGAACATCTCTTTATTTTGTTCTATGAAGAGTTTTGTCCTTTAAGGTGGAATTAGGTATGAGGCAACGAACGGAGAGAGAGAACAAACTTGTAATCCGAAGAGAGTAAAACAGGCTACTATTTATTAGGATGATTTCATCCTTAATACGTTGAATGATAACAAGTACTGTTAATGTTAACCAACCCATAAGTCAATGTCACCACTAAGTGATCCAGCACCATACTCAATAGATCAATAGATAGATAGAAGATCATTACACTGTTTCGTATTATTATTACCTAACCTATTCATGCCGTAATGGAACATAGCACCCATTTACTAGCTGACCACTCCGCGAATGTCTTAACTGCGTGTCAGTTTGCTTTACCTCACACTAAACTACCAATTTCTTAGCCAATACTTAACGTTAAACCAGGGGCATGCACTGTATGGAAGACTAATTTATAAGCTTTCAGTGAATCTAAGTTTCGTTTCAAATTTATATCGGAAAGGTTCGGCGAATTTTTATGTAAAAATCCACAAACGAGTCCTGTTAAGTGGCAAAACTGCTAAGCTGTGTCCTTTTTCATTCAAATACGGAGTGATATTTTTTATTCTGAATGTCGTATCGATTTTGGGCACAGTGAATCTTTCAGAGTAATTATCCTCTTTCCACTAGTGCAAAATTCATTCTGATTGGTTTGACCTGAAGCCTACACCAGTTGAAGTATGAGATCGTCTTATTATTCCCTTTGTTTTCGCGTGACGTCAAAGAGCCCTTGTTCATTTTTTAATGGAACCCAAGAGCACGTTTTTGAATCTGAGCAAAACTTCAGCTTTGTCTACACCCATGTGAAACATGTCTTTAAGGGTAATAGATCATAGATTTAAAGTTTTTCACAATTTCAACAACAATGCAAAGCGATTACACAGCTTAAAAATTGTTCGTTGTTAAATAATCGCGCCAAAGCTGCTTAGTCGTGGTGGTACCGTCAAGACAAAGTGGTTGTTTTTGTGAATAAACAGTGATTTTGACTGAATTAAACACGTAACATTATGAAATCATGATAAATGTATTAATAGTAACTTTATATTAGCATTAGAACGTACAGGATATAGCTGTTCTACTACCTATAGCATGACCATATCTATTTTCACTTAAAGGTTATCCCCTTCAAAAAAGAGACGAGTTCGCATTCCTTACACAGAAATTCACGTAGAGCTGCTGCTTTCAAGGTTATGTAGTTAATGCAGCGTGAAGCTGCTGGGCGAAAAAAAAAAACGAGAAAGTCGTTTCGGGCATTTATGTTCCATTATGAAAAGTTCAAATAATATTTTTTTTTATTTTCATATGTATTACTATCTTTTATGCGCCATCTTGATTTAAGAATCTCCATCCATCCATCCATCCATCCATCCATCCATCCATCCATCCATCCATCCATCCATCCATCCATCTATCCATCCATCCATCCATCTGTCCACAACATTCACTTACCTGCGAGGTTTGCAGTCATTTGCCAAAGGTGATGATGGGATCTAAACATAAACGAACGGAAATATTGGAAAAAGTGAAATGAAAACTCAAAAATATGTCCCTTAGCATGAATACTATGGAGGTTGCTACAAGACCGATCAATTAATAATTTGTGCAAAAATTTTTCAGACAGAGTTGGTGGAATGTCCATTAGGTTTGGAAAAGGGTGTATCCTTTCTTGGGTCTGGTTGCTTTCATTAAACTTCAACAAAGGTGTTAATAGTTTGTAATCCTTATATACAACAAGTGTCGTTCAGTGTTGTTCTAGTTTTACCCTTTCGTTACTATTTTGTCTGTTCTATAGTTGTTATAACAGGTGATCTTTAAAAGTGCGGGAACTGAGTTGTGTTACATGTGACACACAAAATTATCATTCTTTAAAATAAACAGGGAAAGCTTTCAAATTTCTACCTTTTTGTATTGTCTTGTAAGATTTTTCCATGCCATTGCAAAGAGGAAGGGTATAAACAATAAAATGTACTAATTTTGACCTTATGTCCATCAAACTCACATTTACTTCTTGGCTTGCGATGTTATTCTGATTATTTGGATAGACTCTATCTGCATTTGGTAGCTTGTGGGAAGAGAGTAAGAATAACGCTGTTTAATAAATATTAAGTCGAAATGATGACAATGAAGATTATTTTATATGAGAGTATCTTCTTCGGTATTGAAAAAACTTCCAGCAGTGACAATAGTAAACATTTTAATCCATGGTAACAATTGTTTTTATTAACTCGTCCTTATTTGTTTACTGAATGTTTTCTCAAATGATATTTGCTTATTCGTTCAAAAACTTTACTTTAGTAACGAAAAAGCTAAAAAATGCTAAAATGTTGTTAATGTTTAAATAATATTATTGTGAATCGCTAACCATTTATCGGTTTCTAATGTTTTTACCATAACTTACGTTTTCATAACAAGCAAAACGTGTACAAACTTGTCGTAGACATAAAATTCCACATTACTGTCGGGCAAATTTTACAGCTTTGTCAGGGATCTTGATGGGTGGGTTTGTAACCATCAGCGTAGAAGAATCTATTTGAGTTTTTTCTCAAAGAGGTTAGTTAATTTTACAAGAAAAATTGAAAGTTTCAAAATTTTGATAACTAAAAATATTAAATTTTCAAACTTTCTTAAATATTGCCCCGGATTTTCAAATTTCCTTCAAAACCAAAATTGTTCCGATATTTGTCAATAAACATGCAAGTCATCGTGTTATCCTTCCTTTCTGAAATTCTTCGCCCTTGTCGGGGCTTCAGGTTGTTGTCCCCCCCCCCGCAGGGGAGTGTGGCTCCTAACTCGAGCAAATCCTTGCTCCTACCTGCGTTCAGTATTAATTAAATGTGAGCTTGCTTAACAGTATAAATGTGAATGAAATTCTTCTCCCTGTTTGCATATTGTACGCTTGTCACAGTGGTACATGTCTGACACAAGTGCAAAATCAACATTATAGCTGTAGAAATTTACTTGTCTTCATGACCATTCATTTAGTTTTTTCCTTTTTGAAAACAAAGCTTGCATTAGCAATATTTAACATTCAAGTGGCATTTGATCGGGTTGCAAATGTGGTTTCCGTCTTGTTTGTATACTTTTTCGGGCATAGGTCTATTTTCATACAATGCAGGTACGTAGTCAGTATAAACAGGTAAGGGAATAAACACGTCCACGTCAGTCATCATAATAACCACATAACCGTATGTTTTACGTGTAGGGAGATTAGATATTGTACTTTCCCTAACATCACAAATATGAAGCTGTGTAAGAGTGTCTGTGCTAGGATATGAGTTTCTGATCGTGGGGAATTGAATGTTTTGGTTGCATTGTCGAAGAAGGTGTTTTGCCAACTCCTCCTTAACCACACCTATCAATTTGAAGTTGGTGGGTGGGCACTTGAACGTAAAATAGTATGCAACTGATGACGCCATATGTTAAAATGAAGAGATTAAAAGAGTCCAATCCGCTAAATTAGGTTTTACCTATTATTGGAATATCAGAACGTTATGAAAGGTCAAAAATACAAAAGAAGTGATGAGTCGAGCTCATCATCTGATTTTCAGAACTTTGAAAATATCATCACAACAGAGAGCGTGATAGCCAATTGGTTAAGGTGTTGGACGGACTTTTGATCCAAGGAATGCCGTTACGACTCCCGCCTGGGTCATTACACAGAGCCGTGTGGTGATTGGTCGACACTCGGTCACGTGCTGTCTACCAGCCAGTTTTGCTACCCTAGAAATCTTAGGTAGCTGAACGTCCCGTACATATACGTTCGGGGGTCTGCTTAAGGTGAAACTTCAGTTTGGAAGTAGATATGCCTTACTGTGTGGCATGGGGTTGCTCCCACCTTCCTGGGTCCGATGTATCGATGCCGATTTCCAAGAGATCCCCAGAGGCGGAAAGCCTGGGAAGTTAATCCGTCGGATAAAATGGAAAGTACGGATGCTTGTTTCTGTACCAGGTGGGTACTGTGTATACAAACAGGGCAAGGACAGGCCAAGGTTTGAGCTAACTTTTAACGCTGTTGCTTAAATACCAGAATTAACATTAATAATATTTCCACCATTGTTCAACGTTTTTATATTCATATTATTATGGTTTATTTCCCGTGAACTACTGGGCTAGGAAGATCACCAGGGTTTGGTTAGCCTATTGCTAGACTATTGCAGGTGCATAAGGTCCTTCTCAAATTTTAGTCACTGTGACTGTGAGACTAAGAGCCTTGACCAAGTCAGCCATAGAAAACAAGTTGCTGAAATCATGATTGCCTGGAAATTCCTTTTCTGTGAAGTTTGTGATAACAAAGGGCATGCCCAATGCTTGTGACTTAACATGGCCTTCATAAGGAGAGAATTTATTGATATATCCTCAACTTTTCCCGAGAATGGAAATGTTTCTTTTAATTAGCCAGGGTGGTATGTTCACGTATGTTTTCCTTTTTAAATATTTCATTTGAAAGTGATAAAACTTTAATATTCCGTACCACATAAATATTTTATGTTAAAGAGTGTAGACACTAACTTGATAAACTTAGGCCAGTTGGCCTGTTCATGGCCAATCAAAAATAATTGTGAGGAGTAAACAGTGAAAAGCCCAATCTAAGAGCAATATCAAAGACCAGGCTTACTCTTTGCCTACTCTACAATTTCATTATTAAAAATCATGGTAATATTTCATTATTTAACCAAGTGTTGGGCGGGGGTCCAGGTGAGAGGGAGCAGGGCAGGAACAATATTTTCGATTTTATTTAACACATCTTGGGGTAAAAAGCTTTTTGGTGAGCTAGTTCACGATGGAGTGTAGGAACAGTGCATTTTCCTTCCATCCCAAGAACCACTTAAAGACAAAAACATGTATGAGGCAGTTTCCATTATAAATTTGATGCATTGAAATATTGCTCATTCTAACCTGCTCGATCATTACGTCCAATGTAAGTTTCAGGATGTTCATTTCCTGTGAAATTATAGGCTCGTGTGAGCATCAAAACTTTACTGTTAATGCTCTATTCCTTTCACAATTACACTTCACTGAAGGGCAATTTGAAAAACACAATGCAGAAAAGAAAATAAAGCTGAAGCCTAATGCCACACACTGAAGCCTAATTGCCTACACACCAAATAATGCCAAAGTGAGAAAGTCACACAAGAAAAAAATATCTGTTGCTTCTACATCTCCCAAAAAGGTGTTCCAGGATCATAAAAATGCCAGTGATGCACTTCCCATGTTCAAAACTGACCAGACTACATCTTCAGAGAGTGAGTATTTCTACCACAGGTGTAGGAAGCCGGAGGCAGTTAAAATGTTGACGGCTAAGGCATGCTTTCATCCCCAATTATTAAAACAGGACACCCTCCGTAATACATACCAAAACTTTTCGGTAATGTTCCTAAAATTTGCAAATTTGCACAAACATTGAAAAGTATCACATAGGAAAGGGGTACTCCTCTTAGACCCCTCCCAGGAAAACGGTCCGAAACACCGTTCAGCCCCCCCCCCCCCCCCCAGTAGAGAACAGATTCCTATACTTATGGTTAGGCCTACTACAAGTTGAAACCATTGGCAGCTCGACCGGTCATTGTGAATTTGTGAGAAGAACAGACAAAATTGCAGTCATGAAAGCTAAGAAAAAAATGAGACATTCATCATTTGAAGACCGTGTACATATCTGACCACCTCACTAAGCTAAAGAACGATGTAGCTATCTTGAGGGCTTGGCCAATTGATGGAAAATTACACTTTTTTAAAACAAAATGGTGTGGACGTTAATCTCAGTCATTAACTCTTTGGAGGATGTTTCTAAACTTGGATGGGACGAAACAAAATTGGAAGAACTTGGGCTTTACGTTACACGTTAGGACAGGGTGGCCTCAGCCTGTTCGAATCACAGAAAAGTTAAAGACTCTCACTTGATTTATCACCCTTATTTTACTACAAATGCAAATCGTAAATCTATTTATGTGCTCGGTCTCATGTTTGTGGTCTAAGGAATAGATCTCAACACGGAATTTAAGCAACATACAACGAACAATTTGACGTTGTTTATTTATCTGAGACCAAGTCTGATGATATTGATGTTGGTCTTTTCCCTGCATTTAATGTGTTCTTTGCAAAAAGATCGACAAATGGAGTATAAGGTGGTATTCATGGATTCTCTATTCTAATTTTAAAGGAATATGATCTACGAAACTATCACTTAATTGAGATTTCTTGTGATGGAACTGTGCTTTAGCTGTATTCAACAATAAGGGGTTCGGTGAATTTCTGTTACTGGGAGCTGTATATTTTCCACATGAAGGTTCAAGATATTTTAAACAAACACTGTTTGACGATATTTACACAGACTGTGCTCAAATGAAAGCAAAATATGATGCCCCAATGTTTTTAATTGGAGACTTTAATACTAGAACTGGTCATGTAGATGACTTCATGCCAGAGGAAAACGCCCTCGATATAGAAGACTTCAGTGTAAAATTTCACTTACAAGGCCTTGGAATTTGCACCGAAAGGTTTAATAAAGACAATTAAAAAAAATGGGTTTCGCCTTACCGAACTATTCAAAGCGTGTGACGTGCATATTGTGAATGGCCGCTTTGGTGAAGATCTAGCGGTGGGAATTTGACGTGTGGTGAAGTAAGCGCAATTGATTATGTAATCTCCTCACCTGAATTATTCCCAAATATCGTGAACTTCAAGGTCGATGAGCTCGACCCCTTTCTATATCAGGGAGCTGGTCCAAGCATGACAGACCTATGTATCTTCCATTACCTACTAAAACCCAATCTGCCAGTGGCAAGTCGGGGAAGTAATATTAGACCTCCTTACTGATTTGTTTGCTTTGTGGTTTCCTCCTTACAACTGTTGGGGAGGCTCTCCCATTCAGGCCCAGTATAGCCATTCAGTGTGTCATGCATGAGTGACTTTCAACAATACAAGTTCTCAGGAGTCAAGATGAGGTTCATGCTTGCCAGGAAGTTGAGCTGCACAGTTTATTTGCTAAGGGGATTAGTTGTGGTTAGAGTTTTTCTGAATCCTGGCTAATGGACATTCCCTCTAATGAGTAGCAGCTTCCTGTTTATATCAGATAAGCGCAATCCTATCATTTTGACTTTAAATGATATTACCGATAGGAAGAATGTGTCACGTTTTAAAATGAGTAACTGCGTAACTACTGCACAAAAGATGTTATGGGATCAGGGTTAAACAGGAAAATGTTTTGATGCCCTTACAAAAATTGATATTAAAAATATTACAAATGGGGTGAATGAATTAGAGAGTGGATCCATTTCACAAGATTGTATGGACAAACTCTTAGTAAAAGGTGAACCAAAGTTATTATTCTGTAGCTGATGATGCTGGTCTTTCCAAGAAAATTTTTATAAGAGGAAATGCCGTTGGAAACAATTGTAGCCATAGATGGTTTGACAGAGATCGCAGGGTTGCTCAATCTGAGTATATAAAGTGTGAAAGGTTGTACAGACATGATGAAGTATGTCGGCAAAAGCCGAAATTACATCTGTTCGTAAAAAAATATCGAAATATTTTAAAAAATCCAAATCTACCTATTTTTCTAATCTTCATCAAGAACTTAAATTGCTAAAAAACTCAGATCCGAAAGAATATTGGCGCGTTATTAACAAGGCCTCTGGCAATGTGAGTGCTAGAAATAATATCCCAATCGAAACCTTCTTCAACCATTTCAAATCTTTACATGAAGTCACTTGTAACACTGTTTATACAGGTCCACTTGACAGTGCCGTGGTATCAATCAACGATGACTTGAATAGACCAAACTTAGTCCCTGAAGTTGAGTGGTATGTCAGAAAACTTAGGAATAACAAATCCCTAGGTTTTGACTTAATTATCAATACATTTATTAAACATAGTCCCTAGGGAATGCTTCAACTTTCCACTGTGATACATAATCTTGTTCTTGACTCTGGTAGTATTCCCACAGACTGGTCAATAGGATTAATTAATCCAATAGTTAAAGGTTCGGTTGATGACCCTGACAATTACAGGGGTATTACGCTTTTAAGTTGTATTGGTAAATTGTTTACTGCTATCCTTAGTGAAAGAATTCAGAATTACCTAGAGTGGTAAGGAACCTTAGGAGATGAGCGAGCTGGTTTCAGAAGTGGTTTTTCCACCTTACACTTCATTCAATTATTGACCTGTATCTCAAAGATAAGAAATGGATTTACTGTGCATTCATCGATTACAGTAAATCTTTTGACACTGTGAATTATACTTATCTCTGGAAAAACTCATCTCAAGAAATATTAACGGTAAGGTCCTAAAAGTAATTCAAAGTCTCTACAGAAATGAAAAATCTTTTGCTAGAAATAATGGAATTAAATCTGATCTTTTCTATTGCAAGGTTGGGGTGAGTCAGGGAGGAAACCTTTCCCCAGTTCTATTTGCTCTATTCATTAACGACATTAAAAAATTTGTCAGTAGTTAATTACAAAGGATTGAATGACTTGTCTACTAGTATATAGTGTCATTTAAGTAATGAAGATATTGGGGTCCATGTGAGGATTTTTGTTTACTGTATGCTGACGACACAGTTGTTTTGGCCGAAAATGAAAATGGTTTACGGACTGCTTTAACTTCATTGAAACATTACTGTGATTTATTGCACTTAGCTGTTAACACTAAGAGAACTAAAATTGTTATATTTTCCAGAGGAAAGGTAAGAAGAATACCTGTTTTCTATTTCGGCAAAGATAAATTTAATGTAGAGGACCACTATACTTATTTAGGAACTATTTTCAACTTTTAATAACGAGTTTGAAGTCGCAAAAGCTAAGCAAATTAATCAAGCACGAGATACTCTTCACAGCCTTCCCTCCAAATGCTATAATTTACGTTTACCAATAGATTTGCAACACCAGCTTTTTGATCAAGTTGTTTTCCCCCTGCTCATTTAAGGTTGTGAAGTCTGGGGGTTTAAAGACACATCCACTCTTGAAAGGTTTTATGTCAAGTTCTTTAAACAGCTTCTGAACGTAAATAAATATACCACTAACTGTATGGTTCTGGGGGAATTGGGGAGGCAAAATTCAAAGTCTATTGAATTGAGAATGGTTATTTTTTAGGCAAGAATTGTAAGTGGTAGCCATTTTAAATTCAGGCACATTCAAGCACAAACCACACCCTTTGGTTTTGAAGAGGGGTGTCTTCCTACAGGCCCTTTCCTCCACCCTTATGATAACTGACGTCCTATTCTAATAAGAATTATCATTTCAAAGTTAACATGACCATAACAGATGATTTGCCAGGTGAAATACACGGAGTTCACGGAATTACTTCAAGATGTTATTTTCATCATTCCAAAATAGCTAAAACCACGCTTTGCAGAGTGGATCATTGTCAGCGATCATGGACCCGACCAGGCCCGTTGTTAGGGTGATATGTTTGGGGGTGTGAAGGTCCCAAATTCCGACTGGCTGGATGTTTTTTCCCAACTGAGTAGAGGCGTGTAAATTGCACTTTGTTTATGCCCTCTGCATTTTGTATACAGTGGTGGTGATCCTTCCTTTGTCACTACATAAATGTGTCGTCCTGGAGGAGGGGTCTAAGGGTCCCCCTCCCCTTTGAGAAATTTTTGTTAATTCAAGGCTGCTTAGGAAAACGGTGCTAGTTTTGGGATATTTTTGGAGCTGATCGTATATGGCTGGAAAATGTCCATAATTTAGTGAATTCTAATTTTTCCGACTGACTGGATGTTTTTACTAACTGCAGTGGCGGCGCGTAAATTGCACCTTTTCATACACCCTGCGTTTTTGTATACAGCAGTGGGGATCCTTCCTTTGTCACTATATAAAGGTATCATCCTGGTGGAGGGGTCTAAGGGGAGGGGGGCGTCGTTTGAGAAATTTTTGTTAATTTAAGGTTGCTTAGATGCAAAATGGTGCTATCTTTTGGGATAATTTTGGCGCTGATCGTAGTATAGCAAAGGTGTAAAGGACTAGCAAGGGCGTTTTCAGAATGCTTCTTAGTCCTAAGTGTAGTAACAATCACCATCTATACAGATAATGGCTTCGGCGAAGCGCTCGGTAAAAGTTTTTGAAAAATGTTTAACGGCAACAACGTACTTTCAACCTTTCACATCATGCTACAAATTAGACTGAATGCAGGATTTCTCTCACGGGGGGGGGGGGGGGGGCATGCAGTACGTTGTGTGACCGCCGACCTGGGGAGGGGTCTAAGGGGAGGGGTGATTTTTTCAGTGAGGGGGGCATGGCCCAATGTGGTGTCCCCCTCCCCTTTGAAAATTTTTGAAAAATTTGGTGTCCTTACCTGCAATCTGGTGACAAATATGCTACCTTTTGAAGTAAATTTGTGTTAAGAAATTTACGTATTTTTGGGAACTGAAAAAAATCGAAATCAGTGAGGGGGGCATGGCCGAATGGCTCCCCCCTCTGCGTACGCCACTGATTGAATGATCCCATATTGATGTGAGACCCCTTCAGATGTTTGGAGATGTATGTCTGTTTTCGGACAGTGTTGTGATCAGAATAGTTCCATGTATAATTACCTTTTTAATCTTCGTCAGAAGGAGTGCAAATCGTGCTGTATGCGCGCGAAGCGCGCCGAAATTTTGTCATTAGATAAGATTTCCCTGACGAAATCTGCATTCAGAATTTGCATCGAGATACTTAACCATTGCCCAATAAACCTACATGCCACTCAAAAAGCCAGTCAAATAGAGCCACGACACAACTCTTTTACGAAAATGTGTGTGTGTGGGGGATTTGATATTGTGTCCCTCACTCTTGTCCCCCCGTCCCCCCCCCCAGGATTGACGCCCATGATCCAGTGTTGTACATCGATTACTGTGAATACTGTACGAAAAAGATATTTATTGTTCAAAGTGGGTAATATTATTTTAGATAATGCAGGAATGTCTTTCGTTGAGACTCATGCCCAAGATCACACTCCCCTTCATTTAAATTTTCTGAAACAGACACTTGATAGACGGCTAAGAGATATCAATGAACAGCGATGGCTTTATGAGGTAAATAATTATTCCTGTTGTACAAACTACCGTATATTTAAAACTCGCTTAGTTCTGGAAGATTATTTTTAAAAGCTAAATTTCAATGACAGAAAAATTATGTGTAGATTTCGTTGTTCAAATAGTAGATTACCGGCAGTCACTGGGAGATATCAAAATGTTGATTTTAGCGTGAGATTCTGTTCTTTATGCAATGAGGGAAAGCTTGGAGTTCCATTATTTATTTCGGTGTACCGCAATGACGCCAAATAGAAAATATTCTTAAAATCGTATTTTCGAACCAGGCCAAACACTTTGAAAATGCAACAATTATTTCCAAAGTAAAAACAAAAGTACCCTAACAACCCTCTCCAATTTTTGCAAAAAAATAATGAATTTGTTCTAAAGTAAGCGTTCTTTTCTCACTTAAGTAAGACGAAGTTTCGAAAACCAATATCGTTGTTTACTTTTATTATGTATCTTTCATTCTCTAAATGATGGGCTGATTCTAATTTCTTTTCATTTCTTTCTATTTGTTTCGCTTTCCACATTGTATTTATACATTTGTTGATTTTGAACAGAACAGATTCTACCATCGCTTTCTCTTTGATAAATTTCCTTGTACAGTGTACATGTTACTAAAAATGAACAAATTCGAAGGTTACGTAGTATAGTGTGTATTTATTAACACATGGGTCACCTTTCCCACCCCTTTCAGGGGACGTGAGAAGCTTTGGGGTGAGATATGTTTATATCTTGGATAGAGGTCTGGTGTCTTTAGTGCATGATCGCCGTGTAACAGGAGAATAACTGCCATTATTTTTAAAGACAGAGAAGAATAACATAAGACTTCAAAGGACCTGACTATTCTCACAGAGGTCTGAAAGTCTATGGGTGCCGGAGAAAGCCTGGCCTTTGAATTTTCAGTGATACTTATTAATATTCGATTTTCAGGGGATTTCACTGTGGGGGAAGATACAGATGTCCATTCATCCCTAGATCCTGACAGGAAACAGTCAGCAACTCCACTTTTGGGAGATTCAGAGTTGGTCACCCTAGGGTAAAAATTTTGGAGCTTGAAACAAACTTGGCTCTTTTAAGAAAGAAGTTACAGAGGGAGGGTAAAGTGAAAAGAAAGTTACAAGAACTAAAACAAGGCAGGAAAGGAAACGCCTTATAGTCTTCTACCCAAACAAGTTAAGCATGTTATTCAAAACGTGTACATGTGGTAGTAAGAGGACAGCAAATGCAATTCAAAAGGCTACCCAGTTGTGATTCACTTTTGGTGCCTCAGGATATCAACTGCTCTTGTCACAAGGGCAATCACTACCCTCTATGCATACCTTAAAACGCAAAATGGAAGTTGTGCCATGGAGCCTTTATGCAATGAGTATAAGGCTATGCATTCAGTACGACAGTGGTATTAGTAGCTTGTTTGGTGATGCCACACTTTCAGAAAATGGAGATCAAGTAATTGCCACGCATGCTCTGGTGTTCATGCTTGGTGGAATATCCACCAGATGGAAGCAGAGTGTTGCTTATCATTTCACTGGCAACAGTATCTGCTTCGAAAGTTATCAAGAAAGCTAATGAGATTGGTCTACATGTCATTGCAGTAACGACAGACATGGGCAGCTCCAACAGAGCAGTGTAGGCTGGCTTTGGTATAGTTTGTGGGAGGTATGGAGATGTGGTAAAAAAATACTACATCCATGTGTTAGTGGCACGTCATTATATTTTCTTGCAAGTATCCCCAAACTCATGAAAACACACAAAAAGTTCATTACTGGGAAAACTGCATGACTTTACCTTATAACATAGTAAAGGAGTTTTATCTTCCAACTAATACTTTGAATATTGATCATATCAAGTCACTTGCCTCCTTCTAAGAGAAATTAGATCTCAAATTAGCTCTAAAATTGACAGCATCGGTACTTAACCGAACTCGTTTTGATAAGATGGAAGTTTCACAGGCGATGAATTTATCTAGTAAGTAATTTAGGTCAGGTCTAAGATGTCTAGCTCAGAATGAGGGATAAGACCAAACATTTCTGACTACAACATGGTTTGTTGGTTTCTCATCGGATGGTTCGACATCATGTCTGGCCGTCATCCAGTGATGGCACTACGTAAGCATAATACTGAGACGTATACAAATGCTATGACACACTCGAATTTGGTACTGGGTTCTTTCAGAAAATTGAAAGTTAGTAGAGGTGTGTGGAAGCCTGTTCACACAGGCACAGTGTTGTCCACCAAGTCAATTATTGGCTTTTAAGATGAGTTACTTGTCAGTGGGTTCCATTTTGTGATGATTGCACTAAAAACCATACCCCAACAGCTACCGAATTCAAAAACTCTCTGAAAATTCTAACTGTTCCACACTTCCTGAAACCCCCTTAAAAGGGAAGGTATCAGGAAGATGCAGGAGATTTCCTGGCAGATTTTTTAAGTCAAGTAAAGTAAGGGTAGGCAGTGCCAGTATCTGACGTCACATGGGTAGTCGGTGAACCTTGCACATTTGAAGGGAAAGCCCAAAATCATTAATTGCGATTTCATAAGAAAACTTGAGTGCTATTGTAGATTATGTGCCGGGTTGATTATTATTGATTTGGTCGCTATGACCAGGCTAGACCGGTTTCTCTTGTTCTGGCTCAAATGATGGCCCACCTTCATCAGTTGCGAACCGTTGAAAAACGGTTTGGGAAATTAATCAACATTGCCTCATAAGTGGGCAATAACAAGAATTAACACTTGAGAAACTTCATGTAAAACGCATGGAATTTTGCTTAGGTAGCGTAACGTACACTGATCATGGAAGCCTTCTCTTTGCCGTGATAAGATCTTGGGGATAACATATTTGTAAGGGTAGCTACGCATGTGGCATTTATTTTGATGGCAAGTTCATTTTTAATAATTTTTGCGTGAATGGGGTGGCTTAAAGTCAACCGTCATTAACATCAGGGGATTATTGGAGATGTGTACTACATCGAATTATCCTGAATTCACAACATAGCTTATACTGAGTGAGTCTGTGAATACCAGCCTAGCATAGGAAGGAAAGTTTAAAAAAAATCGTAAAGGCGGGAAACATTATGCCAATTGCTTGAAAACTGTGCAAGTTACACATCTAGAAGGTGATTTTGCTGCAGATAAGTTAACTAATTTGAAGGAATACCAAAAAGTTTTTCTAACCCACATAACCAGTTATTGCTTTTAAAAAAATTTGAGTTGATTTTTTATGGCAAGTCAGGACAAATTCCAAAAGAAAACAAAAATAAAGCAATCACTTGTAGCAAAGGCTAGTAGAGAAACCAGTGATGTCAGTTTACCAGTTTGCCATGATATCAAATACCAGTTTTTTGGATTTAGTTTTTACAAATATGAAAAAATAAGCTAAAATTAGGTCTGAATCTTAAGGGAAAAGAGAGCAGGTGGAGAACTAGGTAGTAAAAGTTGTCCCACGAGACTGTTTGTGAAAAATGTAAAATGGCTTTTACGAACTGATGGAACATTTTGAAAAGTTACTTTGGCATGATCAGATATGGCCTTTTTTGCACAGTGGCAAGTTAGCAAAGTAAGTTGAGGTACACATTCATTTTGTTGAAACAGCGATTCAATGTGTGGAGTGAGTTTACGGCAGCAATGAATTCATATGATCAAGGATTTATCAGGATTATCAGGGCAATTATCAGCTATTTGAACTGCTTGGGTATAGCAACTCCATGTTCAATACGGTGTAACCAGTTCAACTGTTTCAGCAAGGTTAATCCGTTATTTTCGTCCATGATTAGAAACCTATCATGATTGAAACTAAGGTCGTTTGTGAATTTATTAGAAAGTTTTACTAAAAATTAACAGTAGTTACATATTACGGGTTTTGTGAAAATGAAGTCTTGTTGTTTCATGGTTTGAGGATTAAAAATTAAAAAAAACCGAAAGTTGAGGTTCGGATACTCAAAAATTTGTATCCTTTTTACTGCATTAGTGTAAGTGTCAATCACCACATGACCTCATATCCCTAACCTGAAAAACTAAAAGAGTAATTAAATTTCGTCTGGCTTTCTTTCAAGATCAGTGTTGATTATAACTCAATATGTGATTAAGTGTTACATACAAAAGTTTTCGACTGTGGAATGAAATAAAATACATAGGAAAGAGACTCCGCTCTCACCCAGAACGGTGGAACAACCTTTCCATATTCTTGGTCCGTGAGAATTTCATTCTACTTATGATCAGCTCTTAACTTGTCGTATTTTCACATTGTGAGCAGGTGTTTTGTAATGAGTACCGGTAGCCTAGTAGGTACAGGTCCACCACATTTTAAATGATAATGTTGAGGGCAGAAAGACCTATTCTAATACTTTGCATTGTGTTGTGTTATTTTTTAAGCCATACTGTGTTGTGTTATATTTTAATCCACACATCTTTTCAAGTCTATGTATCACCTCGCAACAATTTAAAACACTAGTTGAATTTCACCCGGTTTTCCTGCCTCCAAAAATATGCATGTTGCACATAAAAAAAATATTGGACCAAGTCCGCCACGTACGAGATATTTTCCTCACTTTCAACTCTTTTTCCATCCCCATCACTGGCCCCCTCTTTCCGCTCGTCTCTACCCCATCCCTCATCTTTCCCCCTCTCCCCAACGGTTGGGATAACCGCG
The DNA here is from genome assembly GCA_029531755.1 of Holothuria leucospilota. NCBI lineage: Eukaryota > Metazoa > Echinodermata > Holothuroidea > Aspidochirotida > Holothuriidae > Holothuria > Holothuria leucospilota. The sequence goes on along the minus strand of CM055969.1, from coordinate 30,176,205 downwards.
GCAAAGTTCAAATTCCATGACTCGTGTTGCAGTTAAAACTAGTGACATGCATTGCGGAAGTTTGGTTTGTAAAAACGTGACTGAAAAGTTCTGAAGCAGGTATTTTGACCTTCATTACCACAGGTTCCATTATCCCGGTTTCAATTCAGTTTGTTTCCTTCCACCCACCCAAATGCCGGTAACAAGAGACTGAAGAAAGTAACATACTTTGATGCAAATTAGAAAAAGATCGAAAAAGTATACCCCGCCTATGGCTAATAAATAACGTATACGATATTTTCATTTTCGGCGGCCATTTTAATTTTATGCAAATAAGTTGGTTACAAATTTCATCTGTTGGGATTCAACTTTGTCTTTAGTAATCCAGCAATAGAGAATACTTGTTAAAAGTTGGGGATTCCACTTTCGTCAAGAAAGCGCCTCACGGAAGCACAGGGGTAATGTTGTGCTGTGCCGTTGATTAGGATTTCCTAGATATTGGCGCATTAAAACTGCAATCATCATCGTCATTGTCATATTCTTTATCATTATTATTATCATCCACACAGTATGACAACAGACAATTTGGGGAGATAAATATTGCCACTCCATGAAATAGCATCCTGTCGTATTTGTAGACCCGTTAGCCTTCAACAGGTTTATAAGGTCTATTGTGGCGCAGTGTCGAAAAGGAAACTATGATTCTCTGTTATTTTATCTATAAATCCGTAACATACCCTGACAAATACTTTCTCTGAATTTTATAGAAAATTCTGTAAGATTATCAAACAACTTCTACAGAAATCTGTTGATCAATCTACGAATGTCTATAAAATGTGCAAACAAATTTGTTTAAGCATTTCGGTAGCATTTCTAAAGTATCTCTAAAGCAAGATTTCCGGAAATGTCTCTTTACCTTCTATACTGAGACTTTTAATACACAATTGAAATTCTTTCGTAGAAATTTTGTAGGAATTCTTTAGAAAGTCTGCAGATTTTTAAGAGCAAAATAAGAGCAGCTATATCAAAACATTATAAATGGAAAGGTCAAGGTGAAAATACATCAATAAATATTATCCCCGTTTCACGCTACCCAGTTTCAAAGTTTTGTAAACTTTTGCGTAACAAATGTTATTCAGCACCGGTACTTTCTGATTATCTGAAGTGTATACATGATGGCACTAGAAGTGCCATGTGAAGAAATTATCAAGGCATCTACTACTAAGAAATAACAAGGATGTACCTGTGCGTAAATACAACAAAGATACAAACTCGTCATGTTTACCACTAGGTAAAACATAACTTTTTTCATTGCGATGTACGTTGCCACTTTACTTCTCTCGCAGCATGTACGTGCTATGAAAGGCCCTTTTCAATTTCTCAAATATTTTCATTGCACAAATTTTAAAGAAGGGTTTAGTAAGAAGCAGTTTCCTTTAAGGACTTCTACGTATACCAACCTCTTGGCAGCCCGAGAGCGTGTCGTACGTGTTACCGTCGATCATCTGTTAAAAGAAATAAAATTATATCAAGCATTTGTCAAAACCCGACTGAATGTGTCAAGAAAATATTCAGTTTAGGCACAAAACCACTAAAGGCCATACGGAAATGTTTTAGACTCAGTGGCACTTTCCAAAGTTTTTTCTGTAGTGAAAGCAAGAACTTTAACATGATTTTTTAAGAACTTTCTTCTCAGTTCAAGCGTCATCATTGACCACCTCCAGGTATACCGAGGACATTAGGCTACTCATGTATAGGCACGGACTAAGTCAAATCAATTGACGATGTCAAGGCAAACGTTCCTCTTGCTACTATAGTGAAAAAATCCCACCACATTTATACTTAAACACAAATCTGTCGTTTTCAGACAAGACTTTCCGTTTTCTGAAAAGTCTGGAACTTCTCAGAACCTGGTATTTGACGGATCTATAATCCTGTGTTGAAGTTCGGTATAAAATGTTTGCAATTTAAAGTCGTCTTTGAGAAGATGCCATGTCGCAAAAAAAGCCATCTGCAAATATGCAGTAAAGTCCTCTGTTTAGTCCTTTAAAGTTGCTAGTAAGCCATCCTTAACATTGTCAACGCATGGGATTTTTCCACTACAGTAATCAGCTTTGTTGCATACTGTGATGTAAAAATTTGAAATTACATGTTAAGCAAATAAGCGAGCTTGTACTTAGGTATAGAATTAAGTAGGATTAGGTCAAACTGGAAAACCACATTTATTACAGAATGAATCGTAGAGTTACCGACTATATTCATCAAAGTTTTGTGACTGACGAACCTGGCAATAGAATTATCGTGTTGTTTATGAAGAGACACTACTAATACCTACATTTCGTTGTTTACCTTAACTTGACCCTTTTGCTGTTAGCCATAGATTTGGGGGTGTCTTGGATTTTTGAGAGTGTCTAGAGGAATCAGGGGTAGCAGGACGTTCTATCCAACTCCTGTGGCCACTCATGTCCCACAATCTTTACACTATGAACACCTTTAATCACTTATAAACACAATAAATTTACAATAACAATCAAACATACATTCAGCAGTTCCCAAATTCACTTCGTAGACATATTATACAAAACAATTAACAACATGAATCTGAAAACTACTCTTAACCTACTGCCCTACTCTCACGCATGCCTTTACCTCCATCATTTCGCCCTTAACATAATTTCGAGAGCATCAAATATATTCAGGCACTTGAAGCTTTCTGTATATTCTCTGTTGTTCCACCACGACTTCAACAAACTTCAAACTAGGTTTCGGCATTACCGGTCACATACGTAACCATTAGTATAAGTATATAAATCTGTTATGAAGTTAGTGTCTGAGTGTATATAAATTGTCCGATTACAGGCTAAACATACTTTCCCAAAGCTTTTGCAAGACTCCCTTAACAATTCTATATTCAAAGTAAGCCCAGCACAAGCAAACTAATCCATCGTCGTTAGCTTTCTTAAACACACCCACATAATAACTCAACACGGTAAACAGTGCCACAGACATTTGCTTAGGTAAAAGAAAATACGGTAATTCAAATACCACACGTCCCTTTTATAAAAGACTGTGTCAGTCGTAAAAATCAAAGAAAAGGTCAAAACATTCAAACATGACAAAAAGGTAAATTTGTAGCCTGAAAAGTCAACAAACAAGGCGAACTATAAAATGTAAGGTACAAAAATTCATATACAGGAGAATACTGCAATAAAACACGGACTCGAGAAATGTTGAGGTGTGTTGAACTGAAGTGTTGAAGTGAAGTGTTCATACACTTAAGCTCTGCTTGTACCATCGGTGTTACCATTTACATTTCTCTTCCTGTATTCAAATGAGGATTGTTGCAATGACAGACACCATCTTATTGGTGTGATAACATTGCCTTTTAAACTTGCAAGGATGCTGATCAGTAAAAAATTTGAAACGATACTCAAGAATATAATAGTATTTCAATTTTCGAGAGCCCAAAAATGTTAAGGGCTTTTTCGGGTACACTTTTCCTCTTGAGCTGACAACTTGTGACTTAAGTAAATAATTGAATGCTCTTGTCTATCTAACCCAATTTGGCTAAGGACAGCTCCTAGACCAAAGTTTGAAATCCGTCTAAATAATAATTTGTTTCCTTAACTCTGGCGTAGCTAGGACAAGTCTACTGATACGACAATTCTTTAGTTTCTGAAATGCACTTTGAAAGTTGTGGTCCCAAACAACTGTATTGGGGGCCTTCTTTCGGGTAAATCAATAAGAGGTACATATGAGCTTTCCAAGTGTCTCTGTGAACACAGATATCGTCAATATAAGCACATGAAATTCTTAAAATTCTGTCAAAATCTTACCAATTAGAAGTTGAAATGCACTTCTGCTATTGTGTAGTCCGGATGGTAAAAAAGTATATCGATTATCAGCAAATGTAGTAACAATACTTAAGCTTTCCTGTGATTCTTCTCTAAATGGAATTTTGTAAAATTCTTTAGTCAAATCAAGAGTAGTGATAACTTTGGCATTTTTAAACCTACTTAATATCTCATCAATTCTCGCATCACATCGGGATGGAATTTTGACATTTTTTCAAACGACGAACATAGCTACACATCCGTACGGAACCATCAAGTATATGTATGACTACGACTGGGGAAGCATTTGCATTGGTGGTCGATTCAATAATCCCTTACTCATAAATTTAATTCCTCCGCAACAGAATCCCTTAAGGCATGTGACATCCTATAATTATCCTTTCTCTCTGTCTCACTGGCTACCAACTCAATGTGATGCTCCTCGATATTAGTTCGTCCAGGAACATCAGAAAATATTTTACCATTACCGTTCAACACCTCTTCAACTTCACATCGTTGTGCACAGATACATTTGGGGCAATTTCTACCTGCTGTCATGTTTGGGTTCCAATACAAATGGGCTCTAAAAGGTACATTCTCCATCGTTTCCTGAAAAGTCAGTACAGTCTCAACTTGCTGCCTAACTTATCTCATTTATAGCCCCAATTATGAATATGTACTTTGCATTACGGTGTTCATCGTCCCTACCATACCACTTCATTAGGAGATTATATGTACAACACCTGAGTTTGATCTCCTGCATCAGTCAGGCGTACGTATTTCAAATCTTAACCTTATCAACTCTACGCGTGACCGAATATGGTCCTTGCTACTAACTTTCCAACTTCCCAGTACCATTAGGTAATAAAATTAAAACAATATCTGCAGATTGATATAAGCCAATTCAGAGTTATTACTGCTCATGTACATAGGTCATATGCGTACAGAATGCACTTATAAATGACATGATAAGTTACACTAAGCTACATTAGTCTAACTGTGCTTTCAGATACACTTACGGAATTAAACAAGGCACACTTTCAATAAGACAATGCAGAGTTATTGTTGGACACAGTTCATAATTTACGAACCTAACTACATGCATTATTTACCCATACGACCTATGACCTGAAAACTGTGAATGCACACTGATAACTCTGAACTGGCTTATTTACAAAGATGTGCGTTTCTATCGTAGCATGGTTTCAGTTTACCCTGATTGTTAGCAATCTTTTTGTTTGCATCATAAATTAACTGATCGAGACGCTTCACATTTCCAATAAATGAGTAATTACACCATTCGGTGTTTGATCAGTAGGCAACTAACCTTACTTAAGGACACTGAGAGGTCCCCTAACCTGTTGATCATATAAAATTTCAGAGGGGGAATATTCAGTAGTCTAACAAGTTACTTCATGTTAGGAAAACAAAAGTCTCAAAATACACCCATCCGAATGCTTCATTTTTTCCTCACTCAAAGATTAAAGCATATTTATATTTACCGCGGAACCGTTCAGTAAGACCTTGCTGTATGGACTGCATAAAAACTTCTTTCCCAAACCCAATCACTTTATTCTCTTAGTAAGGTACCTTATGTAACATACCCCATCGTTAAAGGCCGTTACATATTCAAACAGCTCTGAAATTATGTCTGTGAAATATGTTTGTGACAAGCAGTTGTTTCTTCCAGATCACTCTTCCACCTGAACTATACACACGTCGGCGACTAGGAGAGTAAAAGGTGGACATTTTAGGGAAGCAAATTGGTCATGTTACTACTTTGTTGATGTGTAGCTGATGTAGCAATCTGTGGAATCCCAAATTTGTGACAGAGCAGCTTCATTACCTTGGACATAAAATTAGTTCCCTGGTTACGTACCATTTCTTGTTGTAGCCAAACTGTAGCAAAATCTGTATGATAGTATCTACCACTGTATTTGTCAACTGAATTGCTTCAAAATATCTTACAGCAAACTCACATTTTTTACGTAAATACATCTTCTTTTCCGTCGACCGTATTAGAGGACCTACGATGTCAATACCAATTCTCTTAAATGGAGTACCAATAACAGGCAAGGGTAGCAGATGATGTTTTCCCTTCCTCCCACTTTTATCCAATTTTTGGCAAATATCACATGATCTGCAACACGTCATCACGTATTGAAATACATTCGGCCAATGAAAGTGTTGTCAAATGAGATCTTTGGTCTTTCCAACACCCACGTGACTCTGTCATGAGCTAGCATTAATACGTTCAAACGTTACCGTTGCGTCACAATAATTTTTTCAATGGTTGTGATAATACCAACTTTTCTATCCCATTGTCTAATTTGGCCTATTGCTTTAATAACAATCCTTTTCTCTCATAAAAATGCACTTTATGCTGATTGATTTTTTCACATCAACTATTCTTTCTCTAACCTCAGCTAAAGTATTATCAGATTTCTGTAACTGAACAAGATAGTCCTTAGACGCATGTAATATTTTGCTATCATCAAATTGTGTCCAAATTAGGAGTGTTACCATATGAAATATTTTCAACTGGAAATCCATTATCCTTGTCAAATTCCAAAGTTTTAAATCTGCAACTTTTGAGGTAGTCAGGTTATTCACACTCCCAATGCCTATATTCCCCCTCTTCTGTTTAGCTTGAGCATGAGTCAGAATATAAACTTCTTTACTATCTATGGACATGATTTATACAAGTAGTTGCATAGCAATATACGTCCATGCTCAGATCTTCAATTTGTTTACAGCCACTTTAACATGCCAAACACTATCAGGGGTCTAGCTGTAGCTAAGCTAGGTGTAATGACAGTACCACTAATACCTTTCAATTCCATTATCTTACCTGGTAAGTAACACTTTTGAGGAATAAGATCAGCTCTTACAGCAGAAAATTTGCACGCCGAATATCACATAATTTTCACCGGTGTGACCTTCCACCCTACCATTTATGATACACTCGAATATTCTATACCGTGCTATATCATGGCTCCGTTAGACTTGATATTTGTACAAAGGTCTTGGCTGAGCACAATATCCATTACCATATCATTTCAAGGTCATTCATTTCGAAGATGACTCTCTTGACCTTAAAAGTTGTCTCGTTTGTATTATCGTCATCCGACAGACTTTGAGCACACACCTTGTTAATATGACCTATTTTATCACAACTAAAAATATTTTACGTGTTTGTATGGCTGAATTTTGGATTTAAAGATTCGTAACCCATTTGTTGCCAGTCTGCCATGTAGGCGCATTCTTCATATCAACATTTTTCCATTATTCCTTACCACCCCTTCTCATAATGTACTGATGAGCCTTCTGAGCTAAAACTTTGGCAGCTTTTACCTGCTTGTTATTTTAAAGATATAGCCACATCATTATTGAGTCCCTAATGGGGTGCTCAACAATAAAAAAAATCTTTCAGAGTTTGGACACCCCCCCTGTTCAGTTTCGAAAAATTTGACCCAATCATCTAAAAATTTAACAAATATTAATCCACTCTGAAATCGTCTCATCGGCCTTCTTACTGGTGTTTCTAAATTTAATACGATAGGACCCTGCACTAATTTCATGTTTTGCCAAAATAGTCGTCTTCACGACATAACCTTTTTAATTAGTACGAATCAGATTAACATACAACTCTCTTGCTTTACCAGTAGGACTTGGTATAAGGAATATCGTCCACTGCAAAATTTTTTACCCATTTCCTTCAGCCAAAGATGTAAAAGGTCTAAGATACACATCAACATCATCGTCATTTCGACGAAAAGGTACACGTCTGATATCATAACCATATGTCATGTTTGAATTATGCTGGGGAAGTATCATAAACTGCTCTGGAGACACGGCATTGTGAAAACTCTAGCTTCTGTAGTGCAATCTTCTTTTCTTAATTTCTCTGTCATGCTGTAATTTCTCAGTTTGTAGTTAAAATTTCTCTCATATTTCAGTTTTTGCATATGAATCAAATATTTTACCTATCTTTCTTTGTGCAAACCATCAGGTATACTTCCCAGAGTTTTTTTATTTTATTACCTCATCTTTGCTAGCTCTAGTCATCATACCTTAATTTTGGGACTCTCCTCAAAAAACATAAGATAGCTGATGGCTCACGAGGACACCCTCAATAGCAATCACATCTGGGTAGAAGTGCTATGTACTTTTACCGTACGTAAGTTAACATCCTATTAGACTACATTTCCGATGCTTTTATCATAGCTCACATACACAGCATTCTAATCTCAGCTTCTTCTGAAGAGGTCACTGATGCTGGTACAACTTGCACAGTCCTGTCAGTTTCCCAAAACTTTTTCCGCTGTGGTAAATAATATAAACCTCCGAGGTTCCCACAGACTATACACAAGAGAACTGTCACTTTACCACACCCCATTTCCCACAGAGCACTCACAGGAAGAGCGTCCAATTAGCACAAATTTTGCACAGACAACTCATGGAAAAAACGACAACCTTATTAGATCTCTCCTGCACAAGATATACAAGGGAAACTGTTCAATGGCCATACCCAGTTGTCCACGACAGAAAACACATAAACACCATCTTTTATCCAATAGGCTAGTTTTCCACAGATAATTCACAGGACAACTGTTCTTCAAATACCGCCTGTTTTCCACAACATGTGTATCGGAAAACCGTCCATTGAAATAATCGGTTTCTTTCGTGGAATATGGGTATAAAGAAGACCACCTGAAATCAGAGGTAAACCATTCAGCTCTATGGATCTATAATGCATAACAGCATACTCACAGATGTGCTGCCATTTTGCGGTTTTTCGATGTCGAATTTTCACTTTACGCTGACACTATATTATGAAGGTAGTTTCTCAATATATATATATATATATATATATATATATATATATATATATATATATCACTCTCACTCATGCATATATATATATATATATATATATATATATAAAATCGTAAAAGGTGTTAACCAGTCAATGGTTAAGTGCTCAACCTGTAAAGGGAGCTAAAATATTGAAAGGTTGTAACTGGGTTACTACAAGACAGCTTTACAGAAACTGTTCTGGAACAGTTCTGTAAAGCTGTCTTGTAGTAACCCAGTTACAACCTTTCAATATATATATGTATATATATATATATATATATATATATATATATATATATATATATATAATATATATATATATATATATATATATATATATATATATATATATAGTATATTATATACATATATATTAGAGCCTGAACACACTACATGCCTGAGCCTGAACATGAAATGGCAGGAATTCAGTTAAGATAATATGGCCACATAATCGCCTCTTGATGCCAGCCCGAGGCTGGAATTGAACCCTTACTTTTCGGACAATAGTTCTCATCAGAATAATTTCGTGCTTAAGCGTCCAGATAATGGTGATAAGGTATGGCGTGTAAGCCGTGGCAATTGCTCTCAAAAAGCGTCGCAGTTGTCGCCGTTCTCACCCCATACCAGACAAGTAACTTTCCAATGAAAATAAAGCATTTTATGGCAGAAACATTTTCAGAAAACTTAATTTATACTTCACTCTTCATGCTACCTTCCAAAGTTTCCTACGATATGCCCCTGCACCCCAGTAGGTGCCCGGATAATAACCTGCACACGTGTACCCAGCCATTTACATCAAACTTCATAAATTAGGAATGAAAAGATATAAGATCTCCTTAACAGAGTAATTGAAGTCAATTTTCTTCTATCTTAATATATGCAACATTGCAGAGCTTCGGAGGCCTTGACCCTGAATCCAACCGGTGCCCCGGCCTGTTCATCACAAGGGGCCTTTACGCTGGCCTCTGTACACTGCTCGTACAGTATTGCTCTTCGCATTGGTTGATCACCTCCGGTACATGTGTGAATACCCATCGCGCCCCTCAGAAATGTTTGACTTCTCGCTTGTTGAACTAGTGACAGGAAAGTAGTGCACATATTGGTATTCCGCTGTGAAGTTAGATGAGATTTAACGACACACCAACACGAACGTGCTATAGTGTCAACTAGATAAATACGGTTCAAGTTCGGTTTCAAATAACGACATTCTACTGCAACACTGTTATGGTATCTTAAGGGATGATCAATAAAGTTTGATTTATCATTCAACTGGAACGTCCATTCCGTCTGTATGAATATGTTCCTTTTTCCGGTATAACCGAATATACAGGTATCCCGGCGGACCCTTCAATAAACCCATTTCAACAATGCATGGCCCATAAATTGTAAAACATCCTATACATCGTACACAAGTTCCAAAAATTAGTAACCCACCAAATATCGCAAACAGGACAAAGGGATACTGCTTGTTGATACTTAGACTTCGATTTTCGCTATTCGATTTTCGCTTGACCTTACCAAATGCTCCTGACAATCACAAAACACCGTCAAATCAATGTCAAATCAATATTCTCGGAACCTCCAAGGTTGTCTTTAGGTAGTGCAAGGTTGCCTTGTTTTCTCCAAGACCCCCCCCCCCCCCGAAAGAGCCCAAGCTAAGTATGGATAAATATGCAAGCAATCCGGAATTATGGGATTCGTCAGGTGTAGAACACCTTGGCTCATAACAACATGAAGGTGGGAGAGAAATGACACTTTGCACCTTCTTTGGGAACATCTGATCAAATATTATCAACTTTAGATAATAGTATGATGCTGAAAGTATTCAATATAAAGCGCACTGCAACTCAACATATAATAAAGTAGACAATTTCACGTTCACAGGTGTAACAGCATAGATCAGTCTCCAGTATATCGTTCTTCGAATCATCTACTCAGGAGGAAAATCTTCTAAAACCCTGGTTCTCGGACGGGGCCCTTGCGGCCCACGTGTCCTCTCGATAAAGTTTCAAACAGATATCTTCCCTTACAAAAAACGTGTGTCAATTGGTTCCAAATCCTCAGGTTTTCTCACGTGTCTGCCATGGGTTTTCACAGGTTTTTGCAGAGAAACCTGTGTTTTCCCGTGAAATTGACACAGGTTTGCCAGTTGCCACACTTTGCCACAGATTAACCACAGGTTTGACACAGGTTTGACACGCAAAATGCGTGGCAATTAAAAATAGTATTGACAAAGAATTCCGAGTCAAAACCTGTGACTTAAAATTGAAAGCAAGAAAAGGTGTGTAAACCTGTGTCAAACCTGTGTCCAGAGGGTTCAAAAAACACAGGTTTGCCACTCAGGAACACGCGTGATTTCTTTTGTTTTTCACACGTGATCACGCGTGGTAACTGACACAGGTTGACACACGATTTTTTATAAGGGTTACTTTCAAAAGGAATGTGTGCTGCGTGAAAACCAAGAGTTTTACAAAGTTTACCACACTACAAAAACTCAGTTTGCTTTTATCTAAAATTATGACTTTTGTGTAACTGTTTCAGGCACAAATCGGAGGGGGGACTTAACCATCCCGGGCTTACTTTCCGCAAACGTAATAGAATACTAAAAACATCATTGTCCTGGCCATCATTGGTAATTTAAAGCTTAGAATCCGGGAAATCGCATATAAGCGTTTCATTCGCTGCCCTGTTGAATAGACGCGCCCTAGATGCTTTTACGTTAGGTTCTCTTTCTCCTTGTCCTCCACTTCTGATGGGGGAATCATACCATTTTGTTCCTTACCTATTTACAGCACCCTTATGAAATCATATGGAGTAATGACTGTGCCAATGAAATCAAACTCGAAAATTGTGAAAACAGACATTTTCATCCATGAAAATCTGATACTGAAAGCACCTGTATGCCAACTAATGCGTTTACACCACGCAACATCTAGGATTCACTCCCACGCCGTTAGGGTTGGTAATTAGTCCTGCCTAAGATCATGCCACGAATGACTGTCAGTAGCTCTCCCTGTGGACGGGGTAGCGTTATATGCATCTTAAATGCCATGGGTGGGTCAAAGATATATATCAACTGAATGAATTACACTAATTAGAAATGGGAGGGGGGTGGACGAGCGAATATGTTTTAAGTAATAAATAAACTACCACGATTTTGTGATTACTAACCCGTGTTTTTATAAATGTGCACATCATCATATCGACCAGCCTTTAGTCTGAGCCATCAGTCACAAAATTAATGTTGCAAACTAGTGTGACTTTTGTTATATGTTTAGTGGGCATCCGATACCATGGGAAAGTAGTCAAAGTGTTCATATTTATATCCACAAGTAGTTTTTGAGTACTCCAGATTTTCCCTCAGTTACCCTTGTACCCCAAATAGGTCATAACTTCAGCCTTTGACCCCGCCCTCATATTTGGAGAGCGCTTCGTGTTCCTGTGGCCGTTTTCAGCGTTGCATCTCCATGACAAAATCCTGACTGTAAGCGTTTGCAAACTAACCCTTTTTATCCTGACGCCACTACATACAGCTTTTTTCTCATTAGCGTTTCCCGATCCCAGCCCTGCCTCACTGTTAGGCTCTTACCCTGAAAACTGAGAGAACCACTGATCTAAACTCTTAAACTTCTCTTGAGTAGATCTTTTCAGAAAAATCCAGCTGCATGCACTTCACAATTAAGATAATAATAAAATGAATTAAACTATAGCTACTGACACTGGTCTTGAAATGCACTTTTTTAAGGTAGGCAGGTACATGAGGAATCTTCACCACCAGTGGCGTTGCTACGGGGAGGGGGCTCAGGGGCTCCAGCCCTCTCACGAAATCAGGCCTTCGGCACCCCCACCACTTGTGATCGGAAATATATTGAAAAACTAGGACATCAAATCCACTTGTCCTCCTCCAGCCTTTCCATTTGGGGATCCAGCACCTCTCCAGTCCCCATATAGAAAACTGGCTAAGCCACTGTTTGCCACGTGACTGCTTGATTTTAAGTCGGAGCTGTAATTTTAGAACAAATAACGCCCTCCTAACGTCGCGATAGCTGCATGTTTCGTACTCTGGTCCGAAATCTATTGAGTCGTCCCAGCTATCTGAAAATTGATATCATTTGAAATTTGGAAAAACAGAATATAATACTGCGGCGTTAAATGTGATTTTTCTCCTTGGATAGGTGAGTCCTTCAGTCTTAAAAAGTATCACTAAAGGGGTTGTTGCATTACCCAAACACACTGAGGAATATCTCCATATCTCTATTTGCAGGTGGTGAATATTTAAACGTTAACGTCACTGTGACTGACCAACTTGACTTGTCCGGGCCACTCAGTAATTCACAGTATCCTGTGTATTTGTAGCCACCTAATCATAGTAGTATGTGTAAACGGTCTGTAACAGTTGAAACTATGTACAGGTTATCATGGGTTTCTTTCAAGAGTTACACTAGAAAGGCATTTTGCCTTTTGAGTACGAGCAGGGAGCTGTCCAAGTAGCAGCTGCCTGTTTAACTTTCCTTGCTCGTACCAGGGAGCAAGTTAACTTCGTAACTTACTGTCCGAGGTGAAATATGTTGCCCTTAAAGTTTAGCGTTTTGCATGGTAACTGCATGAGGTTATGGTATAGGCCTAACATATGGTATCGGTTTACTTTTCCTGGCGGACAGTTTACAGTTGTTTTCAAAGCTGTTAGGTGACTTACTATAGTTACGAGTGGCAAACACCCAATGGCAAAAACAAGAAAATGCACGCCCATAAGTACGCAATGGAGGAAAAATTTCAGATGAAAAGGTCTTAACCTCGATTAAAATTTCTCCTAACAAAACAGGAAGAAATGTGAAGAGACTAAATAGCCTGGCATCAGGCAGTATAGAACGAAATTTGGACAAAGCAATGAATTTCTTAGCAAAACAGTCTCAGACCTGCAACTTGAAGCAAATGAAATTACATCTAGACAAAATGAAATCTCCAGAGAAAATGAAAGAGCTCTAACGGCTGTTCACAACAAACTTCAATCATTGTACAGGAACGATTTGTCGATAGAAAGATGAATTTCTAAGGAGTAAAAATTGTCTCAGATAACGTTGGAAGTCCTTATCTCGTTACTTATTAAGCTTTGCTCAGATACGAATCTTCAACCCGAGTGGCAGACACTTTCTGTTAAAAGATTCAATCTTGAACTTGACACTTTTCAACCTACAAAAGGCGTAAGTAGGTGGTGTTTTTCCCTTTAGGGAACTTATCCTTGTCCTCGCTATCCATCTCACAAGTTTCGACAATATTTGCCAGACTTTTAATCACACATGTATAGGCATGATGTAAAATCTAGGTTGTTATTCTGTTGATATCTACAGTTTAAGTACTTTAAATGGGGTTCCCTAGACACCAAAACAAAAAGAATGTGTAAGGTTCAGGCATAAATTGGTTCATAGATACACACACACACACCCATAGCCAGAGGATCGCTCACACACCGCGGGTGCACCCATAGCCACAGGATCGCTCACACACCGCGGGTGCACCCATCGCCACAGGATCGCTCACCTACCGCGGGTGCACCCATACTCACCTTCGCTTCCTTAGCGGTACGCGGGAAATGTGCCGGTAAGGAATTCGCGGGATTTCCCCAAAGGCAGGCACGTGCAGCCGCGCGAGACTTCTCATTGCAGCGACGGAATTTTCGGGCAGCTACGCCAGTTTCGAGCTTCGCGTGAGCTAGGAAAGACGTGCGAGAGCGGAGCTCTCGCCGGCTGTACCGTGTCCTGTTAAGGACATGTTGCTGAGTGCACCCATAGCCACAGGATCGCTCACACACCGCGGGTGCACCCATAGCCACAGGATCGCTCACCTACCGCGGGTGCACCCATACTCACCTTCGCTTCCTTAGCGGTACGCTTGAAATGTGCCGGTAAGGAATTCGCGGGATTTCCCCAAAGGCAGGCACGTGCAGCCGCGCGAGACTTCTCATTGCAGCGACGGAATTTTCGGGCAGCTACGCCAGTTTCGAGTTTCGCGTGAGCTAGGAAAGACGTGCGAGAGCGGAGCTCTCGCCGGCTGTACCGTGTCCTGTTAAGGACATGTTGCTGAGTGCACCCATAGCCACAGGATCGCTCACCTACCGCGGGTGCACCCATACTCACCTTCGCTTCCTTAGCGGTACGCGGGAAATGTGCCGGTAAGGAATTCGCGGCATTTCCCCAAAGGCAGGCACGTGCACCTGCGCGAGACTTCTCATTGCAGCGACGGAATTTTCGGGCAGCTACGCCAGTTTCGAGCTTCGCGTGAGCTAGGAAAGACGTGCGAGAGCGGAGCTCTCGCCGGCTGTACCGTGTCTTGTTAAGGACATGTTGCTGAGTGCACCCGTTGCCACAGGATCGCTCACCTACCGCGGGTGCACCCATAGCCACAGGATCGCTCACACACCGCGGGTGCACCCATACTCACCTTCGATTCCTTAGCGGAACGCGGGAAATGTGCCGGTAAGGAATTCGCGGGATTTCCCCAAAGGCAGGCACGTGCAGCCGCGCGAGACTTCTCATTGCAGCGACGGAATTTTCGGGCAGCTACGCCAGTTTCGAGCTTCGCGTGAGCCGGCTGTACCGTGTCCTGTTAAGGACATGTTGCTGAGTGCACCCATAGCCACAGGATCGCTCACCTACCGCGGGTGCACCCATAGCCACAGGATCGCTCACCTACCGCGGGTGCACCCATAGCCACAGGATCGCTCACCTACCACGGGTGCACCCATACTCACCTTCGCTTCCTTAGCGGTACGCGGGAAATGTGCCGGTAAGGAATTCGCGGTATTTCCCCAAAGGCAGGCACGTGCACCTGCGCGAGACTTCTCATTGCAGCGACGGAATTTTCGGGCAGCTACGCCAGTTTCGAGCTTCGCGTGAGCTAGGAAAGACGTGCGAGAGCGGAGCTCTCGCCGGTTGTACCGTGTCCTGTTAAGGACATGTTAGTGAGTGCACACATAGCCACAGGATCGCTCACCTACCGCGGGTGCACCCATACTCACCTTCGCTTCCTTAGCGGTACGCGGGAAATGCGCCGGTAAGGAATTCGCGGGATTTCCCCATTAGCCTGGCTGACCTCCAACTAACCCAGCAGACGTACGTGTCTGGAGGGTGGGCTGCTTGCAAAGGCAGGCACGTGCAGCCGCGCGAGACTTCTCATTGCAGCGACGGAATTTCGGGCAGCTACGCCAGTTTCGAGCTCCGCGTGAGCTAGGAAAGACGTGCGAGAGCGGAGCTCTCGCCGGCTGTACCGTGTCCTGTTAAGGACATGTTGCTGAGTGCATACATGTTTTTGGCGTCAATCGGGGACACACGTTTTTAACAGTGAAAATGTGGATATCCCCACTTGGGGTGTATCCACACTTCACTACGGAAAAAAACGCTCATGTGCCCGATTTACATGCACTTCACGCATACACACACACTTATGCACCAACCCATGATGTGTGTACTACTGATAGGTTCACAACATGTAAAATGGGGAAAACGCCAATATGCTCAAACTTACTGAGACACATCTTTGAAAGGTGCAAAATCCAATTTCATGGCAAATTTTGCATTCGGGAATTGGGGATATCCCCACTTACAGGTGTGTCCACACTTGCCCGGGATAAAAACGCTCATGTCCCCGATTTACATCTTTTACATACGCACACACGCACATACACACTATTTTGGGGTTCAGGCATAACTTTAATTTTATTTTCCTACAAGATGCTCATCTTAGAAGTGTTGATGTAAAATTTTGAATATGTAGGCGGGGAGGTAAATCCTTACATGGTAATCATCTCAGTAGTGGATTTGTAATTATCAGAAGCACCTCCTGCCTGTTTGCGTGAAATAATGTGAACAATGATGACGGCAGCAGGGCAGTGGCTTCGGAAGGTCTCTAAGCATGGAGGGAGCGAGGTAGGTTGAACGCTTATGCACTTTTGATTCCTTGCCGGAGACGAAAGGAATCTAACCTATCACGCTTGCGAATTATGTATGCGTGTGTGTTTGTGACGCTTAGCTTGTAAACACGATACCTCAGTATAGCAATGATCATGATACTTTTCACACTCGAAATATAGAATTAAATGATATTTCTAGGTATGAAGCATGCTTAATTTTCATACATAGTATGTGGATGCGTCAAAGTCAGAAGAAGGACCCAATTGGTTTTGGTAGAGGTCAAAGTTTATCTGACTCGGAGGTCACAGTAGGTAAAATTACGAAATTCTTAAAAACTGCTTGTAAACAAGATATCTCAAGATAGCAATAATGGACACTTATCACACTTGGAATATAACTTCATCATATTAAGAGAAAGAACCCTAGGTATATAACTTTATCATATTAAGAGAAAGAACCCTATTGTTTTAGTGGAGGACAGGGATCATTTAAGACCATTAGAGCTCAAAAACCGAAAACTTTGAAAAATACCATATTTCAAGACACAGATGATGGATCCTTTTTATACTTGATATATAGATTTGCTACTTTAAGAGAGAGAGAAAGAGAGGGAGAACTCCATTAGTTTGTTAAAGGCCGAAGATGAAAATACGAAAACCTCGTAAACTAAACAGACAGTCGGCAGTCATTAGAAAAATCTGCCCCTTGGAAGTGGACGTCATGACTTTGGCAACAGCGTCACGGCTTGGCCGATTTTTTAACAATAGAGTTCCACAAACAACAAAATGTCCTTCGAATTTCTACCAGGTCTTCACAGCCCTACAAAAGACTGGGAGTGCAGATTCTCCTAGGAGTATAGGCGGTCACTGGACCATGTAATCTGCAAGAAGGTGGCTTTTTTGTCAGTTGTTTAACAAGGAAGACAAGTTTGTCCAACTTTCAAAGGAGCGAATTCTCTCATGTACCTTCAAATTGTGTCCGACGTTTCGTGACGAACAAGAAGTTAGGGCTGACTTTTTGTGCCATTACAAAGATAAAATTATAGAAAACAACATTTATTTTTTCACAAGCAAAACTGTTACAGTTATAATTCAAATCTGAATTACCTAATAATGAACACGTGTACAGGATGCTGTGACTGTAGCATGATTAGAAATACCATTCGCTTAACAAGTTCGTCGATGGCACAGTAGGTTAAGGCTCGGCTTCTCACACAGACTTTCCTTTTTTTTTTTTTTTTTTGTTATTCAATTTTTGGTGGGCATTGAATTACATGTATGGTCAAATTATGGAAACATGTAAAAATGATATATTCAAGAGGTATAAAGGTGAGGGATGAAACACAGTACATTAACAAAGCACCTCCTTTCCGCCCCTTCTGGCAAAGGATCACTAAGCCTTTGGGCTTTCTGGTTTAAGGTAACTTTGAGCGTTTTAAGACAAAAATCGTTATCTTTAAAATTATTTGGAGTCTTAGCCCAAATTCCCGCCTTTAGTGTTATGGTGATATAAAAATGTGGACTTGGTGTCAATTTATACAGGCATAACCCCTAAGGAGGTGATTTCTTTTTCCACAACTAGGCATTTCCTCTATAACCGTGACTAAAATGTAACTATTTTATGGAGTAAGGGATTTAATTTTGTTTTCTCTTTGATCTGAATAAAATTATTCCTGCCACAGACAAAATTTACAGCTAGGGCAAAGTTGACTTCATTATGAAGCAGTATGACCTTACAAATACCTGGAGGAAAGAACATCTCAAAGCAATTGCTTGCAAACTAAATGTCGTTGTCGTATCTAAACATTTGAACAGTGTCTTACAAGTACTTGGTTAATTCACTCATTGCTCCCAAACAGTCCAAACACATGCCACGTCGATCTTACAAAACCTGTGGACATCCTGCGAGGCCCAACTCGGATGACGCGAGGCCCAACCCGGGTAACACCTTTCTTACACAGGAAGATATGCAGGCTTTGCTAGAACTGGAAGAAAATTTAGTTTTACACAATTCTCTCAGCTTCAGTTTTAATTCCTTTCCTTGTTTCACTATGACACGTACTTTGCTTAGAGCTAAAACGATATTTTGAACGTAAAAATTGAAGCAATATCGGCTAAAACACTGCAAAGATAAAGCTGTATTTTTACCACAGTTGCTGTACGCATAGATGGATTTGGTCCCTATTTCCACCGTTTCTCAATAAACATCGCTAAACCTTCGTACGTGTTTGCTTACAGAGAAAAGATACTAGGTCGAGGCCCAACTTGGATACCGGCCCTGCCTGTAACTTGGGCCTCAAGGGCCTATAATCGTTCATTTTAAGTACTAAGGTTTATGCCCAGTTACAGAAAAATGCAAATTATTGAAACCATAAGTTTTATTGGACATATTCAAGCCGTTTTAACGTTTTTATTTAGGCAGTTAAGTGCAGAAAGAAACCAGTTAAGTACACAAGAAGCAGCACAATGCTTGGATCTGACAGCAAAATCACTGGTTACTGGAGACGATATAACAGTCTAGAGCTAGGTTCATCAGCCGAACTCACTCAACGTACGCTGTAGTTTGGGCAGAGCTTGTCACTCGTTCATACCGGCCCGCTTTGCGCATGCTGGTTGCTTAGTTGAAAACATAAACTTTCTACACCAGTTTATGCGCGTTTCAAGTCATACTCCGAGGCCCCACTCTGCACAAACAGATCATTTTAAAAAGATGGATTACGATGAGGCGCACATATTTCTATCCTAGGCGTGGATGAATCTCAGATGGAAGAGGATAACGAAAAGACGATGATACGTAAGGCCACTAAATACTTCCCGGACGCAGTTGGAGAATTTCACCCTCCCGTGGGTAACATGGCTTGCGAAGACGTCACGGTGAAGGTGCTTACTCTGGACTTTCGAATGAGCCCAGTCGCATTTTACGATTTGATACCATCATCTTTCGGTAGGTCATTCCATGGGCGGCTCTAAGAAATTTTGTTTTGGGGGGGGGGGCAAACTTAAGTCCGTATTCAGGTAGGTTCGGAAGACCCCCCAGCAATATTAATGGTCAGCTCCGGATAGTACAATAGCCTCAATAGGAGTATGCATAGGCGTAGGGTCCCAAGTTGATGGGGGGGGGGGTTGTAACGATCTGCCCGAAAAATAGGAACAAAAATTTCCGCGCGCTCCGCGTGCGTTCAAAATGTTAATGTACATATCATATAGGCATGCATCCGTTATCACACCGCATGCCAATTACATACAATAATTTGCCACGTTACTACCTATTCCATATTGGTTATAATTCTGGGGGAAGTCGTTACAATAATGATGATAATAATCAGTGGTGTGACCAAGACTTCTCTCATGGGGGTGGGGCACGCACTATGTTGTGTGATCGCCAACCTAATTTTTTAAAAAATTAGGTGTCCATACATGCAATCTGGTGCCCCATATGCTACCTTTGAAGTAAAATTTGTGTTAAAAAATTTACCGTACGTATTTTAGGTACTAAAAGAAAAAATAGGCATCACACCCTACCCTTTGAAAATTTTCGAAAAATTAGGTGTGCTTGCATGCAATCTGGTGCCACATATGCTACCTTTGAAGTAAAATTTTGTGCTTTATTTTAGGTACTAAAAAAGTCGGTGTCAGTGACGAGGGAATGCCCTAATGGCTCCTCAAATACACCACTGTTAATCATAATATATAAGTTGAACCATTAAACAACACACTGGTGAATTAATACCAAACATATAGGTGATGGTGCAATCCAAATCAGAACTACATTTTAATTACCAAGGAAATTTTTTAAAGTATCGATTTCCGTTAAGCTACATTATTGCATTATTTTTCTTTCAGTAGGTGCCCGAAAAATTCTCAGAATATTGCCCGAATTTTCACAAAAATATTTTGTTGGGGGAGCTGCAGCCCCCCAGCCCCCGCCTCCTACGCCTATGGGAGTATGGTTATTATTATGTATTACAGAGATGCCCATGTAGTTTTCAAAAGCTCTTCAAAAACCATTTCAGGCAGTTAGTCATGAGCTGACTACTTTAAAAAAAATACAACCGATCGCTACCGTACTACCACAGGGATGGAGTAAGAGGCAGGTGAAATGGGCAAAGCGGCTTGATCCATTTGTATAAAATGAGCCCCACCTTTAAATATTTTATTGTTTCTTTCATTGTGTCACAACATGTTTCAGCTTTGCCAAGAAACCATAAAATGTTGGTTTTCTGGATTGTTTTCTTAAACTAACGAAAATTTCGAGCATGAAGAAACTTGAAAACGATGAAATGATAGCAGTAAGTATTTTGGATCTCAGTACTGTTCCGAAACGAATGTTTTTAAAGGGGGAGAGAAATTCCCCTAAATCAGAACGACGTCTTATCCTATATACAAATAGCTAGGCCACTAGTCAAAAGTCTCATCACACTGAGCTTAGGTTGACTGTTTGGTGTGTTACTGTTTGTTTTAAATCAATTGAAACGTTATACTTTAGCACAGAGGTGGAGAACCTTTTGCTTTTAACAGGCCATTTTACAGTCATAGGACCTCTCGTAGGCCAATTGCGCTGTCAATTTGGACAAGGGAAGGGAAACCTCTCCTTCTATGGGAAACAAAAATACTTTTAGACTATATGCCTGTTACAACTTTTTGTAGACAGATACCTGTGCTAATCTGGCCAGGTGACACCCTGGCAAAACTGCTTTTAGTCGTGGACAATAATCAACACGGCTAATGGGTTGTGTATCTAATGACCCAGATAGCTCAGTGAAGTGTCTGCAAAACTATGGGCATTTAACTCCGGCATTACCGTTACACTGTGTAGATGACATTATGATGGCTAAGCTAATCAGATTACAAATAAGCAACTGAGAAAACGCGTGCGAAGCGCGCCGAAAAAATGTCGTTTTGAAAGCACTTTATTAATGTTTAACCTTCGCATTCATTGGAAAGTAATTCACTTCTTTAATTTTAAGCCCATTCAAGGAAAAGGGAGGGCCTTACCCATCTCGAAGTACATGTTTTTTTATTTATTATTTTTATTTTTGAAAATTGAAGACCATGCTTTGCAAACTTTTGGGGGGCAAGTGCCCCCTCCGTGCCCCTATGGCGAGCCGCTAATGGGTCATTCATCACAAGATGGGGTAGGGGGACACGTCAATACAGATGAATCACACTCCTGGATGTCGGAGAGATTTGAGGGAGGGGTGTTTCGTTTATTTCAGGGTCTATAATGAAGTAGCGAAATAGTGACATATTTTATATCCTTGTGCACTACATTTGTATTCTTCTCCCTGTGTTTTAAACTACACTGATTAAAAATGGCTTGGGTATGGGACCTCTCATGCCATCTCCGCTGTCATGGCTACAGCCTCCCTGGATCGTTCAGGTTTGGTTAATTGATCTCTCAAAAGCTTCCACCTGTCTTTGACCTCCCTCCACGTCCGGTCAGTCATAGGCAAAGCAAGGGGGTGGTTAAAGTGTTCTTCTCCCCCTTCCCCTTTTCAGAGACAAAAACAGTGTATAGGCTACTGTAATCTCCCTGTTGAAGGCAGTGAAGAAACACTTGTCAACCCGTTTATGGGACGCCCAAAGGGTAAAAATATAAATTAGTTCAGGGGCGGATTATAGCCGCGTGCAGTGGAAACGGGTAGTAACGGGCTTCCGCACACAATACTGATCCAACTCGCAATTTGCCTTTTTTTTTGAACCGTCTCCGCAACTGCCAGGGACAAGATTTCCAATTTGCGCTCAGATCGCATCGAATCGCCGAGTGATTATGAATTAGACTCAACTCATAACAGTGAGACATTTTTATTGCAGCATACATACCGAAAGGGGATTTGAATACCTTAACTTAGTGGAGATTTTCTTAAAGCTATGACTTTTCAAATTCGGATTCACGCATACGATATCTGGTGTGTTGTTTTAGTAAATGTTTTTGACCAAAATAACATCACGATCTAAAAACGGTGCTTTCAGTCACAGATATTTTATATAATTCTTACGCTGTATGTGGGTAAAGTAAGCAATTATAGGTACAGTAGTCCATATGTAAAACGGTTCTAAAATTTTCAGTGGTATACAACACGTAAACATTATGGATGGTTGCAAGACTTAATAATCAATCTCTGGTATCGCAGTATCATTTTCCGCTACTTTAAACACTTGAGTTGCCAACACGTGGGTTTGCAATCATGATTACCACTAAAAATATGCTATGCTTCAATACAGTAATTCTGATGCAAGAGAGGACTGGCTATTGAAATAGCTTCCGAAACAGTTCAGGAGCAGCCTGGCGACAGACCCAGGTGGGCTTCTCTCTAAGTAACTGGCCCACAATTGCCCTACACCCAAGCGGCCTGGGAGTTGATCGCCACTTCGCCACGGCAACCACCAGTTCACCTCGGTCTGCTCGGATATCAAACAATTCCTTACACCTGCAGCATAAACAGGCGATAGGTCAGTGATGGAGCTACCCTATAGCCAGCGAGAGCGGTGCCCTACCCCCTCTCCCATCCGACGGACTTTTAAGGACAGTTGGCGTCCTTTTCGATTGTTTTACTTTCCTTAACCCGTGCACCATTTCCCTATTATTTACACTTTTTCTATGTAACAAAATTTAACCGAATTAGCTTCCAGGTCATATAAGCCCATCTCCCTTAAGTGCAGCCGAAACCTTTCTCCCATATCCTACCGGAAGGGCCTCCAAAAGACCACGGAAACGCCTAAATGTAGCCTCGTTGGCAAAAAGGTTTCACACAAGTAGGTTTAAAATTGCAAAAATCTTCGAAGACATATAGTCAGGAGAGGTTATCTAAATTTTGAAGAAGCTCTCAAAAAAGAAGTAATTCATCGGTGGGCCCTTATAACATTAAAAGGAGGGCCGTCTTAAGAATATCCGAGACTTCTGGTCAACGTTATGTACTGGGGCACCAAACTACATAATATAAACCTCATTTATCTATTTCCAAATTAGTTCTTGTTGTCCCTATAAAGTCATCCGTCGGGAGGAACTTGGCAACTACCAGGGTGTGCTGTGTGGAACCGTAAGAAACTTTTGGCTGTCGTCAAAGGCACCGAGACCTCGAAGGTAACACAGCAGAGCGGACAGTTTCTGTTCAACCATCGCAACTAAGGAGCAGTATCGTATGGCGAGATAAATGCTCAACTTGGTTTATCGGCGGATAGACATGGTTTTTCGGTGATAATCTAAGTTTATATCGGCGATAATCCTGGATTATCGACCAAAAAACATGGTTTATCAGTGATAATCCAAGTTTATCGGCGATAAACCAAGTTTATCGGTCGATAATCCAAGATTGTTGGTGATAAACATGGTTTATCGCCGATAAACTTGGATGTCGATAATCCAAGTTTATCTCGAAAATCTTGGTTTTTCGACCGATAAACGATGTTTTTTGGTGATAAACCAAGTTTATCGCTGATAAACTAAGATTTTCGATGATAAACTTGGATTATCGACTAAAAACTTGGATTATCGCGCAATAACATAGCTCCGTTCTCATTACCCACTCCATACCCAGTGTCTGGAACTATAGTAACACGCATACACGTACCTCGCACGCGGAGCATGGACGTCAATCCTGGGGGGGGGAAGGGACAGGGGGACAGGTCCCCCACGTTTTGGAAATACACCCATTTACTTTAGATTTTCACACAGTAAATTTTTGACGGAAGTGGCCATGTCCCCCACATTCGAGTAAAGATTGACGCCCATGACCCGGAGTACCAGATCATAGCATTTTCCCGCCGTTGTCGATCTCGCATGGGATTTAGAGATCAAATGTATTGCTTCACATACAAAATAATTGGAACGGTACATAGGCCTATATCCACACTGTACTGTTGCCGTTGGCTATGTAACAGATTCCGACAAGGCCTGCCTGGGACTATTTTAACGACTTCACAAGATCAAAATGGAAATTTTGCAGCTTTCCGTAAGTGCTAGCACTAACCCAGTCTGCAGTCTGACGAGCAGTATCTGGGTCGCCTTGGGGCTTCCCATAATTCCGCAACAAGTAGTTCTAGCCTGTTAGTACTTTGTGCCTCTTCTCCAAGATTGAAGACTGATAAACCTTGTTTATCGCAGAAAAACATGGTTTATCGCCGACAAACTTTGTTTATCGACCGATAAACCAAGTTTATAGGCAAAAATCTTGGATTTTCGGCCAAAAAACATGGTTTATCAGTGATAATCCAAGTTTATCGGTCGAAAATCTATGTTTTTCGACCGAAAATCCAAGTTTATCGGCAAAAAACCATATTTATCACCGATAAACTTGGATTATCGACCGGTAAACTTGGTTTATCGCCGATAAACTTGGATTATCACTGATACACCATGTTTTTCGGTCGATAATCCAAGATTATCGCCGATAAACTTAGATTACCACCGAAAAACCATGTTTATCGGCCGATAATCCAAGTTTATCGGCGATGAACATGGTTTTTCGAGCGATAAACTTGGATTATCAACCGAAAAACCATGTTTATCGCCGATAAACCATGTTTATCGGTCGATAATCCAAGTTTATCGGCGATAAACATGGTTTTTCGGCGATAAACATGGTTTTTCGATCGATAAACCTGGTTTATCGGTGATAATCTAGGTTTATCGGCGATAATCTTGGATTATCGGCCGATAAACATGGTTTATCGGCGATTATCAAATTATCAATCGAAAATCCAAGTTTTTCGGTCGGTAAACATGGTTTTTCGGTCGATAAACTCGATTTTTCGGTCGATAGTCCATGTTTTTCGAATTATTGAACATTTAGCTTGCCATAGTATCATCGTGCTGAAGAAGCCAAAGAGGCTGAGGCGCTACTAGTGGCGTCGTCAGACTTTTCGAAGTGGGGCCACTGGGGGCTCTGGGGCACAACGTTCCGCCGGAGGTGCACACCAACATGGAGAACTGAGTTTAGCTGGAAGGCTTTTGCAGCTGTGAAAATTTTTACCATCTTTTACAATGTAAGCCTTACCTTCATGGAGACGCAAGAAATATTACCCTTTCGATTCTGTTAGATACTCTTGTAGACGCCGAGAAGAATTGAAAGGAAACGAACTTGGTAATGAATCGTGAGCCTGTTCTGAGCCTGTTTGAGCCTGTTTTGAGATGCTATGGGACTTCCCTGAAATAAACACTTATAAGTAATTCAACAGCTCTTGAATACAATTTTTGGCTGCAATAATCCTTAAACTTAAAGCCTCGGCTCCTAGACTAGCTAGACTTTCATTCATGTGACAACGGTACAAGAAATGTAGCTCTTCTAAAAGTGTAATCCTTTTCTAATATAAAACATTAAAAAATTGCTGATGGTTGTAAGTTTTCATTGCTAAACGACATGAGCAAATTTGGAAGTACTGATTCAAGTTTGATGGGCGGAAATGATTACAGAATTAACCGATAGGAATTCTTCAAATTGTCAGTACTAAACATTTATCTAGAAAGGCATGAAGAGAGAAGTAGCACAAATTCACAAAAGACTAGTATTGACAGTAAGTATGAATTTTTGATCTAAAAAGCTAGAAACGAAAGAAAATAAAATAAAAAATACTTGAGGATGTAAATGAATTATATTTCACTCTAGAAAAATTCAGAATCTCGAGATTACAATGTAATTGCGTCAGAGTACCCAGATTGGAAGAAAGACCGTGGAAAACCCTGGGGAGATCATAATATTAACCTAGCTAAAACGTAGCTTGAGCGCAAACAGAGTGGGGTGACCTTCTGAAGGTGACTTCGATGTATTATTGTCAGGTTCTTTAGCAAGAAAATATTTAGTAGATTAGACTCATCAAAAATCGTAGGCTATAGGAAGCTGAAAGGGTCAATCATCGTCTTGAGGAAAAATCTCACTTATAGTAATCAACAACTATTGAAAGCATCCCAAGAGCACAGAGGGAGTGAAAATGCATGATCAAAGGACAGTGCAATGTTGGCTCATTTTAAGAAGGACGACGAAACAATGTTAAAGAGTTAAGGATCTAAACCACTTGGATAAACACACAAAATAATCAATCTTGTCATAAATGGTCAGTATACAGCTTTATACCTGACGTAACTTAGCTCAACCTGAATTGGTAGTGTGCCATAAGGTCAAAGTTTTGAACAGTGCATACTACCTCTGCCACAATGTTGATTGACTTAACTGTCGGTGAACATGTACACGTAAACCCACTTATTCAAATGTTTGACCTATGCAAAGACGAACTTAGGGTTTGAAGCCGATACATTCAACGAAAGCTCTTGTGATGTTCGTGTTACTCTTAGGGTTTCTTAGGGTTTTTTTTTTTTTTTTCGTTTTACTGTACTGTTCTGTGTAACCTTATTTCTCCCCAATTGCACTTATAAACTTTTAGACCGTAGCACAGAGACTGATCTGAAGTCAAAAACAGGAATGTTCTTTTTTCCCTGAAATATTTACTTTTGCTTTGGACAATTTACTAAACATGGTAACAGGCTACCGTATCTTCATGTCAAAATCAGAGTAACATATTAAACAATTAAGAGAAATACACTTTGATGGCCAAATTCCTAATTAAATGCCACCATATTGCGTACAGGCATCGTCAGGATTAAGCAATTTCCTACAAGAAGAGGGTTACTCCTCCCCTTACACCCTTTCCTGAAACACATACTTACAAATTTACACACTAGTCAAGGTCCAGCGTTCTTTTATTAAACGTCTGTTCGTATTTAACCGAGTTGTATCAGGTTTGGGTAGTTTATAGATAAAGTCTGTCTCTGCAAAGTTATTCTGGTATTCCCTTCTTGTCTACTTTCTGGAAGAATGAATTCCTACAATAAGTAAATGTTTAGATGCAACTTACAAGGCCAGGGGAGTGTCATTGGCGCAGATCCGTCTTGAATAATGGTGGGGACGCGACGTCTGTTCCCATGGCCATACGGGACTGTTTTTCTCAGAAAGGACGGTGATTTTTGCCCGACTCCGGACTTAATTTAACTGTCCAATTTTCCGCCCGACTGAGACAAAATATCTGCCCGATTTAGTTAGGTTTCTGACCTGGGGGGGGGGGGGGCGCCCAGTACTGCCATTTCTGTTCCCTTATCTATCTAAGGTTAACGAAACCACGGTTCGCGCGTAGCGTGCACGACATTTGTTGGCAAGTATACCTCCCAGATCGCCGGAAATAACACTCCCAGACCCAATGATACTCCCAAATATCCTTAATTATTGATATCATGGCTTAGAAATTTAGAAATTTTGAAATACAGCCTACGTTTGTTTCAGACAAATTGGTGGGGACACGGTATATCATGTCGATGAAAAAGTTGGCGGGGACGCGTCCCGCTGTCCCCACCAGGATCTGCGCCCATGGGGTGTGCCTACTATTTTAGACGCATTTGGAGGAAACCTTTCAACTGATGGTGGCGCTTTTCTTTGATATTGTCACATACTTGTCCTTTAATATTTTTCCCACCCCCAATCATTAAAATGTTCCCAAGCTTATGTTTGTGGGTCTGTTAAGTGATGACTTCTGAGTCCTTCATATGGTCCTTATGTAACAGGATTTTCTACGACACGTAAAATACAATCCCTTGCCGTTCTAGTTCAAATTCTGACCCATATCTCGTGCAACGACTCAGTGAATTACACATAAAATGCTTCCCAGCTACCTTCTGCAGTTTACAAGCAGCCTTTTCCTATTTCAAAGCAACTGATGATGTAACAAATAATGTTCCTACTAACTTATCAATAGACGTAAGTCTGAGCTACTCAAGCAACATCTACACTCTCATGGATT
Source organism: Holothuria leucospilota (assembly GCA_029531755.1). NCBI lineage: Eukaryota > Metazoa > Echinodermata > Holothuroidea > Aspidochirotida > Holothuriidae > Holothuria > Holothuria leucospilota. The sequence goes on along the minus strand of CM055969.1, from coordinate 30,147,843 downwards.
AGCCTAATTGTATTCCTACCACTGTATTACTTTACAAGTAATGACTCAGACTCTATATCTTGTGACAGTAAGTTTGAATTTTTATAGTTAAACAGTTTTAACAGAAAAAATGTCGACTGCCTTTCCTACTCAGACACAATTTTTTATTATTGGTTTCACTGAACCCTGGCTCACTGATAAAATCTCACATCTAATTCCCCTTGTTAATAGTTTTTTAGAATTACCTCTTCAACAGACGAAGTTGGGGGCGTTTGTCTTTTTTCCGACTTAAGTATTTTTTTATTATGATGAGAGCTTTGATCTGTCAATCTCTAGTAGCAGTACTTTATATTGAACAAAGCATTAACGAAGGTAGTTAAAGAAGTGGAGCCGAAACGACAGGCAAAAACACTTGGAAAACTTAATTAATGGAAATTGTTCCCCATATCAGACAGTTCTATGAAACGACATTTCTTATGACCTCAGAAAATTTTTATTGGCCTTTGTCCTTCAGTCACAGAGAAGATTCAACCATTGCTTTCTCATAAAAGCTACAGGACTTCCCCTCCATCTTTTTCTTTCCAATAGCTGAAATTGAAGCTGCTTAAATTGTTTATGCGTTACTTACATCAAGAACGCTAGCTGGGTTTGATAATAAAGGTCCAAGTTTGTGTTTAAGGACACTCCTTGTACGTTAAAACATTTTACCATATGTGTGTCATACTCCTTTCAGGGCTAGTACATTTCCCCGATTTGTTTTTAAAGTAAGACAGGGTATAATCCCTGTATTAAAGAACAGTGGCGGCATCAGGATTTTAAAAGTGTGGGGCGATTGGAGGGGAAAAGAAATGTCGGGGGGGGGGGGATTTTCGTGCTAAGCTCGAAATCGACACCAAGCCTTTGCGGGTGGTCCAGGAGCAAAGCCCCGCTGGGGGTCCAGGGGGCCAATCCCTCGGGAAGCCCTGAGGTTTTAGCAAATCCCTGGGTGAAAAATTAAGTGTCAGGGAAGGATATATTTTGGTTCATAATGCTTCATTACATGCAAAGATTCCAAATAATTGTAATGTATTAGGCTATTCCTCCCGACAGGACACTATACCTTTAAACGGGTAGGGTCCTTGGGCCCGCCATAGGGCAACTGGTGGGGAACCAGGGGACAAATTAGCTCTGAGGTTTTAACATATCTTTGGGTAAAACATTAGCCTCAGGACAGATGTATTTTGGTTTATAATATATCATCCAGTGCAAAGATTCCAAGTAATTTAATGCATTTGGCTTTCCCTCCCGTCAGGCTACTTAACTTCATGAGCTGTGGGGGGGGGGGGGATCTGGGGAAAAAGCTTCTGACTGGGGGAAAATTCCCCATGCCCCTCTTGGTGCCGACACTGTTAAAGAAAAGAAACGTTGATATATTTTGTGATTACCTTCCTATTGCAATCATGACTTGTTTTTTGAAAAATCTGGAGATACTAACATGTACCCAGTTGTCCACTTGTCAAAAAAGCCATTGTTTCTACGTAGCTGGGGCATTTCACGGAGGTGGCTCTAGCTGAAGCCGTGGATAAACTTTATCCTACCTTTAAACGCATACAAGACCAGATTGGAGTCTGTCTTAACTTATGAATGAAAGCGCCATATTATAGATCATGATATTCTTCTACAAAATGATCAATTTATGGGGTAAAGGTTCGATCTAGGGGTCAAGACTTACGAAACCTCACAGCAACTGTCCACTTCTTTAAATGATGTGCATTTTCATTATCTTACTTTAAAATGTGGACTTCCCCAGGGACTCGTTTGGGACCGTTACCTTATACTCCTTACTGTAATGATATTTGCAATGTATCTAAGCCTCTTTCCTTTGTAATGTTTGCAGATAAATTTATTCACAGACAACATATGCAACAAAAGAAAGCAAATTCAAGAAAATCGTAAAAGACGACAGGCGTAGGTTTAACCAATGTTTTGTGTAGGAAAAAATCCTTTAATATAAACATTACTATAAATTGTTTACCACAGGTACTGTAAGTTATAACTATAATATATGTATCACTAATGTTCCTCCTCCGAAGGAAGATTGCAGCAAATGTTTAGGAGTACATACCGACATAGGCCGATTACTGATGTAAATATGGCAAAAATGTGGCCAAAATTTCAAGAATTGATGGTATAATATCTAAATTAAATTTTACTTTGTCTTAAAGGGCTTGGAGACTTATTTACCTAACATCATCCAATGTAATATCTGGTCTGATACCACTAATCTTCTATTGAATACAGTCTGATTAGTTTTCAGAAATAGCAATAGGGCATACTACATGTTCTGCACCTCATGAACCGGTGTAGTAATCCGTTTGCCCAGTTGAACTTACAAACACGCCCTGGAAAGGAATGCCATGTTTTGAAAGTTCATCTGGTTTTATCTGGTTATGAAGAGTACTTCTTTTCGCAACATGGAATTTGATTTAAATACATCACTTTATCTTTAATTTGCTACTGTTGTGTTGTAGTAAAATAAATAAATGTAATGAGGTGAGATGAAATGGGATAAGAAGAAATTAGTCATTAGAACAGATTAACGGTAAGATAAACAAACACTTTTTAAAAGATAACTTTTTTGTTCATACAACTCCAGGAATTTGTGATGGTGCTAGACATCTCCATACTGGCATTTACACAAAGAATAACAAGAGGGCAATCCATGGAGTTGCCATCTCATGTCCCGATATTCTCTACGTACGCTCGAGTTAAAGAAATTTCCCAACATACTGATAAGCAAATCATAAGAAAAGCCACTTTTAGGTCATTTAAACTTCGATCTCGAGCTCAAGCAACTAAAATGTACTAATTAAAAATATCTTTCATTTCTTTCTAGACATTATATTTTATGACCTTTTCTAACAAAGCATTATGCAAAACATAGGTTCATTTGAACTTAGGCATCTTGATTTTCGAACTATGATGCTAACGATTAGGGCTACTCATACAAAACTTTACATGGTCAGGTACCGTACCTATCCACTAACTTTGAAATTGATGAAATATGGTAAAGGAGGAGTTGGCGATGAGTTTTTCGAATTTTTATTTTTTATTTATTTTTTTTGCAACGTTACGCTTTAACTACATTTTGATCTTTAAACTCACGCCTTAGCTTTAACCGGGTGGATTTGTGACAAAATGTACCTCAACCCTCCAAAAAATTTCTTACAAGTAAGATTTCAGTGGTTATTGGTAGATTTGGATGTGGAGAACATCATATAAAAAATTCAACAAAATCGGTCTACAGGGTACTTATTTAAATAGGTCATTTCCAAAATGGCCGTTTTTAAGTCATTTTAAAGGTACATTCATCTAAAATGACACTTTTTGCTGATTGCAGGAATTTTGCTGTACTCAAATTTGTTTGGCGATGGTATTACTTTTACATTGACCAACAGCACTACTGTAGACCTGAAGCTCTCATAATTTACATAGGATCTTACACTTAAGTCACAAACACCACCCAAAACAACTGCGCTTTGTCTACTATGTAATACATGCAAGATAAAAAAAGTCTTCTTCAGTTGATTTCTTGCATTTAGGTTCCCAGTGGTATAGTGTTTTCACTTAGGCATTTTTATAACGTAGATAGCTAGCAAGTGGTAGAGCACACTGGAGAGAGAAACAAAACTGTGGTTCGTTCCTTCAGTTAACAGGTTTTTCCATGGTGCATGACCCCAGGATCTGCTCGACAGGGGCACAAGCTCCCTGGCGGGTGGGGTTGCAACCGGTTGCGATAGGTGGCCAGAAGGATATTGAAAGCCATATGTTTGGCTCCCGAAGCGTGCCGAAAATGTTTGGTTTCTTTGGAGAGAATTTTAAAGTTTGGGGGTTTTAAGAAGGAACATATGCAAAACTGAAAAAAACGGGGTTTATCGAAGAATCTCCTGTACCTGGGAGCAGATTCAAGTACATGGGGGGGGGGGACGTCTTCGGGGATTACGTATTTTATCGTACCTCTAAAGACTCCCTGACGAAATTGGATAAGTTCCATTGGGGTCAGCCTTCCCTATGGGGGCCATGCCCCCTGCTTCCATCTTGCACCACCCCTGGTTTTTCCCTGTCTGTTTTCATGAACGTTAGCCAACACGGCAGTGACTGGTCTTGGTTAAGGGTTGTTAATTGTTAAATATTCGGATGTTCTCACTTTTACTCAATGGATTGTCATGAAGCTGTGCTTTTCTATGGAAATAAGTCAGTTCAAGTGGTAGCATCGCTGTCTGCTGTGTATAAGTCATGAGCCTATCCCCTTATAGTTTACCCTAGACCAGCGCTTCTCAACCTTTTTTAACTTGAGGACCACTTTCACTCTCAGAATTTTTCTGAGGCCCACCTTACAAAAAAGTTTATTCTTTTTTCTTTGTTTTTAATTTTTTATGGCGGATCTCGCGACCCACCTGTGAGAGCTTCGCGGCCCACCGGTTGAGAAGCGCTGCCCTAGACCCTTGCGATAGGCTATCATATGTTCTATTTATGGTCAAAGCAGTTGTTTTGAGTGCAGTTACAGCTTTATTAAAAGGATACTCTTTAGCCTACATATATGGTAGTTAAATCATTTCTGTGTCATCAACAGTGGAATGCTGCAAATTAAAAGACACTGGTTTAAGCTGCTCACCGGTTTGGTCGCACCCATTTACAATCAAATTTGCAGTAAAAAACCTACGCAATGCAGTCACCTTTAATAGCTAAGATCATACAACTGCAGTATCTGCCATGTTGAGCTTTCTACGATTGGTGGATGGTCCATTCAACTCCTGCGTTTTGACATTTCCTAGGTAGGCTATTATTTTTTAAGTTTTTAAACAAAACATCTCCACACTGAAATTTATTTGGTGCTTCAGTCCTCCTCAAGAGTGACCCTGAATTAAAATGTTCCACTATTATACGGTTTTTTTTTCAAGAGTAATGTAATATCGGAGTCTGCTATTTGAACGCCTACTATGGGGAATTGATGGCGATGTTATTGTGAGCCTGGATATTTAGCTAAAGTGGTAGAGTCGCTCATTGCTACTTCCACGCTGTACCTTACTAAGGTAGCCTAGCTCCTATAGCTGGGTGGATATGAGACAAAAGTGTACCCACCCAGTCCTCACCCTCCCATGGATTTCAATCAGTTTTGGCAGCGTTGGAATTGAGAACAACACATTCACAGTCAAATAAACTTCGTGAGTCCCGAAGAAATTAGTGGCACTTCTGACGAAACCTTGGCTAAATCTTAAGGTTTACTTGTTGAAAGCCTCTCCAATTATATCAAAAGTCTATCAAAACCTGTGCACGAAAATTAATTATAATAAATCATTTGCAAAATTGCTCATGTCATGGTGGACATATTAATACGCAGGTGCATACTTGCTGATCACAGGAAATTTGTTCCACGCATGTTCTTTTGACTAAATGTTATTACATTTGCATTCAAAACCAGTAGTACAGTTGATCTGCGGCTGTCCGAAATCACTTATAACTATACACAATCGTGCAAATTAGGATCAGACCCCCATTGCCTTCCCTACAGAAGCAGTGTGCAAGTAAACTTGGTCTCCTTATGTTTTGACATTAAGATAGCAAGGTAAGTAGGATATAACTTTTAGCGGGTAGTGCATGAAAGGAATAGGTTTTGGTAACTGAAGATAAAAAGTACTAGGTTTGCTTCCGACCTCTTTGTTCAGGTTCATTTTTAAAATACAAGAATAGCAGCATTTGAGGACGAATTAAGAACAATTATATTTACATGGTATTCCACAAGCTAAAAGCGGTACTGCCAGGATTTCCAAAGTGTGGTAAAGGGACGAGGCACATTATTTGTACGTCCTCGTTACAGTTTATTGTAGACAGACACCCACCTACGGTGATCCAGTCACGTTACACCTGAGTAAAGCTGCTTTTAGTCGTGGATGGTTATCAACACATTTAATGTGATTGTACACTTAATGCAAGTGGTCACCAAGCAGAAAGAGGGGAAGTATGTTGGCACATTGCTTCTGTAAAATGTATATCTTTGTGCAGGGCATATCCCCCCATCCTTGGTGGGCCATTGCAAGCAAGTGACCAAACGATGGCTCATTTAGTAGGGTGAAATTTGCTGAGGTTAAATCAAAAATGTAAAGTAGGGTATTAGTGCAATTGTTTTACTGAAAATGACACCATATGGATGTCTAGTTTCAGAATTAATGGAAAGTCTTTGGCATTTTAGGATTTTAACCTCGAGATAACTAAAAAATAAGATTTTAAGTATAAGCTATTGTGTAAGTTCGCCATCAAAGTAGAACAATTATCATGTAGAATCAAATTGGATAAAAGAGGTGAACAGCGGTTGCAGGTATCAAAAATATGATTTTAAGGCCATTTACTGTCAAATGAGTTCCTAATTGTGTGACAAGTCTGTTACGTACAAGACTAGCATAACACATGAATACACTACAGTTGCAGTTTGTGATATAAACACATGTCCACAATGATTCTACAATTGGATGATAGCAGTGATATTCTGTTCTTCAGGGAGTATAGTTCTCAGAAAATTATGGTGCATTCATTTTCATTATGGAAGCTGTCTGTGCCGTATTTAGTAAGTTTGCAGGATGATATCATTGTGCAGGAATAAGATCTACATAGCTGAAAATTCAAATTTGGAGTGATTTACTACTACATTAACAGAATTCTGTTTCAAACTTGCAATAATTGACTTAGGTGCGAATATATGGTTCTTCAAAGTTGCAGTTTTTCACTTCTGAAAATGTTTTTCTAAATTTCTGATCTCGGTACATGGCACTAGACCAAATATCAGAGAGCCTTCATAATGTAGCCGCCTGTTGCTACTTTACGTTAATATAGGTCTGTAAGCATGTAAGATCGTTCACCTTACAACGTTTTCAGTGATTAAGTAGCTGGAGTTCAACATAGGTATCAATATAGGTAGCATAGGTATATGGAAAGGATAAATTCAAAATGATGTAAAATCGATTTTATTTTTGGTTAGTATTGCTTTGAAAAACATTTTTAACTTCTAATATCATAACTTAGCCTATAACGTTCAAAATTTTGATTTACAATTTTATTATCATAACAGTCATCTTACATTTTTTTTACTTTCAAATTGCAACCTGTAATCTTGATTCTCATTATTTTCATCTAAAATCTCACAAAGTTGACCAATAATGTCATACTTTTACTTTTGAAGTACAGAATGTGACCTAAAATCTAACCCTAACTGCTGTTAATTTGACTTGAAAAGTCAAACTTTAGACCTAAATCCTATTGTCTTGACCTTTATTTTCATTATCTTGACTATTAGGGTGACATTTATTTGCTTCTTTATTCCATTGTAAGGACTTTTGACCTCATAATGTTGACTTCAAAATGAAATATTAAGTTCCAGTCACATAATTTTGACTTTTTAATTGCCATTTTTATTTCATTAGTTTGATTCACATTATTTTGTTTGGAAATAAAAAGCCGAAGTTTTGACCTTAAATGCTAGAAAGTGCCTCGACAAGTCAAACTTGTGATTTTTAAGTGAACATTTTGCTGATAAAAATGCCACTTTAACCGAATGAGAAGTCCAAATAATGACTCGAAATGTAATCATTATCACTCAAATAATCTTTATAATGAGATTTAAGTGACAGTTGTGGGTTAAAAAGTGTAGTTACACTATGAGTGGATTTTAAGGAATTAAAAGTTAATATTTAGACTAAAACTGTTAAAAATATATGACATTAATAATCAGTTATATCTCATATCAATACTTAGATCTAAACAAATAGTATGGTATCTGAACGTCAAAATGGGATTTCAGGACTGGAAATCAACTACTATAAATATGACTTTAATAGTTAAAATACTTGGTTTCAAAAGGAATAGGTTAACTTTAAAGGTCACGTTCCGGACAGTTTTAGTCGGTTTTTGCCCTTTCCTTGTCCCTTTGCTGTCGAGTCAGGGCTTATGAGGCGTCCCCTTGGAATATTTTGAAGCAACCAATTTTGGACCTCAGAACTTAACAATTAAAGGCATTGCATAATTATGCTTCCTCTCGCTTAAAGACCTGGAATAATGTTTAAGTTAGCTAAATTATGAGGGCCATCTAACAATAAGTAAAGGGCCCGCGAATTCATAAAAGTTTGAAAAAATAACATTTAGAAGTAAAAATTACACTTTTAAATACCCAGTTTTTCAAAAATGAGATAAGTAATGCGGCTTTGACACCGAACTCTATTTATGTAGCTATAAATCATTCCACATAAGAATTTTCAGCCATTGATCTAATTCCTTTGAAAAGATATCAGCTTGCAAAACACCACGAAATGACGCTTGCACCTTTCTTCCTGAGAAAATGGTATTGCGCAATACTTTTCTGAGCTTCGAACTTCTGACCACCTGAGCTACAGCACTAAAATTGTCACAAGGATCATTCAGTTTTACATAAACCGTCTAGAGTGTCCAAGTTACGCATCTCTATTCTGCAGGTTTTATAATAAAACCTATATGAAGGCATTCAAACCTTCAATGGAAAGTTGTCATCGACGTCATTGTGACTTCATCATTGTGTTTTTGCAAGGTTACTTGAAACATTTAGTCCAAGATAGTCATGGAAACATTTTCACGCATAAATTTGCTAAAAGACCTACATTACATACACCTTTTTGACATAATTTAGGGAAAAGGGTTGTAAAAAGCCGCCATTATGAATTTGACCTAATTTCGGCCCTTTCCATCGTTGGATTTTGGTGGATTTTTTTCTGGGTACATTATACATCTCAACTAATACAAAACTGCATAAAACTCACTTGTAGGATTTTTTAGGGTCAAACCCTATATCTACCCGACTACTTCCAGTTTAGGCAAATAATGACGAAAACCCATTTTAAACTAATTTGACCACTGACATCTGTCATTTGGCGTTTTTGCTGTCATCAATTATTCATGCACACGTTTTTATGATCAGGTATTTACCCAAGAAGTTTGAAATTCATCTGACTTATGGTTTAAGAGTTGGCGACACAAGTTTATTTTTACAAAATGTGGACAAAATTGACTTATTACCTACATTTTGGCCTCTAACCCCATACTCTTGAACCGAAGATCCCTACTTTAAAAGTTTTCTTGTCAGTCTTAACATATCATGTGGACTTATTACTTTTATTACATATTGACCAAGGCAAATAATGGGAACAATGTTTGTAAATTTGACTTATAGTCCAGGCCGTTTCGTAGCTTTTTGGGGGTTTGCTTTTTTTCTTGCTATATTTGGTAAAACTTTGATAAGATGTAAAGTAGACATCAGACAATCAAAAAAGTATGTGCTCCATTTTTTTCATGTGCAAGAAAGGGAAGCCAGCCAATTCAAAATGATCATTTGGGCTGATTTGGCTCAAGAAAGGCTCTGTTGTGCCAACATTTGGGGTCTAAAACGTTTTAGGAGAAAAAGTGGTAAAATATACACAGTCTCCCACAATATGCTCAAAGTTGTTCCCCAAATATTGATCCGTTTTGTTGTAGTGGCCTGTCGAATATGGCCCTTTTCGCCAAAAATCGGCAATTTTGGCAAGTTTGGCGCCGGGGGACAAATTTGAGTACCAGATTCTCTTAAAGCGTGTATTCCAACGACCTTAACTTTTGTCAATGGGTAGTCTTATAACCAGGTAGTACGTGAGGAAAATTTGGACTCCCAGATTCAAACCTACATGTAATGAGTGGTACTGAAAATTCGCAATTTCTTTGTATTTCGTCGGGAAATTTGGTCCTCTGGGTTCATTTTTAAGCCCAATATTACCTTCGATTGAATAACTAGATCTACTGATCTCTCTGCTATTAAAAGAAAAGTAGATTATTAATACACACATGAATTTTGAAAATTTTAAAAGCAGACAAATTTTCCATTGGTGTAGACCCTAAACAGCTAAAACATCAATATTTTCATTTTTCATTAACAGAAAATACAAGTTTTGGCACTACAAGACATCATCCACGCCCATGGGAAAATTGTACACAATTATACCTGCGTGGAGTCCACAGAAACATTCTTGGACTATATTAAAAGTTTTCCTTTATATTTTAAAAGGATATCCAAGGTTGACAGAGAACAGTATAGGGCCTCCTGGGAGCTCTGAACTAGTTACAGTATACAAAAGAGGGACCAACGGGATTCTCACTACCCGACATCCATATGGGAGGAGATATGATATATCACCTTCTTTTTAGGTATAGCAAGAGAGATGGTGGAGAGGTAAAATTCGTTTCAGAAAAGATTTTCGTCGTTATTGAACGTCGCGGTAAAATGTTTGGAAAATAAGCAGCGGCAATTACGTACTTTCAATCTTTCAAATCACGTGCCAGACTAGATTTAGTCAAAGATCCCATAATGATGAGAGCCCTACAGAGAAGGAGATGTACTTTTTAGAAAAATGTTTGCTTTGGAATAATTTCTTACGTCATAGCTTTGTCAATGGTATATGAAATTGGTTGTAAGCCCTGTCGTATGCGCGCGAAGCGCGCCGAAATTTTGAATAAAATATTAGTCCATGACAAACCTGCATTCAGAACCTGCATCGGACACTGTCACCTTCCCGCCAACCTATGCTATTCAGAAACGGATCTTCTGACTGAGAATTCTTAAAAAGCACTTTTGCTCCTTTGTTCCCCGTGAGTAGTTACCGAAAGCTATTGATAATAAAGACAACTCTGACACAAGGCTTGACGCTAGCGCAGTGTGCGAAAATTTGGAATTTGTCAAGAATTTCAAAACTTATGATAGTTTGAGAACAGTTTGTGAAAGAAAATGGTTAGAACAAATAAACCAATCATCAAAAATACATCTCACCCTACACCCTCCAAAGAAATCTGTAGCTTATACGACTTTTGGGACCATTTTCAAATTTTTCAAGAATCGATGGGGGAGGGGGACACACGTCACCCATTGCCCACTGTGCCGACGCCACTGTCTGTAGCTTAAAAGCCTTTTGAGTTCATTTTAAAACTTTTCAGACAGTTTCGAAATCAAATAGGGTATGCACGCTGCTACTTTGCCTGCAACAGCTGATGCCACTGTACACATTAGCACGTCACCTGACAGCTTGTCTTCTGTATTCATTCTGCAAGGTCTGCATGGCGAAAACTTTGCCTCTCAATCCCTCTAGATTACAAAAAAATTCACTCTTTAACACAAAATTGTTACTAAATTTCAGTGCAACTAGCCGGGCTCATACTGCATATGTCACGATGTTAACTTATTTAGATCTTAAGTCAAGGATCATTACTCAGCTATTCACCTGTTTTCGAACATTGTAGCTCTCCTTCCGTCGCCAACCACTTTGAAAGATACCTAAAGAGATATCCAGCTGTAGCTCCACCCAACCCCTACAGAAATGTATACTTTGAATAAGTTCTTAGACACTTTTATTCATTTTCTGCTCTGATTTTTCTTTTTCTTTTTTCTGTTTCTTCCTTTTTCTCCTTTCGTTTTTTTTCGTGGCGGGGGGGGGGGGGGGGGCCTCTGGATCCCCCTGAATGGACCTACTCTTTTACGTTCAATATTTGCCATGTAAGATACTGCGCCTATTTGCCAACGTTGATGAAGTATCAAGCCATTCATAGGAGAATCGTATACATATTGACCTCTCGTAAAACTAATGCAACAAACATGGAATCTTTGTCAGCGTATTAAGACTTTAAGACTGAGAGACCTTGAGCGTTTAAACTATTAGCGTTTTCGTCATGTAAAAGCACAATGTTTTCATTCGTCATTTATGGAGTATACCCAGGAATTTCAATAGATAAAGTAATTGTTGCACTAACTTACCTCATAAACTGCGGTTGTTCCGACCTCTGCAACGGAGTGTAGGGGAACTTTCAGCTGGTTTGATCCAAACCAATCAAATAAGCCATTTCTGCCTTTGGTTATCTCATATTCTTCCTTCTGATACACCGAAAGCACCTTTTGATCTTCTCCCAAAAAGTTTACAACAGCTTTCACAGTCAGAATCATTCCTTCGAAGAAGCATGGTTTAGGTTTTGTGATGATTGTAACTGTTTCAGTTGGGAAGAAACCAACTCGGTGACCTTCCGTTATCCCCAGGAAAATATCTCGGCACTGGGCTAAAATTAGGGCCACGTCATTCTGGTGAAACAGTATCCCATTCGGCTGACCAAAATCTTTTTTAGCTACAGCATACATAAGTTTTGGTTCAATTTTGTGCAGAAGAGCCCCCAACTTAGCACCATCGAACATCATTGGTGGGCTCCTTTCTTTGAAAGTAACATTTTGAAGAACTGCTACCGTACTGTTAGATTTCTTATAGACCACAAACGTTTGCTCATAACCGAAAATGATAATCAGCTTATCATCGATCGTGAAAGACACATTGAACGGGCAGTGCGGCTTCATGCTGAGAACAAGAGGATGGCGAAGTTGCGTAGAAGAAGCTTTAGAGGTGCTTTTTGACCCTATGGAGTGAGTAAAATTGAACTTTATAAACTGTATACAAAAAGTAACCCTTTTCATCAAAAGAAGGCGTGAAGATATAAAATCCATATCAGATAACAGTAATCGCATAAAGGAGTCAAAATAATGTAATTACACATTAAACGGCACCAAACCGTTGAACCCTCTTACTATGTTCTTAAAGCATGTACAGACTCTTTAGTAGGCAAAGGTCATCTGCATTTAAATGCATCCTAGCTGCAGTCATTTAAACTAAATATTGATTTTAATCTCTCTCGTGACCTTTAAGAAGATTTCTAGTACCTCCTACCACTTGTCAGCTTAATTGTGTAGGTTGTCATTATATACGATTGGTTCAGGCAATGTTATTGAATATGTAATTAGACTGTAGGTTTTTCTTAGTTTGACCAGAGCAGTTTGATCAAAGAATACTGGGCCGATATTCATAAAACCCCGCTAAACTAGCAGCCAACTAGTCCTTAGCAGGCTGCTAAAAGGCTAGTTGCCTGCTCCATAGTTTCCTGCTATTTTCCTATTCATAAAACCCTGCTAGGGATAGTGCCAGGTAGTTGTCAACTAGGATTTTAGTAGTTGGTTGTTAGCTTAGCAGTTGGCCATGTCCAAAACCACAAATCACAACACGCAGTCAGTGTTACCAGGGAGTTGTTATCCGAATGGAGGTAGCACTAGAAGTTTAATTTATGCTAGTACTTTAAGATTTCCAACTTTTAGCTGGCGATAAGGCTTATAAGAACTTAGGCCCTTTATTTAATGCTTTCAACTTGATTTCTTTCTCCTTGCCACATTATTCAACTCTAGTAATACTTTTTAACAAGAGGATTAAATTGAATAATGCTTTGATGTGTAGGTTTGTATACCACCATCATAGTAATGACAGGGTTATTAAACTCAGAACAGCTGTTTAATAGAACTAGATCAATACAAATGCCCCTACTCCATCTAAACAGACCATATGCAAATGAGCTAAAGAGACAGGAGCCTAATTCTTTTACTGCAGTCGGAAAATTACCTGAAGTTTCCTAAAATAAGCAAACATACATCTATGTTCACAATTTTATATAAAGTAAACTGCTGACGTGGTCTCATTTGCGACACCAGAGAGAAAATATACTTATTTTTCAGGCGACTGGCAATGCTATGGCAACAGGTAAAATCGCTAGAGTTCTTCTTCAGATGTAGCAGACAACAAATCTCTTTGTGTTAACTTTTTAATCCAGCTTAGTGCTTATAGAAATCTTAAGAGCAAGATAATGGAATGATTACTAGATGACCTTGAATGCGCAAACCTCACATCAAGGAAAGTTTTGGCGAGCTATCTCCATTCGGATAACAACTCCCTGGTCAAACATAGAAATGAAGGATTTAGCTGTCAACTAGTGACTAAGAAGTACCCAAAATCACCTCTAACGTTAGCACACAACTTAGCAGTCACCTAAGCTTAGCGGCATTTTATGAATAACATGTAGTATCCAACTAGGCTTAGTTGGCAGCTAAGGCCCAAAATAGTTGCCGACTAGGCTTAGCAGGGTTTTATGAATATCGGTTCTGGATACCAGAACTCACCAATAGAGAAAATTCTTCGTCTATCTCTGTGTCTGAAACCAGTACCATATACATCTTCGTAAATTCTTGCTGCCATTATCAAATTATTATCCCACAGTAATCGAGTTTAATATGAGATAACCAGGAGAAATTGTCTCAAAAACCAGAGTTGTTAGCAAGCAGGTTGCAAACTGTGTTCAGTAGTATTTACACCAGGAAGTGGTGGTTGTATGTGAGGTGATCCACTTATAACTCAAAAGGAGGGCGTGTTATCAACTGAAAGGGGTGTACCTAAGGGAGACACGGACGATCTTCCGGGTTTAAGTGTATACTAAAGTTTAGGCTCTCTATTTTAAGCAATTTATTACACTCATATTAAACAGGCGCGCAATGATCCGGATTGTAAAGAGAGAAGAAAAATAAAAGGGAAAGAGATAAATGATAAAAGAGAAGCAAAAGATAAAAAACAAAGAGAAGAAAGCAAATGTTAAGAATGAAATGAAACATGACAAAGAATTGATAACAATGTAATCCGGCAGGCGATTAAAGGACCATTGCGTGTTTTAGTATGATGATCGTGTGAGATAAGTACGTGATACTCATTACAGAATCTTTAAACACAAGCGTATCAATTTTAAATGAAATCAATGTTCGAGTAATGCCGGGTACACCCATTAGATCCTTACACACATCCCCCTTTATTCTTATTGTTCATTTAAATTCTCTTTCGAAATTATCGCGGTTTCGGGGAAGTTCCCAGTGTACCTTCAGTGTAGCCAGTGTATTTTAAACGCCATTAAAAGCTAAATGCAAGTGGCCCCATTTGAACAACTCACATAACTTTCGGGAATTTCACTCCTGAAACACTATCATTGACAGCTCCACAGGGGAATGGGTCATACCGGTACATCCCCACTCATCAAAGCGACAAAATGGGAGGTTTGTCTACCTATAGGTCTAGTGTAGCCTATCATCTGACAGTAAGGATGCCTTATTGTGCATATTTATGCGTGAGAATACCAATACTTCAAAAGTCCCAAGCGCTTCGCTCATTATGTTTTCCTACTTACGATGAACAAGAAGGTTCCACTTTCTCTGCGTCTTTACAACCACCCTTATCATTCCTATTCCACAAGTTATTATTGCGTCTGATGAAACCTTTAATGGTGTGTTTGGGAGTTTATATTATTTGGAATATCAATGTATTACCTTAATTTTGTACAGGCTTCATCTTTTTCGGTGGGTTTCTCGACATCTCAACGTCTGACCTCATGTAACTGAAATAAGCACCTTACCATAGACGACCCCCTTTCCCAGTTCATATAGCTACACCCTACCCCTACCCAGTTGAAGTGGAGATATTTCAATATGATCGGCTCAAAGCTTTTATTAGGATATCATTATTTTGCATTTATCCACCTTAAATGAATATGTAATTCTCAAAGAAAAGAACAGGGGCACAGCCCTCTTTGGAAAGTATAACTTTTGACAATCTTCGATGCAGCTTTTGGCCCAAATTTACGCAAACTATTTTTTGACAAGGGTAGCTGCTCCCTGTCTCCGCCCCCTTGGTTATGGACCTACCAATGTGTTGACGTTAGAAAAATTGTTAGCTGTGAGAATGTAATAATGTTTGCTTTCATTATTAATCAAAATCAAAGCTTGCATGTTAGTGATTGGGTTTTTTGGACATACACAACATGTGGGACTTACCGGTATGGATACTACAGTGAGAAAAATTGTGTTGGGAATTTGGTATGATCGCTGACAGCTAGCTAAGTAGTACGTAAAATGGAAAATTTGTCTTTCTGTAAATGACATGCTCATGAAGCTTACATTAAAGCAAACTTTACCAGTCCTGTTAAGTTTTAGACGGCGGTAGGATACAATTGCGAAAGTATTTAACTTACAGCATTTATTGTTTTGTGGAGAAAAGCTCAGTCCTGTACATACCAAAACGGCACAAACCCAGAAGAAAAAGGCAGTGCTTCCCGTGTCTCTCGGGGCTCAGGTCGCCGGGCGACGGCAGCGTTTTCCGCCGCAGGCTTTCCATGGCTTCGTTTAAAATGCCCGACTCCGAAGATGATGTAGGTGCTACTTAAGCATTTTATGTGAATAAAAGCAAACAATTAAAACTAAAAAGTAGTTAAACATACAAGAATTTGACTGCAAACCCTTTAGCTAAATCAGCGCGTGTTCTTGAATGGCATCAAATAGCTTGGATCCGTGTGATCCAGTTCGGTCCATGAACCAAATTGAGATAGCACCTAGTACCTGAAAAGGGGAGAGGAAAGAAGATGAGATAATATTTAGGAGGAGATATTGATGTAGTGCTTAACATTCCCTACGTAAAATGAAATTTAAAATTTATAAGAAGCTTTTCAAATTTGTATGTTACCTTCCAGATTGTGCTCCTCTGACTCATTATTATCATTTGAGGTACAGCTCGCGTAATAAAATTGCTGAATCAAAGCCTCAAGAAACTCCAAAACCCTTGTCTTCAAAGAGGATGGCCTGGCCATTCGTGCTGGAAGTTGTCAAACCTTGTGTCATTATTTGTGTAGTAGGTATACGGCTGTCCAGTGTCATTTGAGGATACTTAAATGCTTCATCTAATGTCCTAAATTTTTTAATTACCCAAGAATTTTCGGGTGGGCTCGTCGCCTAGTGGTGTTGCCTTTGGAATCAAAGCAGCTTCAGGGGGCCTGCATAGGGTTCCAAGGGTTTAGGTATGCTTAGGGTTCGATACGTAATTCCTTCGTAACCCCTCCCTCCCTGAAAATCCCGGATGATAATATTTATGAGCTGAAGCTGAATTGAGTCGGGTCTTGTAGCTGTTATGGCATCAGTGTCCGTATTAGGCTTAGAATAGCTCCATTCAGCACTCTTCTGAAAAATCCCGCAAGTTCTAAAAACGTGTGCGGGATTATACCGCATATTTTGGGAAAACCCATTTGCTAAAACTGGACTACCCTGCACCTTATCGAGTCGAGAACCCAGGTCGCTTTTTACC
This sequence comes from Holothuria leucospilota, assembly GCA_029531755.1. Lineage (NCBI taxonomy): Eukaryota > Metazoa > Echinodermata > Holothuroidea > Aspidochirotida > Holothuriidae > Holothuria > Holothuria leucospilota. Next base: position 30,130,816 of record CM055969.1, on the reverse strand, counting down.
AAAATCCCCCTGTCACTCCTAAAGCGAGGACACCCCCAAGTTTTTTCTAAGTGCACAAGTCACGAAACGAAATACCAGGGTAAACAATTCTTGTAGTTTGAAAAGACAAAAATATATATTTAAGTACTATACTGATGTTTTCTTCTTTCGTTTAACTAGAGTTAAGACGTAAATATTAATATTGGCGCCAGACAACGAACTTCAAATGACCTTAAATGCCTTTGCCTGCTTTAATATATATATACATATAAAGAGCTTGTGCACTTTGGTATTCATAGGCAGTGTACCGTGAAAGGCCGGACCGACGCAAGTTATGCTTGTGTCAGCCTTGCCATTCAGTCTTGGAACCTACTCTGAGCTGCACTGATGAGATCTAACAAGATCGAAACAGTTCTGTCTGCAGATTGAGTTATATATATATATATATATATATATATATATATATATATATATATATATAACATGATGGAATCCGTCCGTTGGTGAAGTAGAAATAAACGAAGAGCGTAGAGAATAAATATATATATATATATATATATATATATATATATATATATATATATATATATATATATATATATATATATATATATATTAATGGATAATGTCTTAAAGCAGGCAAAGGCATTTAAGGTCATTTAAATTTCGTTGTCTGGCGCCAGTATTATTATTTATTTCTTTTTAAAATAAATTTCTTTTTAATGCATTCCTTCTGTGTCAACTATGCTTTGTGTTCTGCTTATTTACCTGTTATATATATATATATATATATATATATCGTATTTTAACGTAAAAATATAACTGACATTCCATATAAGTTCGAGTTTACAGAGAATATCAATTCCAGGCCGTCTTCTCTTGTGCCATCAAGCTTGCTACACACGAAAATAATAAACCTTTATTACATGGAAATAGCCTTCCCCACAGTGTCCCAGGTGTCAACTTACAAAACTAATAGAAATCTTAACGTTCAATTACACACAGCGATATGCTCCGGTACTCCGGCTTCAAACGGGTGCATGTATATGGCCACGGTAAAACAAATAACAAAATCCTCTGCAGAGCAAATTAAGTTAAATAAGCTCACTAAATTGAGTTCGCGAAAATATACAATACAATACTTTCACCAAATCGTTCTACAACTTAAAATACCACTGAGGGTATGTAGAAAAACGCCCACGTCGGAACAGCTTTCTGTGGAAAATATTTAGTGGTGGAGTTACGACGAACATCTCAGCCCATGTATCGTCGGACTGGAACAAAATGTCCTCTCACAGAATGGTTACCCAGCGTGAACTCAAATCCAGAACCAAGACTCAGACCCAGAAGCCTAGGGAGAAAACCAAGCGGCTTCTAATATCACTTGCATAAAACAATGTTCATATTGCTAAGGTCACCCATTTCATTTTGCCCGAAATAAGGAATTTGGTTACTCTTGGATACCCTAACTTACTGCTTGTTTTCGTTTCAAAGGCTACCCCTCTTCCAGGCCTCCCTGTTCGAAAAGCGTACCATATGACTACTGGTAATATACACTTTCGACCCAAATTTCCTTAGTTTCTAAAAATTTGTTGTATCTTCAATTTTCCCACTACGACGTACAAGCATTCTAAAATTCTCACAACTGCGTAACTGCAATGACTATGTAACTCTTTACCTTTACCATCTACAAAACACTTTTTTACTAAAGCTCCTCACAAAAGTTAACTTAACACTCGCCAATTTTATTGACTTCTAGAATCTTAAATCAGGCAGGAGGCTGCAACCGAGCCTCTCGTTGGTCCCCACACGGGCCAGCAAAACAGGTCAGGCTGCAGGTACTGTAAAGACCCCTTCTCCGAGATGAAATTAATAGCATGTAACACGACGCCACATTGCTCGCCAACTCTTTAAAAACTCTAAGGCGGTACATTAACAGACCTACCCCTCTCAGCGACCTAGCTGAACAGCTAAAGCCAGTCTACCCTTAATGTGGCTGTCTCCTGGGATGCGATACAAGAAAACGCTCCACGAGGTAACCCACGCTTTCTTTTTATACTACTTTTTGCACACGGCTCAAAAACAAAGCTCCACTTATGCCACTAAAATAACCTGCCCAGCTCACAATAAACAATGGAATGCAATACCTGCTTCTAAGGAATCCTGCTCTCGGATTTAAGTATGCAAGGATGCTGAATCACATTAGACTATAAACAGTATAACCGCTGTAAACAGCAAAAAGGGGAAATGTTTAAATTTTGACTTGTGACACCCCCCCCCCCCAAACATTTTGGAGGGGATCCCCAAAAATCTGAGCATCCCTTCTAAATCTGTCCACGGAATACTGCAATTGCTGTGACTTATTGAAGTGAGACTGTTTGCTGGAAACTGGCGCGGCTGCCCAAGAATTCCGTCTCGCACGTCTTTCCTAGGTCACGCGCGGCTCAAAACTGGCGTAGCTGCCCGAGAATTCCTTCACTGGAATGAGAAGTCTCGCGCGGCTGCACGTGCCTGCCTTGCGAGCAGCCCGCCCTCCAGAAACACGGACGTCTGTTGGGTTAGTTGGAGGTCAGCCAGGCTAATGGGGAAATCCCGCGAATTCCTTACCGGCACATTTCCCGCGTACCGCTAAGGAAGCGAAGGTGAGTATGGGTGCACCCGCGGTGTGTGAGCGATCCTGTGGCTATGGGTGCACCCGCGGTGTGTGAGCGATCCTGTGGCTATGGGTGCACTCAGCAACATGTCCTTAACAGGGCTTTCCTAGCTCACGCGAAGCTCGAAACTGGCGTAGCTGCCCGAAAATTCCGTCGCTGCAATGAGAAGTCTCGCGCGGCTGCACGTGCCTGCCTTGGCAAGCAGCCCACCCTCCAGACACGTACGTCTGCTGGGTTAGTTGGAGGTCAGCCAGGCTAATGGGGAAATCCCGCGAATTCCTCACCGGCACATTTCCCGCGTACCGCTAAGGAAGCGAAGGTGAGTATGGGTGCACCCGCGGTGTGTGAGCGATCCTGTGGCTATGGGTGCACTCAGCAACATGTCCTTAACAGGGCTTTCCTAGCTCACGCGAAGCTCGAAACTGGCGTAGCTGCCCGAAAATTCCGTCGCTGCAATGAGAAGTCTCGCGCGGCTGCACGTGCCTGCCTTGGCAAGCAGCCCACCCTCCAGACACGTACGTCTGCTGGGTTAGTTGGAGGTCAGCCAGGCTAATGGGGAAATCCCGCGAATTCCTCACCGGCACATTTCCCGCGTACCGCTAAGGAAGCGAAGGTGAGTATGGGTGCACCCGCGGTGTGTGAGCGATCCTGTGGCTATGGGTGCACTCAGCAACATGTCCTTAACAGGGCTTTCCTAGCTCACGCGAAGCTCGAAACTGGCGTAGCTGCCCGAAAATTCCGTCGCTGCAATGAGAAGTCTCGCGCGGCTGCACGTGCCTGCCTTGGCAAGCAGCCCACCCTCCAGACACGTACGTCTGCTGGGTTAGTTGGAGGTCAGCCAGGCTAATGGGGAAATCCCGCGAATTCCTCACCGGCACATTTCCCGCGTACCGCTAAGGAAGCGAAGGTGAGTATGGGTGCACCCGCGGTGTGTGAGCGATCCTGTGGCTATGGGTGCACTCAGCAACATGTCCTTAACAGGACACGGTACAGCCGGCGAGAGCTCCGCTCTCTCACGTCTTTCCTAGCTCACGCGAAGCTCGAAACTGGCGTAGCTGCCCGAAAATTCCGTCGCTGCAATGAGAAGTCTCGCGCGGCTGCACGTGCCTGCCTTGGCAAGCAGCCCACCCTCCAGACACGTACGTCTGCTGGGTTAGTTGGAGGTCAGCCAGGCTAATGGGGAAATCCCGCGAATTCCTCACCGGCACATTTCCCGCGTACCGCTAAGGAAGCGAAGGTGAGTATGGGTGCACCCGCGGTGTGTGAGCGATCCTGTGGCTATGGGTGCACTCAGCAACATGTCCTTAACAGGACACGGTACAGCCGGCGAGAGCTCCGCTCTCTCACGTCTTTCCTAGCTCACGCGAAGCTCGAAACTGGCGTAGCTGCCCGAAAATTCCGTCGCTGCAATGAGAAGTCTCGCGCGGCTGCACGTGCCTGCCTTGGCAAGCAGCCCACCCTCCAGACACGTACGTCTGCTGGGTTAGTTGGAGGTCAGCCAGGCTAATGGGGAAATCCCGCGAATTCCTCACCGGCACATTTCCCGCGTACCGCTAAGGAAGCGAAGGTGAGTATGGGTGCACCCGCGGTGTGTGAGCGATCCTGTGGCTATGGGTGCACTCAGCAACATGTCCTTAACAGGACACGGTACAGCCGGCGAGAGCTCCGCTCTCTCACGTCTTTCCTAGCTCACGCGAAGCTCGAAACTGGCGTAGCTGCCCGAAAATTCCGTCGCTGCAATGAGAAGTCTCGCGCGGCTGCACGTGCCTGCCTTGGCAAGCAGCCCACCCTCCAGACACGTACGTCTGCTGGGTTAGTTGGAGGTCAGCCAGGCTAATGGGGAAATCCCGCGAATTCCTCACCGGCACATTTCCCGCGTACCGCTAAGGAAGCGAAGGTGAGTATGGGTGCACCCGCGGTGTGTGAGCGATCCTGTGGCTATGGGTGCACTCAGCAACATGTCCTTAACAGGACACGGTACAGCCGGCGAGAGCTCCGCTCTCTCACGTCTTTCCTAGCTCACGCGAAGCTCGAAACTGGCGTAGCTGCCCGAAAATTCCGTCGCTGCAATGAGAAGTCTCGCGCGGCTGCACGTGCCTGCCTTGGCAAGCAGCCCACCCTCCAGACACGTACGTCTGCTGGGTTAGTTGGAGGTCAGCCAGGCTAATGGGGAAATCCCGCGAATTCCTCACCGGCACATTTCCCGCGTACCGCTAAGGAAGCGAAGGTGAGTATGGGTGCACCCGCGGTGTGTGAGCGATCCTGTGGCTATGGGTGCACTCAGCAACATGTCCTTAACAGGACACGGTACAGCCGGCGAGAGCTCCGCTCTCTCACGTCTTTCCTAGCTCACGCGAAGCTCGAAACTGGCGTAGCTGCCCGAAAATTCCGTCGCTGCAATGAGAAGTCTCGCGCGGCTGCACGTGCCTGCCTTGGCAAGCAGCCCACCCTCCAGACACGTACGTCTGCTGGGTTAGTTGGAGGTCAGCCAGGCTAATGGGGAAATCCCGCGAATTCCTCACCGGCACATTTCCCGCGTACCGCTAAGGAAGCGAAGGTGAGTATGGGTGCACCCGCGGTGTGTGAGCGATCCTGTGGCTATGGGTGCACTCAGCAACATGTCCTTAACAGGACACGGTACAGCCGGCGAGAGCTCCGCTCTCTCACGTCTTTCCTAGCTCACGCGAAGCTCGAAACTGGCGTAGCTGCCCGAAAATTCCGTCGCTGCAATGAGAAGTCTCGCGCGGCTGCACGTGCCTGCCTTGGCAAGCAGCCCACCCTCCAGACACGTACGTCTGCTGGGTTAGTTGGAGGTCAGCCAGGCTAATGGGGAAATCCCGCGAATTCCTCACCGGCACATTTCCCGCGTACCGCTAAGGAAGCGAAGGTGAGTATGGGTGCACCCGCGGTGTGTGAGCGATCCTGTGGCTATGGGTGCACCCGCGGTGTGTGAGCGATCCTGTGGCTATGGGTGCACTCAGCAACATGTCCTTAACAGGACACGGTACAGCCGGCGAGAGCTCCGGCGAGAAGCGAAGGTGAGTAAGGGGGCACCCGCGGTGTGTGAGCGATCCTGTGGCTATGGGTGCACTCAGCAACATGTCCTTAACAGGACACGGTACAGCCGGCGAGAGCTCCGCTCTCTCACGTCTTTCCTAGCTCACGCGAAGCTCGAAACTGGCGTAGCTGCCCGAAAATTCCGTCGCTGCAATGAGAAGTCTCGCGCGGCTGCACGTGCCTGCCTTGGCAAGCAGCCCACCCTCCAGACACGTACGTCTGCTGGGTTAGTTGGAGGTCAGCCAGGCTAATGGGGAAATCCCGCGAATTCCTCACCGGCACATTTCCCGCGTACCGCTAAGGAAGCGAAGGTGAGTATGGGTGCACCCGCGGTGTGTGAGCGATCCTGTGGCTATGGGTGCACCCGCGGTGTGTGAGCGATCCTGTGGCTATGGGTGCACTCAGCAACATGTCCTTAACAGGACACGGTACAGCCGGCGAGAGCTCCGGCGAGAAGCGAAGGTGAGTAAGGGGGCACCCGCGGTGTGTGAGCGATCCTGTGGCTATGGGTGCACTCAGCAACATGTCCTTAACAGGACACGGTACAGCCGGCGAGAGCTCCGCTCTCTCACGTCTTTCCTAGCTCACGCGAAGCTCGAAACTGGCGTAGCTGCCCGAAAATTCCGTCGCTGCAATGAGAAGTCTCGCGCGGCTGCACGTGCCTGCCTTGGCAAGCAGCCCACCCTCCAGACACGTACGTCTGCTGGGTTAGTTGGAGGTCAGCCAGGCTAATGGGGAAATCCCGCGAATTCCTCACCGGCACATTTCCCGCGTACCGCTAAGGAAGCGAAGGTGAGTATGGGTGCACCCGCGGTGTGTGAGCGATCCTGTGGCTATGGGTGCACCCGCGGTGTGTGAGCGATCCTGTGGCTATGGGTGCACTCAGCAACATGTCCTTAACAGGACACGGTACAGCCGGCGAGAGCTCCGCTCTCTCACGTCTTTCCTAGCTCACGCGAAGCTCGAAACTGGCGTAGCTGCCCGAAAATTCCGTCGCTGCAATGAGAAGTCTCGCGCGGCTGCACGTGCCTGCCTTGGCAAGCAGCCCACCCTCCAGACACGTACGTCTGCTGGGTTAGTTGGAGGTCAGCCAGGCTAATGGGGAAATCCCGCGAATTCCTCACCGGCACATTTCCCGCGTACCGCTAAGGAAGCGAAGGTGAGTATGGGTGCACCCGCGGTGTGTGAGCGATCCTGTGGCTATGGGTGCACCCGCGGTGTGTGAGCGATCCTGTGGCTATGGGTGCACTCAGCAACATGTCCTTAACAGGACACGGTACAGCCGGCGAGAGCTCCGCTCTCTCACGTCTTTCCTAGCTCACGCGAAGCTCGAAACTGGCGTAGCTGCCCGAAAATTCCGTCGCTGCAATGAGAAGTCTCGCGCGGCTGCACGTGCCTGCCTTGGCAAGCAGCCCACCCTCCAGACACGTACGTCTGCTGGGTTAGTTGGAGGTCAGCCAGGCTAATGGGGAAATCCCGCGAATTCCTCACCGGCACATTTCCCGCGTACCGCTAAGGAAGCGAAGGTGAGTATGGGTGCACCCGCGGTGTGTGAGCGATCCTGTGGCTATGGGTGCACCCGCGGTGTGTGAGCGATCCTGTGGCTATGGGTGCACTCAGCAACATGTCCTTAACAGGACACGGTACAGCCGGCGAGAGCTCCGCTCTCTCACGTCTTTCCTAGCTCACGCGAAGCTCGAAACTGGCGTAGCTGCCCGAAAATTCCGTCGCTGCAATGAGAAGTCTCGCGCGGCTGCACGTGCCTGCCTTGGCAAGCAGCCCACCCTCCAGACACGTACGTCTGCTGGGTTAGTTGGAGGTCAGCCAGGCTAATGGGGAAATCCCGCGAATTCCTCACCGGCACATTTCCCGCGTACCGCTAAGGAAGCGAAGGTGAGTATGGGTGTATGGATGCTTTGGTATACCATGTTAGTAGAGTTGTCATATTACTAGATGTGTGTTCGTGTGAGTTTGTTTGTGACGCTTAGCTTGTATACAGGGTATCTCAAAGCAATATTGATAAATACTTTTCATGCCTTGTAACACGATAATCCAAGTTGAAAATCATAGATGGCTCTAACAGTTGCTTGTGGTCTCATCGTTATTAGTAGCCAAACTCCAAGGTGAAGGTTACCAGAGCTAGAACTAGAATCAAGGTCACATGAAATCTCAAGAAGAGAAGGTTTGATGACTTTCATACTTGACAAGTAAGTGCCAAAGCTTATACATTGTAAAAGAAACCAATTGCTTTTGTTCCGCGATTATGATTCACATTTCGTATGGATGTAAAACATTGTACATCTGCTAACATACAAAGGAATCACGATAAAACTGGCAAATTGAAAACTTCCAGGGACAGACTTTTTATTTTCTGCATGGTATCACTAAGAATTTGGATTTTCTGATTCTTATGGTTGGCGTACATTAAAAGTGCTGTTACTTGCTTATGTTCAATGCTCAATGTATGAAAAGATCAAGGAACAAAAAGCACAGCAGCACATCATCTTCTCCATCCTTCCCCAGTGTTGTGGTTAATGGATTGCCCCTTATTAGTTCGCAACACACCTTCCTGAGGAGATAATCATTGCAAACATCAAATATTTCAGAGAATTTATTACCTTCAATATCATACGGTCATGGCGACAAGCCACTCAAATCAGTACCGCCTTTATGACAACAAATATTTGGAATGAATATACTCCTGCGAGGGAACAAAAGTAATGTCTTTCACCATCTAAGGTCATAGTCATGAAATCTGAGAGGTCGTCCGCAACCTCAAATCCCTACGAAGCCGACGGGTTGCCAGAGATATTAGACAGAATCATTTTGGATTCTGACTGAAGGAAATTGAAAAAGTGGATTCACCTTGAAGAAAACTTAAATTTTTTATTAAAGGAAATTAGAAAATATTGCACTTTCATTCAATAAATTTGAATACTTTGTGGTTTTATTGAAGAAAAGTAGAAAAATGTTCTTTCTCTTAGAATCTGTTCAGCTTCAGATCTTTTAACAGTAAATTGTTATGGTGATTGGTCGCCGTTAGAAAGTTTTTACTTTATCATTCCCATTAAATTATGACCATAATGCAAAATGTCCCCGACAGGGGGCCAGCCTTTCCCATCGGGGGTCTTCACCTCCACATGGCGTTTCCTATGTGCAAAATGTAACATTAAATTGTATCTAAGGACGCTCGCATGTTCACCAATTTTCCAAAGGAGAGAAAGACACCAATCTCGTGGAACCCTCCCCCAGGACGGTGGTTTGAACGTTCCGCTCTGAGCTTCCTAAGCCTCCGAAACAGGTGACTTGTGAACGAATTCACACTATCTCGAGCCGCAACTAAGAAATTCTAATATGGGTGCTTGCCAAGTCCTAGCACACCCCTTGTTTTTTCCTCGCTGGTAACTTTTGGTTTCCTTCGTTTGGTTAGCACGTTTCTTCAGAGATGAGCAGTTTTCTCTCCGAGTGTTGTGCCATTTCCTGTGCAATTTATTTCTTTTACATTGGAAGTTATTTAACCTCTTTGGTTTTCTTAAATCTGCAGGTATTTTTGCCCTGATGGCCTGCCGTAGACTCCGTAGTTTACGTTGCCATCGTGGGTATTCCCCTCTGCACTGAATTTCGCAACTCTAGGTCAACTCGACAACGGGAAGTTATTCAGTGCAATTAAACGTGACACGCTGGACGCGTTTGATAGTCCAAAGTTCGAATTTCTGTTTCCTGAACTTGTTGTGTAGCCTAGTTTTGTTGAAGTGGTGGAAAGAAGAAACTGTAAGTTACGACGATATTTTCATCAGCATTTTCGTCTGAAGACCGATAACGGGTATGAAAAAGTTCATACAGTTACCATGGCGAGTATTACACAGAAACCAGGTTAGTAATAATAATAGTGTAGGAAGACGTGCGGCTATTTTAGGTAATAGGAACACTTATAAAACTTGGGTAAAGAGGAACCATAGTTAAAGCGACACCATTTTGAACGAAATTTTTAAAGCGTGTATGCAGCTTCATATGAACTGAAATGTTGGTTGAGCTGGATGCAATGCATTCTAAATCATAACACTTGAAAACAAGTTGAGATAAACTAATTGAATACTTGCTACACATCGGTGTATATGTACTGAGCATCTTAAAGGCATGGTGGTAATTTTTCATAGGCAGTTGGATTTTTTCATGAGTTACTAAACTAGCAGCTTCTGGGCAAATCGACTTGTTGAATCCAGTAAACCCTAACCTTTTACAACTGACGTCTAATTCCTGGTTATTAGGAAATTGCGTTTGGATACTTTTCCTTAGTCCTATCCAATATTAGTGTCCCCTTGTGATACTTTCTTCTAGTCTTGATACCCTTTTAGGCAGAAGCTTTTTTAAAATAAATTTGTAGTGAGGCAGGGCATTTTTCAGTTTGTAAAACCATCATGATACCATCTACGTGAAGCAATACCATCAGTAAGCTTTGATTTGGGTACCAAGAAAATTTGTACGTGTAGACCTTTCTGGGGTCTTGCAAGTTTCATACATACCATGGGGGCACGGGACATGGGGGCTGAAACATTTTGGACGATACAAACCTTTGTTACTCAACAAAATTGCCCCATTTCTCCAAACATTTGCCCGAGAGACAGGTTTTCTTCAGAACTCAGGGGATGCAGCGAAGCATTTTACAAAACATTCGAAACGTTCCAATATGATAAGATGGTTCAGTGAGTATTCAAAGCCTTTTTAAATTTAAAATTTATTCTCATATGCTTTTACCGTTACGAAATTAGAAAAAACACGTATGGCTGAAAATACATGGGCACTTAAAACAGAGGAAAACTCTTGTCACACTGTCCTACCGAATAAAACACATTAATTGCACAGTAATGTAAGAAAAATGTATAGTTCGACATAGAAGAGAAACGCGAACATGCCCCTCTGCAATTTCATCACGACAGCGTGATTCACTAGTTTTATTCCAGATCCTTCACCCTTTTTCTCAACCTGTAGCGTCCTTTGCGATACTTCCGAGATACTGCCTTTTTAACCAGTGAGTCACTGGCTGTAACGACTTTGTGTCAACTGCACTGTAGATACTTGATATATACTTGTACATGTTGATTCTAATTTTTAGATATGCATGAATAATAAAGACACAGCTTTTGTTTGAATAAATAAAGAAGCTGCACGCATCAGAGCACCAATTCAAGTATAACTCAATCAAACGCTGTGGCAACAGTAATATTTCACTACCAGACACCTTCGTGGCGTTGTGCAATGGTATTTTTCTAGGGACTGACTCAGAATAGCGAAAAATATACTATAAACTTGTTTGCACATGTGAGTTCCAGTGGCCCGCGTAAGGGCCCCTGACCGGGTCCAGGGGCAAAGCCCTTGTGAGGTACAGGAGCAAAGTCTCCGGAAGCTCCGGCCTGCAATATAAAAACGTAAGACCGCCGAAAATTAGTTCTAGGGGCTTTATCGATCAGGTTTGGGTTTTTTGTTTGTGTGTGTGGTGTGTGTCACGTTTTGTGAAATTTGATGTCAATGACTGAGAATTCAGGTTAGTTAGAAGCAAGCACATGAACTAAGAAAAAATATCCATGAAATGAACAATTCTCGATATATTTTGTATTGCCCTGTTTGGGAACTGGTTTTCTCGTCCTAAGTGAATATAACTCCAATTTAAACGTTTATTACTTGCAACTGGCTACACTCCTTAGCAGAAGGGCTATTTCGGGTGCATTACGCTAATTCATTGTACAAGGAAAACCCACAGTGTGGGGGTTAAGGCGTGGTTAGGTTTCAAGGACTGTAAGAGGTATTTACACAGGCGCAGTAAATTTTCCCCCAATGGAGAATGAGGTATGCTACAAATTAATCTAGTGGCACCTCATCGACCGGGTCATTTATTACACAACTGCTGCACATTTTGCATGTATTCCTATCATCAAATGGACCGACCGTACTTCTTATATGATGGCGGGTTCAGGAATTTTTCATAGGTGTGATTCCTAACTTAGGAGGCTGTGCGGGACCAACGCCGACCACAGCCCGATGAAGGTTAGGGCTGAGAGTCAGGAAATTTAGCATTGCACCATGTTGCAGTAAACCCTATTGTACAACACAACTGAGAATATTCGGCATTCCAAACTTCCCAGATAGTGGTAAACTATACTCTAAGAGAGTAAGCAGAATTTGTCGCCGTTCTTCAACTTGACTTGCAGCCGGAAGGTCTAGGGTTCAAATCCTGGCCGGGTCATACCAAAGACTTTAAATATGGAACCTACTGCCTTTGTGCTTGGTGCTCAGCATAAACAATGGAGCAGGAAAAACAAGCCAGTGAGCCACAACTGGAAAAAAGGCCGTGGTCGTCTCGACTTGAACCAACTGGTTGGAAACTGGGACGTTAAACCTCATCTAACCTAACCTAACCGTTCTTCAACCTGTATAACCTACAAGGCTGTCACCACCAACTACCGGGAGAAACTCGGGCATTCCCATCTCCCAAGATTGCAGGACATCGGTTTCTAAATTTCTGAAAGACAAACTTTCCACTACAATTGTGTGTCTATCTGGGCTCTACGGAGTATCTTCAGAGAATTTTAGTTTACTCCTTCTGTAATTAGATCTCTACTTGTTGCTGTTCGATGAGAATTGTTCACTCCGAGGGCGGCCGTGGAATCAGGGCGGTAAGTCAGAGACAAGAAGGAGGAACAAATTCACCGAGAAAACAGTTATGCACAGAAAGCCCGTTTGGAAGATATTTGGCATTCTAAACACCCCGCTATTGATGAAATCGCTCTCTCCACCATTTTGACAATATTTTCACCACAGGCGTGCTGTTTTATCCTGTATCCTAACTACACTGGTCATATTAACTGCTACGACAGCTAATAAAACTAGCGCGAAGCGTGAAAGAAAATTGATAGTACTAGCATGACGGTCAAGATGTCGATACTGACGGATGCCTTACAGGCGGGAACGAGGAACTTCACTTGCTTAGTGCTGTACAGGAAAGATAAGATTTGACTACAAGTTAATTTAACTCGGATGGATAATTCTAAGTTTTGGTGACTTATTCTGTCTCTCCAATGATCCTTCCCTGTTTTTCCAAAATCTCTCTGTCTTCCCCTTTACCATAAATCCCCGGCTGAGTAGTCCCCCTCCCCAACTGGCCACGGCTGTGCGGAATGGCTATGACCCCGCCCCCGCCTTTAAAAGACGTTACTGAATTTGACCGTTATTTTTTAATGTGGGTGTGACGTTTCGACTTAACCTATGTAATCATCCATTCTGCTAAGTTTTCATTCATATAATATTTTTAAGCGAGAGGACTCACACACTGACCCCATTGACTTTGGTCGTGAAAACTGCATGGTAATCAGACTTGCTTTGGTCGATTTTTCTTATAATATATATGATACATCTTTGTTGTGATTGTATATATGAATAGTAAATATGTAGAATGCTATAGGTATATATACGTATACGTATTAGGGTAGGCTCTTCATGTGTTTCTTGTGGTATTTTAGGGCGATCAGAAGCATCTTCCTGCTTTGCACTCACTTGTGCTATGTCTTGTGGATTTAGGGTCAGGAATGTGAAAAAAAAATTTATTAAACTTTTCGTAGGTATTGCACAAGTTTGCATAATTATTACCTTCCTTATTGTCTCAAAGGAGGAGGACATCACTCTTCCTGGACATCGATCAATAGATCAGTAGTCTCCATTTAAAAATTCATGTGACCCCCACTTAGCGACCTTACAGTTCAAATCCTGATTTCGTAGAGACTTTACAACAAGGCAAATTTGGATGTTCAGTCATGCATAACAATAACTTACTTTACATTAGTTGATGGATGAGATGCACCGGGGAAACACGTAATCAGTGATTCTCTAGCACGAGATGAATCTTCGTTAGACCACCCATCGAAAACAGCTTTATTGAACAACCCTGCATGTAATCATATTATATATGTTAACATGTTTCTCCTCACGCATTACCGTTATTAACATAACATAACATATAAAATATAATTAATAAATATTAATATTAATAAAATAATTTAATAAAATATTAATAAAATATTATTTTACAGTTTTGTAGTTTTGTTCAAGATGGTTTTCCTGAAGTGGAAAAAGAAAGTTGCCACGGACATTTCTTCCCCACACTGGCAACATTTGAGTCGTTCTTTCCCACATCGCTGTGCTCCCCCGCTTCGTACCTACTTCTACCTCTGTTAAAAGGGATTTGTACACATTGCGTACCGATCAGAGGTGCTTCCTTAAAGTGCACACCAAAGGCAAAAACACAGTTCAAGGAGCTAGAAAACGAAGAAAAGAGCACTCTGTCGTGCGGAGGGGAAAAAGCTTGTCCTTCAGCTCCTGGCTATGAAGGAACTGTAGGCAGCAGACCCCACCCCAACAGCAAAAACCGCTGAAAGCTGCTACATAAACTTGTAGTAAAATGCAAAAAGTGTCATCAGCTTCAGTCCTAATGTATCACATGTGGTTTTATTTCTTTTTCCTAAAACATTAATAGGCAAATAAAGGCGAAATACCAATATTACCTAATTTGACTTTTGACATCTGCCCTTAAACCTTAAACTTATGATGTCACCTATAACGCATGCATAAAACATTTATGGTCAGGTACCTACAAACTAAGTTTGTACTTGATGGGACTACAGTTTAGGATGAGTGTGCGAGGCAAATTTAGGCAAAATTAAAGCAAATTGACCTTTGACCTACATTTTGACCTTTGATCCCACCCCTAGCAATCAAAACGCACCATTTTAAGAAAATGTCTTATCAGTCCTAACATATAATGTGCTTATTAATTTTCTAACATACTGACAGGCAAATAGCACATAAGATGATTTATCTTACACAAAAGATGCCTGGGGTTCAAATCCTGGCCGGGTCATACCAAAGACTTTAAAAATGGCACCTACTGCCTTTGTGCTTGGTGCTCAGCATAAGCAATGGAGTAGGGAAAACAAGCCAGTGCGCCACAACTGGAAAAAGGCCGTGGTCGTCTCGACTTGAACCAGTTGGTTGGAAACTGGGACGTTAAACCTCATCTAACCAACTAACCAACTACACAAAAGATGCCCTGATGTCGTGTAATGAAAGATGATATCAAACACAGAAGAGGACTTGAAACACATAACATGACTTGAAACACATAACATGACTTAAAACACATACGATGACTTGAAACACTTTGCATAACTAATCAATTCTTCACACTGGATGTCATCGTCGAAGAGAATAATCACGATAGGTATTTCTGCCTTTACACATTTACAGAAATACTACATTTTTGGATACAAACCAAAATAAATTGTAACTTACAGACCTTATTCCTTTACCTGATACGAAACAATTCTTCAAATTGACAATCACATCCACGGGATTAAACCTTAACTTTTTGTCATATTACCGAACACTGAATCTTCCTTCGTCTCGACTTGAACCAAATAGTTGGAAACTGGAACGGTAAACCTCATCTAACTAACTCCTTCCACAGCACGGTTATAGTATTTGTATCTTAGGAAAACCAGTTTGTCTCTAAGCATGCAAACCATTCATATTTTTCAAGTTGTTCACAGTATATGTTAACTGGTTAGAAATATCGTGTCTATTTTAGACCTGATCGAAATACTTAATCTTGAGATCACCATATAGGAGCATTGTCGGTAAGTTAATGAGAACACCAACATAGTCCAAGGGTACAAAGAAATGAATGGCATCGCTCAGCTTTAATAACTTAAGAACTGCAGTGTTTTAAAGGTAATGTTTAATGATACTTCTATCTTTTGTATTCCTTTCCCCAGGGCTGAAAAAGGGGACGACAACTAAACTTCGACACCCGATCATGTTAGAACCCACAAACAGCTATAACTTACTGTTGACGACGAAAGACAAGCTTGTAATCATATTTAGACATTTGGAAAAGTATGTTGTGTATAGAAAATCTGACAGCACAGTGGCAGTGATTACAAATCCTGATTTTAAAACGAAGAATCCACCAATCACTTATGATGGCTGTTTAATGGAAGAAATGTTCGGCAATGTGCAGTTATCACTTATGTATGCCGTTGCGATGTTTTCGCATGAATCTGCTGAAATACAACTTAAGCCCAAGGATATCATTCTTGTTTTGGCACAAGCAGGAGAAAATTATTTATTAGGCATAACATCTGCAAATATGGTTGGCTGCTTCCCTTCCGAAAAGGTGGTGCTCTTAACAATGCCGAGACCTTTTCTTCACCCAGGTTTAATGATAAAGGTGAAAGCACGCCTCAAACTCATCTTGGAAGATATAACCATCTTACCTGGTGAAATGTACAACATAATCAAAGGCAAAGATGATCCATTTGATTGGCGTTTGCTAATTTCACAACGCAGAGTTCCTTTAGGTTTTTTCATAGAGGAAGAAATTAAGGTAAGCGCCAATGCCAAGGACTTTCCCCTTTTTGCCACACGTTTTATTTAGGCACACTCATTCTTGTGCATAGGACTGTAGCGGTATGTGGAATGGAAATAAATTCCATGTATGACTTCTGAATAGGACAATTTTATTTAAAAGAGATGTCAACTTTGTAGCCATCGGCACAGGCCAAAACAAATGAAATGATGTGAATTTATCGCGTCAACGTCTATATGCATAACTGTATTATTTCACGAGGAACTGCTTGATAGTAATTTATGGGATTACGCAGTCTAAGTGTGTCGTTGAGATCCAACTTGATTAACATATAACTCGACAAAAAAATAACAATGTAGCCGATTGTAGATTTGGGTAAGACGTTGAGAAAAACGGTAAATTAACGTTTATTTTCTCGAAGTATATTTTAGCGTTGCAAAATAGATAATTCTCTCATAACCTGATTGTCTGAAATAAATTCTATATACCTGCTTATTGACTGCCCCTAGATTATCATTAATCTCTCTGTCTCCTCGAAGATCTCGACAAACTTTAAACATATTTACATTATGTCTGCGTCCTATAAATATTCATTTTGCCTTTCGAAATCAAGTATTTGCAATCAGATTTCCTATAATTTTGGACAAGCATCTCTTTTAACTCAAGCCTATTTTTTCATCTCTGAAATACATGTAACCGTGGATATAATATATTGCTAGCAACAGTAAGTACAGTGCAGTCAGAAATTTCAGCCGTTTTTATAGCAGCAGTCGTTGTGGTTTCCATCGCCGTCATCGTTATAACGTTATAAAAGCTTTGGTTTTAACATTCTTCGTAAGCGTATGGTGCTCATCCGCACAATAATTACTTTCATTTTACAACTAAACGTTTGTGAGTATCAATACTGTGATTGCAACACGCTGACCCTGCAAGTTATAACTACCTTGTCGTTCCAATCAATAACTTCAAACATGAAGTTTTTGCCATTCAATGAACACGACCAATTTAAATTTAAATATTGGGATAGTGTTGAACATGTAAGTTTAATGACATGTTGTAGAGCATCATCACCCTCATTTTCCTTGGTTGTTGAATATCAGTGATTTTTAATATAGTTGTTTATATTACATCTGATTCATAACTTCAGTTCCATACACTAGTCACTACTATACACACACAAACAAGAACACACGCATATATATATATATATATATATATATATGTACATATATAAAGACATGTTCTCGTGTTTTGATTCTATATATATTCTTTCAACCCGAAGACTTCCCCCGATTATGTCTTAGAAGTTAAAATATTTTCTCTTCAGTTATGCTACTGTATAGTGGTCATGTTTCTAATGTCCAATAGACTCTAATTGAAGCTGATATCCTGTAAAGTCATCATACACGAGCTTTTGGGTAGCAGTGTACGTCGAAGTCTTCTCATGGCCCAATCCACAAGCATTGTAGACTGCTGACATTCACTGCTCCCTTAGATGGACATCTGGGCAAGGGAGACGGACTTTTTATGCTCAGCTGACAATCTTCCTTGCTAAGGGTTGGTTAATGCGTGACACGTTATACTGCACACCTGGAACAATCAGAATTGCTCCCTCGGTACTCACATTTCAACAATTTTCCTACATGTTTGGTTATCTAGTCAGTTGATAAACACATCTTACTGTATTAACGTGATTACATGCCCACTGATAAGGTCACATTTAATATAACCCCTCATAGGCTTATTCAAACTGCAGGTGTCATTTTAAAAATGGATGTGAAGAGTACTCCCACCCATCCAGTATATAATTGCTTACCCTCTTGAGCACTGGTAACCTCTTCATAGTAACCTCAAACATAGTAACTAATCTCTAACTTAATCCAAACTATCCCGCTTAAATAAAGTGACACGCATGTGCAACACAGAGGACATATTTTATGCAGACTCTAGACAGTATATAACGACACAGTTTTACTTCGTTACCTACTTGTTTAATACTTCTGTACATTCAACAATTTTCTCGTAGAACTGGACTTTATACAAGCCAACGTGTATACTCTGTAACGGATACATCAATCGAAGCCAGATATGCATATCAATTAGCCACATCATCACTGTTTATGAGGGCCAAACTTACAGGCTTAGCATGTGGAACACTTTAATGTAGGACGCATAGAGGGGAACCCTTTTCAGCCTTCATTTCACTTCTGTAGTTGCCCTTTACTACTTGTCCCGAGGTAAAGGCCTCTTACAAAACCAATATCTCATCATCTTTTACTGCAGGCCTTATTTTAGTCTTCAACTCTGTTGCTACTTTATTTCTGTTTTTCGCAGGTCCATATTCTACCGTCTCCGCATAAAGATGAAGACAGTACGTCCCAGGTAATGTTGGGCATGATTTTAGGTGTGCAGTGAGTCTTTCAGTTTGTCATTCAGCTTTCAAATGTGTTAATTTGTTAAGATATTTGCACCTTCGACGACACTTGATCCGTCCTTAAGGTTGAAAGTGAACAAAAAGGAAGACGACCTACGTCTTTCTTTTGAAAGTTCTTTGGATTTTATAAAGCCACTAAGGGTAATATAGTGCTTTATTTGCAGACTGTTTATAATTATCAATTGTGTATTTGCAAAATGTAGTTACGCTATTATGCTATCTGTATTGAACTGTTGCGGCATTTTGTTAAGCGACCCAAAAGCTACTCATGGTCTAGATGTAAGTGGAAAGACTTTCTCAATGCTTCCCATAATTCCGTTTTTTACGCTACATAAAGGATTTCGATTGCTGCCTCAAACGTTGGGAGCTACATATACGAACACTATTGCTACTGCTTCAGCTCGTCTTGATGAGTAGCATGATTGCAATGTCCCAGAGAAACACTTGTTAAAATAATTACTGGAAGCGTGTGTATCATCACTCTTTCCTAACGAACAAGCAAAATCCTGAGTTATAACACTTTTCCAACTCATATGGTACTCTTCTGTGGCAAGCTGGTCGTCTTGCCCAAAACCATCTGGGTACGAGGCAGGTACCTAAGCTTTGATTAGTAGCATTTGGCCCAGTAACGTAAATTTGACATTCGTCAAAGAATTTGGGCTGCTTATCCGTCGGTGGACAACTTTGGTTTAAACAAATGAATGTCCTAAGCAGAATTTTAGTCTATTTCGTTCTTGAGTTTCAGTTGCGGTGCTCTGCTAGTTCAGCACAAGATCTTAGCCATGAACTGTTGTTCTTCATATCTGGGTATGGATGCAATCAAAAGTGAAAGTGAACCTCGTTCAAGCTAAGTTTTAAAGAGGTTGACTGGGAGGATGTTTAACAGAACTTCCCACAACGCTCTTCTGGAGCGTTGGGGCCAAAATTTTCTTGCGCTCCGCGCCATCCATGGTGGCGCGGATCGCTGAGAGACTGTCAATGGACTTTGCCCCCCTGAAAAATTCCTGGCTACGCCTTTGTCAACACACTGTGTAAAGTAGCATCTAAACTCTTTTCTGGGAGTAAAACATTTCCCAGGAATAAAGTTTGGCCCCCTTAAAAAAATTTGCCCCCTGAATTTTTTCTACGGACGCCCATGGACATTTGTTCTATTTAAGATCTTGAGTTGTGTAAGCATTCATAAAATCCCCCCCCCCCTGAAGATGGGAGTAGGGGCGCCAATTTCGTTTCTTGCCCCGGGCGCCACAAACCCTAGCTACGCCACCGGCTCTCAGGTGATAGCAGTCCATGTCTAAACTACCGCAGTGAATACCAACAAAAATAAATCCAGAAAGGACTCTCAACGGACCATTGTATAATTACCCATTTTCAAAGACTTTTAGAAGTTGACACTTTCTTAAAGGAAGTGCCAAAAATATTTCATGGCTAGGAAAGTCGTCAAACCTGCTGCTTGAATTGTTTACTATGCACAATGAAATGGCGCTACTCTAACGCAAAGATTTAATCAAACCAGTCAACATTAAATCTGTGCAGAATTGCTGCAAAACTGAGTCGTTTTGAGAACTCTTTAATAATTGGAATATTACAAACTATCAGTTGCTTCCCATTTAAAGGTACGCTTAAATAGTCTATGTCTCAATGTGAACTGTGTAAGTTTCAAGTGAGGAATGTGTATAAGAATACTACAAAACAAGAAATTGTTCCTACACTTCTCTCTAATGCGGCATGAAATCAAACAATTCACTGTGCATTCTGAACCGGCCGGCAGATTGACTTACTAATACCAACTCAAGGAAACATATTTGGTCCTTCCTTGACTTCAGTCACATGTGTGTTACTTCCAAAGCGGACGTTAAAGTCTTAAAAATACATAAAAAATAACATACAGCTGCAAAGGTTCCAAAACTACATATTTCGATAAGTTATAGACTTCTCGGCGTCTATACATATTACAGTTTATATTTTTACGGAATTATAAAATTAAAAAAATTATGCACGTTTTAAAGGAAAGGGTTCAGCAATAGCTTGTGATGTAATTCTTGTACTAACCACATTTACATTTACAGAATATGAACCATTTCTTGCTGAAATATTTGAGTAATAGGTATAGTAAACTCGTTTGACAGAAATATAGCAATGAATACATTTTTTTAAAACACAGCACCACAAGCTTCCTTCAATGCGCGTAAGTTACAGTACAATCAGGTGAAATGGTTGATTGAGCCTCCTGCATTTGACATTAAAAATCCCTTAGTGATGCAAAAAAATTTCTGACTTTATTGACCACATTAAAAAATGGACCTGTTAGTCAGGTTGTCAGTTATGAACTTTTACAGTCCGACAAGCTTTTGACTAAGATGTCAGAAAACTGACTCTTTAGAATTATTACACACTTCTTTTCTTTGCTACGGTTGGAGTAGAAGTTGCGTTAAACACAGGCTTAATTTCTAAACAAATGACCTTCAAAGATGTTCCAAAAGCCACTGTCATCTAAGCTACGGAATTCTGATAAAGGAATGGATTACAAAATGACTTATTCAGCCACGAAAGGTAAAGCATCTTTAATGCTAGCCATTCAAAACTTTTTTTTGCCATTGGATGATATAGCGTAGTATCCCTCTGCATCTGACCTACAAACTTGCTTTTGATTAGAACGCGTTAATGCTTTCGAAACATTCTTTTGAGTAACAAGTTGAGTGTGCTGAGCGTACACTGCCTATGACAGTATTTCAGTGCTTCTCATGGCGCTATTTTGTGTCTTCACCATCTCTGTCTCAGCCATTTTTGTCGATGGTAGAGCTGAATTTACTCTCGGTACGCATTTTTGAGTGTGACGAAGCACCTCCACATTTTACAGAAAAAAAGTTTGGTTGCTTTGTAGCACTCTCAAAGTATAATTTCGACCTTAAGTTACTTGACATTTGACCATAGTTCCAAAGACAAGCACGTAATTGGCTAGTACTTTGCATTATCCTTATCTATGAACTTTCGAATGTAAACTATATGAATACCTTCCCATGAAAGTGACGTTTCACCACTGAATATTAAGCTTTGGTTTCAGAGGTCTGCAAAATTTCAGTTCAATGTCAATGCTACGAAGTTCTAGATAGGACATGGTAAAAAATAATTTTATTATGTACGTAATACTTATTACGTTTGTACGTGATATCATTACGTACGTACGTGATAATTACTACGTACGTACGTAATATTTATTACGTACGTAATAATTATCACGTTCGTTAGTGGCTCTTATTATACGAATGGAAATACAGAACTATGAGGTAATAAGCCTATTTATTATAGAAAGGTTCATCTTAGTCTGAACATTATTCTAAAGACTTTAATTGTGCACTAATTGACCTTTATACAGCCACAAAGTGATTGACCGCAGGAATTACCAGGTTGTTAAATACTGTCCATTTAGGTTGCCTAACACCGAAAGTGGTTTTGCATTTTCCTCCTTCCCTTGGGGAGATTAGTCACCCTGTCGGGAAAATCTTTCGACACACGAAATTGTTGACACAAATTTGTGGTTTTAAGTGCGATATCCTGCCATCTAGGGCGTCTGTAAAGTGCAGGTAGGCCTCTTAAACAACCTCTTTTTACGAAAAATTCGCACCCTGAAGGCTCTCTTACTGTTTGTCACAAATACAGCTGCAGGACCCTTTACGTATGAATTCCGTTTTTGCGAGACTGTCCTCCCTCTAATTCTGAGATTGTCTCTTGCGGCCCTCGACCTCAGCCCATTGTAAGCATTTAGACACTCACCCTTAGACAGTTTGAGAACCACTGAGTTAATGTAAGGGATTCCTGTTAGTGGCATGCCTGGAAGATAGTTGTTTTCAAAAATAAGTCCCACTGAGTAGATAAGTGGATTTATGTAGCCCAATGAAAATCATAATATAATCCGTCGGATTCACCGACACTTTAACCCCAAATCAGTTTATTGTCAGTCTAAATAAGGTCAAACTGCGAATTCTGTTTTCTATTCTGCTTATTGTCTATGTAATGCTTTTTGCAGATAATAAAATCTGCAAAATCTGTATCTAAGCTTCTACACACTTTCCTCGTGGACCCTCACCATTGTCTTGTCCTTGGATCCCACCAGGACCATACGAAGGACCCCTGGGTCCCAACGGCTTAGGGCGGACATCGTGTCACCATAAATAGTCATGGGCGTCTCAGTCCTTCATGATGCTTTGCCCCTTCGGTGGAACGTTTTGCCACCCCTCCCCCACATCGAAAAGTCTGGCGGCGTCACTGCATTGAAGGTACCTATCCGCTAAATTTGTCAGGGACTGCAGTCTCTGAGGGACTTTTTGGTAGCCACTGGTTTAACTTGAATGGAATTGCCATACCAGTATAGGCTGGACAAACGTGCATACAATAACTGCATACACTCTTCGCCAATTTCCTATTGTTCACCTTAAGTGCTCAGTTAAAGTGTCCAGGTTAACCACCTCAAGATGAAACCCTTCAAAATAAATGGCACAATTACCATAGTACTGTATCTACGTTTGCATAACAAGAGTAAGTACGAGCGTAATAATTATCATGTATGTATGTAATAATTACTACGTTCATACGTAATATTTTTTCCTACCATCTCCTATCTAGAGCTTCGTACAATGCAATGTCATATCCATGCAATGTTTTCCTTGTGAAGTGGAAGCAAACATTTATATACACAAGTCTCAACCTATGGGCCCTAGACTTTTCTAGGTTTGCAAGAAAAAATTTCTACACTTGAGCGCTTTTTGTCTGGTTTTGAAAGAAAATTTTCCCAGCTATTAGGAAAAAGATTTGACACATACACAAATTTTAAAGTTACATATAATCAATCATCACCGACTTTTGACCTCAGTTTACGTATCAAATACATGGTTTCACCTTTATTACCATTTACGTAACACGTTTGAAATTTCATGTTATTGCTTTGCTTCCAGTCATTCACTAAATTTGACCTGTGACTTTTGACATTCGACCCATTGCTTCCAACAATCTTCGAAACAGGAATTTACCTTAGAGTACATTCCATCAAATTTAAAACAGAAAGCCCCAGCTGTTTTAGTGAAATTTTGGAAACAAATTTAAAGCATTCTACCACACATGTCCATACAAACTCCAGTGCACTTTTCAATTCTCCTTCAGTCATGTACTTCCGTTCACCTTAATATAAGCTTCCATAGTTAAGCCCATTCCAGAAGCGTCTGGGTAAAATGAACCATTATTATGACTACTTGCATTGCTATGGCAGCTTGCATTGCTATGCAGGTGTAGAATGGCAGTACCAACAATATCGCATCCTCCATACCGAGCCATGAGCTCAAAAGTATGCAATGACTTCGGAAAACGAAAGGCCACTGAAAACTACCCAGTACAATCTGAAAGACACAACAGGGATGTCAAAGCTAATAGGGAATCTGCTTGTAAAATTTAAGGGATAAGTTAAAAACATTTTAAACCTTAGCACAGACATCATGTCGTCTACATGAAAGATGAGAGTAGACCATTGTCTTTCTGTTTCGATAAGTACAATAAGTGCTGTAATAAATGGGGGTCGTAAGTATACTTAAATCAATTTTATATCGACATGTAAGGAAACTATAACCTTTAGAAATAGCTCCATCAGTTAAAATTTAAAGTACCACTAGCTGTTTTGGCATTTCCACTCCAAAGAGTACTCACTTACAAAGCCTTATGTTATGCATTTTTCTAAAATTGACTATGTAATGATGTTGGTGAAGGTGAGTATGACGACGAATGACAGTACAGTAACGCACCAGGGTAGAGATAACCACTGGTTTGTCAGATATCAGTTACAATAGTTTACTTGCTGAAAGCCCCCATGTATGTCATACTGTAGTTCATAATTATTGCATAAACCGCGAGTATGTTGCGCACTCTTCAGTGTGATCGATGTAAGTAGAACGGAAGCGTAGCTCACGGCCTTTGTTTTCTTAGAAGGTAATTGATGTAATTGATGTAAACAACCCAGGTTCTCTTTCTTCACCGTCCCTTGAGGCAAGAATCTGAACACATTTTCTGCCATTTCAAGTTCTTAAACGGGGTTTAGTTGAAGCTGTGCAAAAAGATATATCATGTAGTACTTACTTGCTGTCCCAGGTTCCACCTTCCGGCAAGTCGTGATTTCCTGTCCATATTAGGTCATAATACTAAGTATGGCTGGGTGTTTGTAAAAAGTAACCCTGCAACCATTGTGCTCGTACAATAAATCAATATAAATTCAAATCTGGTTTGAATTATATCATTTCTTTATATCTTCTAGGCAATGTTACAGAAAAGGTTGAATGGAGAAAAAATAATTTTTATATGTAAAAAGGACCTAAATCTACGCAATTTGGTGAAGCTTTCATTCAAATCGGACACGTAGAACTCAAGATGTCAGCAAATGAAGTTACTACATTTGTGGCCTAAAGTGAGCCTGAGGCAAGCAGGGGTTATATCACTTCCTCACATTGATGGGAAATGCTTTGCTTCCTTTGTTTTTTCAGTCTGCTGTGCTGACCTTGAAGTTGATAGAGATAGCACCTCCCCATGTGGAATGTGAAGTTTGTAAAATTTCCATTTCTTTCATTCCGATAAAATAGGATTGTGGAGGAGAATATTGGTTGCAAAGTTTGAAGGAAAATAAAAGAATGCTCATTAATGTGAGTCTATGACAAGATATATGCTTGCTTCAAGTTCACTTTGTGTTGAAAATGTGACAACGTTAACTGCTAATATCTTGAGAACCACACATCGGATTTCAATGCAGATTTCACCAGAATAAGTACTCCTCTAACTTGTAAAAATCTAAATTGAGTTTAGACCCTTCTTTTAATACTCTGTAGAAGATATACTACCTGCAAATAAAAAAAATATATATATATACATTAGGCCGTAAGCCAACAGCGATTTTTCTGTTGTTTCGTGCAACAGAATCCGGCACAACACAATTCCTTCATAGCTAGGTGCCAAAACATATATAGATCCAGGAATCATCGATCCACACGTGCGAAATTGGTATTTTGGTGAAAAAATAGGAAAAAGATGGCAAATTTTAACATGATTTTCTTACGAAATTCAGCCAATCAGTGATGAGAATAGTGGGAGCAAAAGACCCATTGACGACTTCCAGCCAATCAGAGGGCTCGTTAAATTAGGTATACTACTCCAATATGGCGACCACCATGTCGTCGACACAGAAGTCAGGAGTGTCCAGAAATTTGTTCTATGTACATCGTTCCATGGACGAAAAGTGAATTTGTAACCTTCACAGAAGACACATGGAATATATTTACTCGATGTGCCGTCAAATGGCTGAAATACAAATCGAAAGAAAGAGGAGCAGCTAACGAAACACTGAAGAAATATGAACGAAGATCCTAAAATTAGGCGAAGTGCCCATCGATGCAACAATTAACGTCGGACTTCAGCTAGGATGTATCACGCTGACCGTTTCAAGAGGTTCTGTGATTCACAGAAAATTACCAGTAAGAAAAAGGCCTTCGCAAAATGTGTTAAGAACCAAGGTGAGCCACCAGCCACAAATTACGATTAACCAATAATTCTAGCACCGTCTAAGTTAGGGCCTAATGTTAGACCAAGGCCTCAGGCACTTGTAATGTTATGCTAGCCTACCGCACTAATAGTACAACAGGCTCTAGCATAACGTTACAAGTGCCTGTGGACTAGGCTAGGTCTGAGGTTGACAATTCAAGGATAGGCCTAGGCCTAGCCGAGCCAATGCAATGCTCCTTATTGATTCAATGTGATCAGTGACACGGTGTGTTGAGCACTGCAACCAAGTAGGGCACAATTCCAGATTACCCCACCATTCTTCTGATTATGGGTTCTCAGAAGAACTGAATGCCTGGCGCACTTTCATCGTGGGGACATTGTATTGAACACTGGAGTGGTGGGGTGTTCTGGAGTGATTTCCATCTGGATCCAAGACAAACAAAAAGGCCTGTCCCATATATCGTTATGATCATAAAATTGTCATCTCTAAAATCAGAAACTCAAAAGCAGATCAGAAGTAACACTACGCATACAGTGCTCAATGATCTTCATTAGCTGACTGGAGAGCATTTTGTGAAAAGTTGAAATATTTGGTTTACACTTCCAAAAACAGCAGTGCTGTACAAAGTGTGTGTCATTTTTTCATTATCACCAAAGATCTGTGTAATCAGCCCTCTAGGCACTTGATTTTTATGCTGCGATGTATGTGTACCCTTACTCAAAATCCATATCTGGCTTTATATCTGGAAATATCTGGTTGATTAAAGACTTTATATGGCCATATAAAGCCATATATAACTTGATTGAAACACAACCCAGATATGTATATAAAGTTTGATATGGCCATATAAAGCCAGATATAACTTGATAAAACTGTGATCCAGATATGTATAAAGTTTGATATGGCCATATAAAGCCAGATATAACTTGATAAAATGGTGATCCAGATATGTATATAAAGTTTGATATGGCCATATAAAGCCAGATATAACTTGATTAAAACACAACCCAGATATGCATATTAAGTTTGATATGGCCATAAAGAGCCAGATATAACTTGATATAATCGTGATCCTGATATGTATATAAAGTTTGATATGGCCATATAAAGCCAGATATAACTTGATAAAACTGTGATCCAAATATGTATATTAAGTTTGATATGGCCATATAAAGCCAGATATAACTTGATATAATCGTGATCCAGATATGTATATAAAGTTTGATATGGCCATATCAAGCCAGATATAACTTGATACAATGCAATTCCAGATATGCAAATAAAGCTTTATATGGCCATATCAAGCCAGATATAACTTGATATGCTAGATATGCAAATGAGCATTTTGTTAGTTTGTTTTATTATTTATTTGATTTGATTCTTGGATTATGCTTGTTACAAACTAAGACATGTTTTGGATACAGCATCACCTTCCCAGACATTGCAGTTATTTAGTGGCTACACTTCTGTTATACCGCAGTGTACTAAGTGAACTTAGGCAAATAATTTGCATATTTGGGCGGAGCTTGTATCTAAACCTACATTTTTCATGATTTAGGAAGTTGAAAGTAAAATATACACCACGCAGTAAACAAAATTTAGAGTCAAATACGTAATTAAGTTTAAAATAAGAAGTCCATATCACTGTGATTACATGAAATAGGAAATTTCAAGGCATTTTTCTGTTCACTATTATGAAATAAGTTGAATTTATGTACTTAAGTCAATTCAACCTAATACTTACATTAAATTCTAATTCATGGAGCACTTAAACATTGTTTTCTGGTGTTCAAAGTCTCCATGAGGAGTGTGGACTATAAGTCCTAACCATGATTCATAACTAGAGCAGATCTGTGGCATATAAAGGCTTGATCCGGATAGAACTTTATCTGGCCATATATCGTTTAGATCTAGTTCTGGTTCAGATCTGTGTTATATCTGCCTAACTTTTTATCCGATCTGATATAAATTCCATATCTGGTGCAGATATGGGCCAGATATAAATTTCCATATATGGGCCAGATATGGGCCATATAAAGAGTGAGCCATATAAAGTTTTATATGGGTCATATATGGCACAGATATGGGCCAGATATAAATCTCTTTATATGTGGCATATATGCATGGATTTTCCATATATGGGCCAGACATGGAGTAGCCATATATGGGGCATATCTGGGCCATATAAAAGTGAAACTTTACCTGGGCCATATATGGCCATATATGGCCTTTATATTATATCAAGTTATATCTGCTCAATTCTTGTACAAGCCAGATATGAATTCCATATCTGGCCCAGATATGGGCCAGATATGAAATCCCATATCTGGGCCATATATGGATTTTGAGTAAGGGTAGGGCCTACAGTGCTAGATTTTTTGTAGGCCTACATAGCCGATGTTTGGATGGTGGGGCCTATTCGCACGTCAACTAGCCGCCGTGAGGACAAGATGCGTTGATTGCTTATTCGCACGTTGACTAGCTGCCATACTTTTACTACATACGACTACGGGTATTTTGTGTTGTAGGTAGCACGCATGGTGATACGTACAGTACGTACATAGTTGAGCCTATGTGCCATATGTTTTGTATGCATTGACCGACACAAAGTACCGACCGACGCAAGTCAAGGTACATTATTCTGTATTTTTTAAAAGAAGTTTGAAAGACACATGCTTAGCGTATGCTTTTCCCTCTGTTGTCAAATCCCTCCAAACAAAACAGCTTTATTTTCTTCATTCACCCCCATGTTATTGCAGTGCTTGGGATATGCATTTGGGCAGCACAGAAATCATGCCTCTCAGTAAGCATGTGCGTAAAGTTTGCAACCGCTTCCCAACTGGGTGTCTGTGCTGTGTCCCATCTTACGCGTACGTATGTGCGGTCAGTGGTCCGTGTGAGTACGCAATCACCGCATGATGTCTGCACGGCGGCTAGTCGACATGCGAATAGTCACGACGTGTTTGGATAGGTGAGAATACATTGCCATGGTATCTTCCAGTGTTATTTATAATATACCAGATTATGGTAATCAAGCCACTGCCTTTCCCAGTGGAAAGTTAGTTATTGTTGAATTATTATTAAAGGTGGTCAGAGAGCAAAATGTGATATATATATGCAAACTTATCAAATTGTCACAGTTGTGCAAGCTTATTGAATTGTTTCAAAAATTAATGCTTAAATGTCACAGATATGCAAGCCCAAATAAAATTTTACATGCTGTTGAATATATGGCAAGAAAGGTGGTGAAGAAGTTTATTTTGGGGAATTCTTGCCATCTTGAAAATTCAGTGGTAGTATGGGGATGCATATCTAGCATTGAATTTGCGTGAAACTCTGCACCAAAATAAGTCTTTTTCCTACTCTACACCCACATTGATTATTCAGCAAAGCTTGATAAACTACAACTAGTTTATTTTTACATTGTGGGTTATCTAGTTAGATCAGATTTAACGACACACCAACACGAATGTGTTATGTAGTGTCAACCAGATAAAAAGGTAAAGTTTAAATAGTTTCAAATACGGTTCAAGTTCAAGTTTGGTTCCAAATACAGCTCAAATACGATGCAAGTCCTTCCCTTTAGTCGCCTCTTACGACAGGCGGGAAATACCGTGGGCATATTCTACAACCCCCAGCAAGGAGAAGAGAATAATTCAGTATTCAAATTTTGCATAGTAGTTTTGAGAATTTTTTTCCTTCTGCAGTGTAAAATCACAGAAATCGCTATGGTTATGCACACAAAAAAGTGCTACACATTTTTGCATTTGTATAGCAATTTGGCAGCTTGTGTAGCAAATTGCGATGCGATACCGGATAAATTATTCCCTGCCCAGGGGGCTGTGGGTCATCTAACAGATAATGCAGATAGTTTGAGGGTAGTACTTTTTCAGTGCTGACATGAAAAAACTTAGCCTAGGTTTTTTTGTCTTTTTTTTTTCTTCTCAAAGCAACAGAAGAGAATTTAGGTTACATTGTATAACAGTGAGGATGAAACATGTACAGGAGAAAACTCCTTTCCTACCGTACCTGGCTGTCCAAGAGCCAAGTACGGTAGGAAAGGAGTTTTCAGGTCTGAAAGCATTCGTACAAATTCCACTCCTCAACCCATGGGTAGGCGTCACTTGTTTCCTGATAGTTTTTTACTCTGCAACACTGAAAAAACGAGACAACTAGATAGGCAAGAGGATACACATCACAGTTACATGATGTGAACAGATCAGTGGTGGTCAGTATCTTCGGATCCCGGTTATGAACATGAAGTATATAAGGAGCCGTAACATCTTTGCTTGTAATGTGTAGGCTCTAACAAAGATTTTTATTTCCAGCAGGATATTGAAGGTTAATTGAATTCTACCTTCTACCTGACTTGCTGAAGTGAAGCTATTTAAATTGTGGGCAGTTCATATTTACTGGACCAATCAACAGCTGTTAACGCAATTACTGGTTTTGGTGCAATATGGAAACAAAATGGGCCAGGAAAAAAGGTTCATGGTTATATGCATCATGGATGTTCTGCAGTGGTGACAGACACTTTGCAGCTACAGTATCTCTCTCATCAGTAATTAGGAGAGAGGATGAAAAATGGGAGATTTTTCGTCATATGTGGAACTTGATACAGTGTTCCACACAGCAAAATAACCAATACATAGCCAACCAATCAGAACGATATTTTGAAAGTTACACAAGTGCCTTGCCACAGTCCACTGTTCAGATAGGAATGAAAATTATTGTACTTGTTCTTCCAGGTACTAATTCAACTAAGACCTTGGAAAGTGCCCTCTGAAGTTGATTCTGGGAATTGTGCTGACACGGGTTACAACATCCAGTCTTGGAACATTATGATCTTGGGATACCTGACAATATTAAGGTAACTCCTATGTTCTGTTTTTAATCTAATGCACAGTTGTATTCTCAGTTCTTGTGAGTAAATGGGTTTTTTTCACCCACATGTTGAATATTGTCCTTAAGATGGCCCATCTACATAGATGCATTGAAATGGATTTCTTGGGAATCTAGGAGCTTTACTGCAGTGAGGGAAATGAGTACATTGGTTGGGCTCATACTACTCTGTGGTGATACTGAACAGTTTTCTACCACTGCAATCCAAATTTAGGCTAAAAGCTAACCTTGGTAATATATTTATATTTATATATAACCTTGCGAGCTGTGTTTGCTGGTTGAGGAGAAGTGAGCCATTGGTGGTGTTCATTCAGAGTAACTCTTGTTCTTTCAGGTATGTTTCACTCATTGGTTGGGGAGTAGCCCTCCCTGTTGAATTCTGTTGAATGCGATGCTGCCACACTCAAGATCACTTTCACCCATCTGATAGGAATAACATCAAAACATCTGAAAACATCAGAAACTTGAGTATTTGGTGCCCTTCTGAAGATGACTCCTTTATTACTTGCATGTGAGTTGTAGCCTCAGGAAAAATTTTGTATTAGTGTAGAATTTGTGAGTGACTTCACATTTCGGTCTCAGGATCTCCAAAAGTTCATTAACTGTTGCAAATTTCAGACTGAAAAATTATTAGATAGGTTCATAGTGGTGTAGGCTGCTACCACTGCCCTAAAACTTAATAAATAGGTAAAGGTTAGTAGTGTCATTTATATCCATAGTGTGTTGACTTGAACAAATACAGTTCAGAAAGCAGGATAAGATGGTTACAAGCCTGCCTTGCGTCATACTCTGAGCAGTCCTTGAAAAAGGAGCTGAGCCATCAATTATTTTTATACATCATAACTTTCGTTCTTTCAGGTGCTTTCATTTCACTGAGGGGTCTCAGAATATCCTTCCTTGCTGTTTTCTATGATCTTGCTGCAGGCTGAATCAGACTATGTTCTAACCATCTGAAGAAGTTACTGTAAGGAAGTGGAATTTTTGACTGTTTTTTTTGTTACCATAGTGATTACATAACCGTTGAATGATAATTTGCATGTATGCTACAAGAATACAAGAATATGTATTGTGAGTGCCTCAGTCTTCTTCCAGCAGCCACACTGTTTAGCTTGCGACTGGAGATTACTTCTAGTTTGGGCTCGTAAAAATCAGCTTCTTGACCTAAAAGATGTCCCGTATCCCGTCATAAAATATCCGTAAAGGTGGTTACTTGGTACTGTTGATGTCGGCATTATTTTTCATTGACCTAGGCAGTTTTGGACTGTATCCTGTTGGCAACTTTTGAGTTGCCATGCTGCCACTGGACTCTGAAGGGATCTGTATCCTGTTAGGCTGTCGCAGCCTTACCTGTCATGAAAGATGTTTGAGAACCTGTTGTGAGATGCTGGAGACCTTCGATTATGTCATGTACTACGACCAATCTCAGAGATGTCCGCCCCATGCGTTATGAGTTAAAGTCGCAAGCAAGTCTACCAGGAACAGAAGATAGCGCTTAAAGTGATTTTATGTAAATAAATAATTTGTCCCAGATTTGTAATGAAAGATTGTATTGAAATTGTAGTGTGGCCCCAGTTAAGGCTACAATCTTGGACAAAACTGTTGAAACATCTCCCACCTTTGTACCATGTACTATATGATGTCGTGTACGATTTATGAAAACCCCATCCCCCGAGTACAATGTTGTGTCAAAAGGACATTGTTATCTCTTACATTGTACATGGGTACAGGGGGTGTTCCAGCAAGTTTTGTCAAAGATTGTAGGCCCTAGTTACACTCAGTTATCACATCCTGTGTATATAAGGCTGTTGGCTTGGGGTAACAGGGAATTCAGAAGAATATTTGGAGTGCATATGAACAGGAAATGTAATCATAATGTTGTGTAAAACATGTATTTTTAGACATGTAATGTTTATATTTTGTTCTCATGAATAAGTGCTTGAGAGAAGTGAGCCAATTTAGGGCAAGGGTTGAGAACAAAGGGATTTATTGTTTAGGGCCATGTGGTCTATGGCAGGGGTGGTGCCAGGATTTGCCTGACAGGGGGGTCAAGCTCCCTGACTGGGTGCCCAGCAACCCAAAGCCCTGACAAAGACGATGAGTTGACAATAGGGGGAGGAATACAAAATTTTGGGGCATGAAGCGTGCGGAAGGATATTTGGCCTTTTTTTTTACAAAATTTTGAAACTTTGGGAGTTTTATTCAAGAAGTTTTGAAAAGTTTGGATATTTTTGGAAGAAAATTTGAGAAATTGGGGTTCTCTTTTAAGGAAAAGTGGATTATTTGGGGTCTTTATTGAAGCATATGCCCTTCCTATGAGCAAAATCAAGCAGATCGTTGGGGTGACTGTGGACGGTCATTGGGATTACATATTTCATCGTACAGATTATGGCTCCCTGACGAAATTGGAAAATTTCCCCGATGGGGGGCAGCTTTCCCAGACGGGGGCCATGGCCCCCTGCTGGTGCCACCCATGATCCATGGAGGGTGCTATGTTGCTTAGGTAATGTCAGCTGTTCAGTGATGAGTCATTGGGATAATGAATGAAGGCTATTGTTTATTGTTTACAGTGAAAGAGCTATGTGAGAGTTCAGCATTATTCTTAGTGGTTTATATTCATACCAATATTCAATGGAACCTACTGCCATTGTGCTAAGTGCCATTGGGCTTCAGCATAGTCAGTGGAGTAGAGAGAACAAGCCAGTGAGCCACAACTGGAAAAAAAGGCCATGGCCAGCCCGACTTAAACCATTTGGTTAGAAACTGAGCCGTAAAACCTCATCTAACTAACTATATTCAGATTGTAATAGTTTTTTTTTTACTGAAATCGTGCTTCGAGGGAAAAAGGATCCTCAGTGAAGGCACATGAGTCATGAGGTGTATCTTCTTAGCCTGGCCAAAGACCAAGGGTATCAAGGGGATGGTTAACAAGCTGCACTTAACACGATGCACTTGAGTTTCATTAGTTTTTAAGTCTGTGTATAGATTACTGGAATTAAGCTGATCTTAAGTATTATTTTGAACACTTTTGGCATTGTAATTATAGTGTCTACTTCGTGGGTAATTGAACAAGAGTTTGATGAGTAGTAAATGTGGTTATCATTGTACGTTATGTCATTGGAGAAGAGTATTTAGTCACTTTATGGGTTTTAATCTGAGTAGGTTAATGTATGATAATCTGGTATTGTGGTTTTAATGAGATGTGTGTAGTATTCCTTGGTTTGACTAGCATGAGGTCCTTACATCGGGGAATATCAGGTGAAATCCTACATAGTTGACAGGAGTTCCCGGACTTTGTGGGTGGAAAATCCTCACATGCAGAGTGCCATTAGGGTAATTCATCACTTTTATCATGACTTCTGTAATAGAGCCCCCTGTGGGCTGGGGGTTGTAGAATATGCCCACGGTATTTCCCGCCTGTCGTAAGAGGCGACTAAAGGGAAGGACTTGCACCGTATTTAAACTTTGCTTGACACTATACAACACATTTGTGTTGGTGTGTCGTTAAATTTTATCTAACTAACTAACAAATCTGTAATGGAATGTTAACTTTAGAGTACAGTGAGATGCCTTGGAGGATTTGCATTCTACACTACATTTCATTTTGTATACTGTACGAGTCAGTTGTGTACACTGGTATTTTATGAGGTGTATTGTAGAATTTTATTGAAGAGTATTTACATGTTCAAAATGACTACATGGGTTGTGTCTTGAGTGGGTAGGTACTGTATGGAAGTTTAGTGAGAAGCATATGGCATTGGTATTGATGAGAAATTAGTCGCAGATGTTATGTAATGTATTGTTAGAGAAATGAGAATTTGCAGTAACTTTTATGCATGTTTTACAAGAAAAGAGATTTCCCCTTGTGTAAGAATAGGTAAAAGATATGCCAAACGTATTGTCACGTGTCGTGATACCTTGTTGTAAGTATTGTAGATTAGGTTTATTGTGTTCTGTTGAAACATCATCAATAAATATCCAGTCGTTCTAAACCAAGAAAACTCTTAGAGTGGTTATTGATAACTTATAACGTCGGAGCGTAGGGACCTTAAATCATGCAGCGCGCATATTACCCTGCCCGCCATAAGCGGGATCACTTCATTACCATCAAGGGGACTTTTTACCATCGGGATTTCCGAAGAATGGTCGAAGCCTATTGGAAGGGTGGCACAGCTCATATTAGACTGTAATTTATTGAAATGAACTGGAATCTGAATCCATTCAGCATTTATAACTCCCAGTTATAAAACAAAATGATTACTAAGGAGAGATTCATAAGTTGAATGGCAATCGAACGCTTCAACCACGTAGAGAATATGGTAGAACAGCACAAATTGTTGAATTAGCATAATATGACACATGATGTTCAACGGCACACAGTCTTCTAACGTACCGGATTCAGGCGTGTAGATCGATGGTTTCTGTTGCAGAAGGGCCTTTACTACAACTCTAATGTGTTTTTGAGTTGTGCCAGATTTTGTAGCACGAAATCCAATTTTTAGGCCTTATATTCCACTCTGGCCCACGGCCTATATATATATATATATATATACATATAAATTATAATATATATATATATATATATATATATATATATATATATATATATATATATATATATATAACTTCACTGTGCACCAAATAACGTACATGTGTCCGCTCAGACGCACGGCTCAGAGGCCATTGAAATAACTCTTACGAAAATCTTAAAACTGAAAGAGGGAATACATGCCCTTTGCATATTATTTTTTCACCTAACCGTTCTGGCGGTATACCGAATTGGCCTTACAGTTCTGACACACACACCCATACACACGCATACACACAATAATAAAATTCGTTTTTAAAATAAACTATTGTGCTCTGAATCTCATCTTCTTGTCAATTTTTGTTTTCTTGATATTTGAAATGGAGCATACGTGGAACTCACTTTTATATATATATACATATATATATATAGATATATATATACATATATATGTATGTATGTATATATATATATATATATATATATATATATATATATATATATATATATATATATATATATATATATATGTATATATTGAAAGGTTTTGACTATAGGGTACTACAAGGGCCCAGTGTAGTAGGTCCTCACTCTTCAGGAGCCTGATGTAGAATGGTGTCAACAAAGGTTTGGCATTTGTTTTGTACGTGTCCGTTTTAGCCGTACATTGCAGGGTGTCGTGCTCGTCTTTTAAAGCACGGACACGACCAATCCAAGTGAACAAAAAACGCTACCTATTTGAATAATTGCACAGCAGGTGTTTATTTCTGTGTCTGCAGGAGCTTATGGGTTCGTTTCGTTTGTTAAGAGTAGCTAAGGAAGGTTTGTGTATGATGAGGAACTTTTCTTCGAGGCAGAGGTTGCAAGTTTTAGATGACGTAGTATAGGCACGGGCTTTGCTTATAAATTTCCACTTCACAGTGTGCCCGACATTAGCATCCTTAAGCTTTCAAATGTATTCGCTGAGTGTAGTTGCATTTCTTTTGTCTTTGTGATTGAAGCTGGACTTGTGTGCAGTTTACCCTGTTTTGAAGGTGTTTTCTATTAAACCAATGTATGATTCTTCTTTGTTGTTGTCGTGGCGTGTTACGGTGGCCTGGTACACTATATTATCGGCGAGGCAATTACCCTCCAGTGGGCACTGGGTTTGTGCCCTGCAGTTGCAGTTGTTTTGCGTTGCTGGTTGTGTATTATGTTTTGCCAGTATGTGTTTGTTGTGCGCTGATATTACTTGGTCTATGTTTGCCATGCAGCTGTAGCTCAGTTTTTTCTGTTGAGTAATGGATGTAGTTTGTGTTCAGGTGGAAAGCAGTTGTTTAAGAGGTTGAAAAACTTCTTGCGAATGTTGGTGGTAACATTGTCGCTGAATGGGGGTTAAACCAGGTGATGTTTCCGGTGCGCCTCCGTTTTGTGGCCTTGGTGTGTTGACTGGTGTTGGGCGATTGAGTTTTGTACTTAAGGTGATACCCGTAACCGCTCTTTCGTAGTGCTTCTTGGTATATGGGTGCTGTGGTATTAAATGTGGTTTCGTTCGATGAGATGTTAGTTAGTCTCCTGTTGATACTTTCTGGGATGTTCCCTATGATGAGTGGTGGATGGTTGCTCTGTTTGTGGACATAAAGTGGGGTGTTGTTGGGTTTCAGATATGGTTTGTATGTCCCGGTGTGAAGGTCAAGTGTTAGATCTAAGAAATTTATTACTTTTTTTTTGGCTTCGATTTCTATTTTCAAGTTGTTGTTTGCCAATATTTTGCATATTTCTTTCTTAATGATTTCTGTTTGTCTTGGTGTAGTTCTACAAACTGCTAACCCGTAGTCTCTGTACAGGCCGACATCAATGTTGATATGTTGGAGCTGTGATAAAATGTATAGCCCTACCAGCTCACAAGTTTCAGCACCGTCGAAACTACCCATGGTAACATCGAATTAAGGGTCTGTTCGTTCGTTTATATATATATATATATATATATATATATATATATATATATATATATATATATATATATATATATATTTCTCTAATTCGGCACTTAGGGGAAAGTTGTTGTTGAAAAGTCGACCTTAGGAAAAAAAATTTTTCGGGTGAAGTATAAGTTTCGCCTTAACGTTTCCACACACTTTTTAGATTGATGCCATTACTTCAAAGTTGTCAAACGGACACCTAGCTGTTAACACGAACGGATGGCTGGCCATTGAAATAACGTTAATTATATTTTTAGACGTTAGGGCGAATTTTTCTTATGTATTTTATTATCATTTTTTCGCCCTATGTACAAGCAGATATAACAATTTCCCCTTAAGGGAATTAGCGTTATATATATATATATATATATATATATATATATATATATATATATATATATATATATATATATATTATATATATATATATATATATATATATATATATATATATATATATATATAGTTCCGGTGTAATAAAAACCTTATAGTTCTATGTTCCCGCAACTTTGAATGAGTTGATTTAGGGTTCAAAACTTTTGTTAAAAAATCAGAATTTTTTTCTGCTCAAATTAATCATAATAAATGAAATCATATTTGCAATATATCGGCTTCCCGTCCTTGCGAGTGTGACATTAATAACAGTCACCTCGGAATATATGCCTACTTTGTACGAAAAAAAGTTGACAGCCTAACAAGAGTTGCAATAGCCTAAATCAAGCCTAGGCTATGCCTCACTTCGTTAACACCTCAAATATACCAAAACGAAAAACACACCTCGATTAATGGATAAATTTGTCACTATTATGCAATTCAACACCATGCAATGTGTGAAGTACTAAGATAAGCCTATTGACTTTGTAAATGTTCATGTAAAGTTGCGGGCCGAATCTACAATCTTGGACAAAACTCGTTGGGACACCCCCGCTCCCCTTCACAAAGTTGACCATTTTCACGGCATACAGTCATTCTCTCTGCGCAACTTTGGAACGGGGAGCGGGAGCTTCAAGTAACCTGGGAACGGAGATTCAAGAATATTATGACAAAGCGTCCCAACAGTTTTGTCCAAGATTGTCTGAGAAATTCGAGAAGTTAGAACTGCTCGCGGCCCACGGTAGAAAGTGTTTCTTTGCGTTGCGTTGATTCGCAAAAGGATAGGTGTCTTTTCTTTAGGTATAAGAGAACAGTAACAGAGAATAATCAGCATATTCTGAGTCCATATTAAAGTTCTTGTTAATATAATACTATTGAAGCTAAAAGCATTGGGAAGGTAGCTAAATAAGTTCAAAGCTTCCTCTCGTTCAGGAAGACGTTTTCAATAGTCACGTATTTTGGGCTCACACTGTCTGAACAGGTACCAAATAAAAAGAACATTCAGCAGAAGTACGTGTTGTATCCTGCCTATTACATTATATTAAAGTAATTTACCAGAAATAAGTTAAAAAGTACTTGAATGTATATTTATTTCACCTTTATAACGCAGTAACTTTCATTTGAGTAGCTGAAACTATACAGAAAATATGCCATACATGCTAATTCGACGAGATCGGGGGTGAAGGCTAAGTTAACTAAACGGCCTACCATTTGTTTTGAGAGCAAATTTGAAAGCAAAATGTAAAGAAATTGAGTCGGCTAAAAGAAGGCATAATAGATACGTCATCAGCTTCAGGTAACATGAAGAAATGTTGTCATAGTCATCAAATTCGCTTCAAAATATGTCTAAAACCAGCCCTAATTAACGATCTACCATCGTTATAATAAAAAGCTTGGCTTGCAGTTCTGCTTTTAACAGTTCATGGTAGATCGTGGCGCTCTTTCAGTTAAAATCTTGCCTTCTTAACAATAGTTTGCAACAGCAGTGGTCGGGACTCTTCGATCTATCCATGAAAGAAATTGTTTTGTTTTCCGTCTAACAACTTAAGAAGTGTTGTCATCCTCCTTTTAATATGCTAAAAAATGCAACGCATATGGCTGCCATAGACATCGTTACGGAACGTAAACATTTCTGCCTGGCATTCCCTGCGAATAACTGAAACAGTCTATCTATTATGATCTCGTCAACCAACAATAAATCAGTAAAAACAAATAAACAAAACAACACATTAAAACAATTTTAAATTATACTCTCATTTTGCTAAAATCCTCAGGCCTATAAGCCTCCGAAAAAGTGTACTGAATACAGCTGCTCAGAAAATTAACCATTTTTCTATTGAATTTGTTCTCGTAAATCGCTCACTTAAAACTCAGACAATCTTGGACAAAACCCGTTGGGACACCCCCGCTCCCCTTCACAAAGCTGACCATTTTCACGGCATACAGTCATTCTCTCTGTGCAACTTTGGAACGGGGAGCGGGAGCTTCAAGTAAACCTGGGAACGGAGATTCAAGAATATTATGACAAAGCGTCCCAACAGTTTTGTCCAAGATTGTAGCTATTGCATTTATTTTGCGCCAAAATCATGCTTTTCCGAAGTTTTTGACAGTTTGAAAGGTGCCCGGATGTCAACACGAGGTTATTTACGTACGGACGTACGAATATGGGTGAGCTTGTTGGGAAGCATAATAGTTAGCCTACTGCTGCAGAAGGCAGTAGTACGAATGGATGACGTAGCTAAGGAAGTTTCCGTGGCAAACAGTTGTTTTGAGTGTACTACTTCGTGCAGGCAAAGCATTAACGGCTCTGCATGCAGGGAGAGGCTGCTCTACGTATGCGGCGGCATGCTTACTTTTACCTCGCGCAAGTACCGCTAGAATGTACGAAGCTTGTTAGTAAAAGCTCCATGGCATTTAGTACACTGTATGACACACGAGGATGAAAGACAGCAAATTTCGCAAGGACGTCATTTGTTTACATGATATTTGATTTATATATGTACATGTATTAATTATAATAACCTTTCCCTATTCCAGACTGTTCAGAAGGATCCTTCTGGCACCCCTGACAACGAAAATGACGACACTGTACAAATGGAGCAAAAGAAGTTGAGTAAATTTATTTTTGATTTACAAGTGCGTATACGACCTTTAATTTTAAGCCATTAAAGGACCACTATGGCAGGGAGTAGGTAATGACTGACTAAACGGAAGAAAGTTGATATTATAGGCGTAGGATACGAGGGGGAATAACCTCCCAGTCAAAAAGGTGATGGAATCGGGAGTATGCTCCCCCTCATTTCAAGGACGAAAACCCCTTAAGTATTCCCTCCGTAAAAAGGAATAAAATGTTTGCAGTACTTTTCCTTAAAATTATCCCAACATGTTGCACCAACTTGCATCTAAGAACCCTAAAATACCCAAAACAAAAAAATCAAAGGGAGGGGGTAAGGAAGGGATCCAAGGCTTGCAGGATTGCAAGGTCCCAGGAAAATTTTGAAGCCAGAGGCTGAGATGATCTTATCCTTGTAGGATAATTGGTTCTACGGATATGGTGCTACCATGGTTTTATACTAGCAAAAGATTTTTAAATTTTAAAATATACAGTGAAATGTTGCATGTTAGTGTCATAACTTTAAAAACTATAAACCTTGCAAGAATATCTTAGTGCCATTTTTTTTTTTTTTTTTGCAACCTATGAAAGGTACATTTTTATGTCCAGAAAGTCCCCTCATTTGGTCTCCAATATTCTCCTTTTTTCCTGAGGCTTTATCGTTATGTACCCACTATTTTCGTGTGAATTCTATAAAATGTGAGGACGACATTCCCCTACACTTTTAAGTTTTGGGAAGAGTGTACCGCAGCTGCTCTTTTCCCCGGCCTGACCCATCTGTTGACACCTACTGGTAGGTATAAAATTCAGCCAAGTGTTTATATTGGATGGATAAAACTACAGATTATGTGACTAACTAGAAGTACTTGTAACAGGAGGAAATCTTTATATGATCCTCCAACTAAGTCTTAATAATCTTAATTAGATGTAGGCTAAAGCGTTGCTAGTGTAGGTCTTTGTCATGATGCGTAAGTATGTCAGATGCATGGGCGGATACAGGGGGCGGACTAGGGTGACTAGTCACCCCCCACCAACTGTGACACCCACTTATAAAAGGACAATTTTGTAAATATAAAGAGGTTAAACTACATTTTAAAAAGGAAGAAGAAAAGAAAACTTGAGAGCAACATAAGGCTCTTAATAAGGCTTTATCTAGAAACTACCAAATTTCTGGATATGTGTGATAGAAATGTACAGATGAGTAAAAGAAGTTTTGTCTGATTTCTGGGAAAAAATCAGCGTAACTGTCCAATTTGTGGTACTATTTTAGGCCTTGAAATATGACAAAACATTTATCAATTACTGCACCGTTTCGCCTCTGATCACGCATGATTAAACAAAATTTTCCAAAGTGGACTGGACACCCCCTTCCCTTACACTCTCGGCATCCCCCAGGACAGTGACACAGCTCGATAGTCACCCCTTTCAAAAATTTCTGGATCCGCCACTGGGATGCGCGACCATAAAAACGGAAAAGGGGGAAACAAACTGCACAGGCTGAAAGGTAAATCCCAAATGATTGGGCCATCCATACGTTAGATCCAAGCTTAAGCTAAGGCTTATGCACAAATACCTAGAAATTAACAGCTCTAAATGACGAATACTGCCATTTAGGTACTTGAATGGAATCCTAAACAGTTTGCAAGGGTATGTCCAAGTGATGTGTACTTTGTACCACGTTTTACCACCAACAGAGTGTTGGCAGAAAAGTAGACTAGAAAGTAGAAGCGTGAGCGATTTACGTACTTAGAAGAAGGTTACCTCCGAAGCAAACGTCCTATCTTTCAGGCATTAAATAGTACCGGTCACGCGGTGTTTACTACAAGTACGTACATTCAGTACGGATATGCAGTACGTGGTTACCTGGAAAATGATCTGCCAAATATACACTGTGCAACAATCTACAATCCTGGACAAAATTATCTGGGACAAATCCTCTGTTCAAAGACAAGGCAGTTGGATGGGGGGAGAATGGAAGGTACCACTGAATTATTATGAACAATTAACGAACGTATGTATTGAATCTCAATGTAAATGTAGGAAACACCGGGGTTATTTGAGTTGTTTAAGTTTACGAAAGGGTCAAAACGAGGAAATTACTGAATTTATCGAGAATATAACCACTTCTCCGTGTGGCTATCAAAATCTGCTTTTCACTTGGGCAGGGAGGGGCATAAAATGCTGCGGAGACATATGAGGGATGGAAAAAGGGAAGAGTGTGAGTCAATTAGCAACAGCCAGTGATATATGATGGAGAATATTGCAGCTGTTTACTGTCCGTCGGGAAGGAATGCCTCACGAAATAGGACCTTGAGATAAGTTGTAAATGTCCCTGCAGAGCAGCCTATAATCTACCTAATAGGTAGCAGTATGAGCGTACAGTAAGGATAGCTGTCATAAGTCTGAGGTTGCAACATGGCTATTCTTCTTACTAAAAGCGACTGCCAAACTCACAGTAGAAATTGCTAGTACACTGCATGCACTAGGGTAAACGTCTGAAGTTCTCGAGCCCGACTGACCAATTACTTTTACTCCTAAATAGCATCGTTCTTTTGTGTAGTAAATAACCACTGTCCTCTTGTACTGCATTATTTACATTCAAGTTATTCCCCCTTAAGAAGAAATTCAGCAGTTTGACATAAAACAATCCAAAAGACCTCACATCACTTTTTTCCCAATACCAGTAAACCTAACCAGCTACCAGATTTGTTGCTTGCCGTTGCTAAATTTCTCCTATATTCAACATGAGACTTCTCCTATACCTTTGTACAGGCGGTCAGACAATCCTGGACAAAATTATCTGGGACAAATCCCCGCGCTCCACCTCAATGTTGGTTTTGAAGATGAATTAAAGTTGAGCGCTGAAGAAAAGAGCGCGCTTTTCGTTTCTTCTCAACATTGAACGAGGGGTGGAGGGGAAGGTCCGGAAGTGTCCCAATAATTTTGTCCAGGATTGTAGTCTCACAGGCCTTCCTACTGAATTCTTCCGTCGGTTAATAGGCACACTGTATTTGCAGTAAGGGTTTGTTGCAATGTTTATGTCATAACCTGCTGTACGTTGTCCAATGCATCTGAAGGAAACAAAAAATTCAAAGTTTTATTGTTTAAAATGAATTATAATTTGTTCTGTTGAGAATTTTACACTGCTTGTAAGAAGTGGCGTTTGTGGGCCTCCACCCCCTATATCTATAAATTACTAGATAGCACAGCTATGGTGTGATGCGCCCAGCTGGGTGTGATGTGACTTCCAGTGCATTGTTGTTGTG
This sequence comes from Holothuria leucospilota, assembly GCA_029531755.1. NCBI lineage: Eukaryota > Metazoa > Echinodermata > Holothuroidea > Aspidochirotida > Holothuriidae > Holothuria > Holothuria leucospilota. Next base: position 30,087,110 of record CM055969.1, on the reverse strand, counting down.
GTGTCACTTAGCTGTGCCTCCATTAATAAGTCAGGTGCTATCCACATTTTTTAATAAAGATCGGAGTCATGGCAGGCTCAAATATGTTTTTAACAAATTACCTGGACAGCTAGTCTCTGAAACTCTGATAGTACCAAGGTTGTATGGATCTTAAAGTTTCAACGTCCAGTCATGTAGGTGCCGTCCACTTGACAAGTAATGCCCAAATTGTAGCACGCACTCGCACTACAATAATGAGTAAGCCTCACCTCTTCTTAAACGAGAGGCCTATGGAATCAGTTAAGACAATTGACAAAGAAAGGTTATTATCTAGCAAAACAGGGAATTTCTTTCGTTTCTGCAGAAATAACTAATTTTTAATTAACGTACACCTCTGTGATAGGTATGTGGCATATCAATTACCTTCCGGATATAATTATTTTTACTAACCGTTAAGATGAATACTCTGAGATAAAACCGGAGGTTAAAATGTGAAAACTTAATAAAAAATATATGAAACAAATGGGACGATTTGGAAGATTTTGGACGATGTTTTTTTGTCTTCCAATCTCGATTCATCTTATGCCTTTTGGACGTTTTGGTAGGAAAACTACTGTTTTTGGACAATTTTCCAAGGTTAAGTTGAAGGGAATGTTGCATTGCTCAATCAGCAGACTGTTTCAAAGGGGGATTTTCTACCCCAATTATTGCGACCTATCGTTGAAGGACAAAATAATTACGTCGTTTCTTTCATACCAGGAAGTAACCTTGAAGACTAATAGGATCCTATTCTGCAATATAGTAGCCCAGGTAGTAATACTGGAATTTATAACTGTCCTTCACTATTCTTAATGGCAGGACGGATTTGGAAGCAGTAATTTTTCCTCCCATTTTACTGGGTAACCACCAAGCAGACGAGCTAGTTGTCGGACCCTTCCCATTCAACTTTGGCTTAAGCAACTCTCTAGCAGTCCACCCCATACATAAGAACCATTGCTATTTTTCACTTGAATGTTCTTACAGCTTACCTATCAGTGTACAGCTCCTGGGATAACCGCAGGTATTAGTGTATAGCTTGGACCATTTAGAGCTAGACACAACATTCTAGTAACTTAGGCAGTGAAAAATCAATGATTAAATAGTACCCATAATACATCTTTTTGATACCAGAAGAGCATGTTACTTGGATCTTGCTGATGCAGAGACCATAAAATGTTGAAAGGTCATTTCAGCAATGAGAGATGGCAAAGAAAGGTGTAGCCTTTAGTTGCGTAGTTGTAAAGCATTTTGTGTTCTGCTGTTACTCGTAAGACAAGACATTTGAATTTTATTTGCATTGCAGATACTGTCCCCAATATGACACCATTCAAGGCAAAAACCAATATGACATCCTTTACAGACCAAACGAGGTATTTATTCAGCAAAAATTGCGGAAAGCTAGTTTTCCTTGGCGATGTAAGACCAAGAAACAATTAACAAAAAATATATAATAAAAGCAGTTTCAAGGGTCAATCAATAGAAAAATAACGTTCAACTGAGAGTTTTCCTACTTGCTACTTCTTTCAGTAGTCTTGTAACTGTTGGAACCTACAATAACAATTTTGATTCGAAGTCATTCAAAGCCATCCGATGTTGAGGGTGGCAGCAGTGATATTTGAATGTAAAATACGTGTTTGATTTAGGCGGTGTTTTGTGGCAAAGCACAATTTTTCAAGACGGAAGAAAATGTGATCATTGGAAAGTAGAGGAGCAGCCACTGGGAGAAAAAGCCTTCAAGAAATATAAATGTTTTTAATTACATCAAAGTCACAAGAAGTATATCTATTGAACTGTTCCTGTTCTCAAGAGGAAAGATTTCTAATATATCAAATAATGTACATCATCGTAACACTTTACTGAGATATCAAACATTTTTTGCTATAGAATGTCTTTTCTTTCTTTGTTTTTCAAACTTTGTTTTGTCAATATCGACCCAAAGTGGGTTCAAATTAACTAAAACTTATGTTTTCCTGATAGTACATTATTTGGAAATTTGAAATGCTCCAAAATTATGAAAATCATATTTTACCCCCAAATGGCCCCAAATGATTTTCAAATGTGCAAGCCCCCTAACATTAATCCTTACCAAATGTAGATTAGATCTAGTATTGCTGACTGCTTGTACTAAAAATGTCCACGTTGCGTTTTTGAAGGTTTTTTATTCCAATGGCTCTCTGAGCAGGCACAATTTCGATGTACACTCTAAAAAGGTCTGATCAGAGGGACACCGAACAGGAATCTGGTCAAAAATTTGACTAGATCCGGTTTAAAAATGAACCAATTCTGATCTTTCTGAACCAAATCTAGTCAAATAATTAATCAGATGTCTGTTCGGCGTCCCTCTGATCAGATTCGGTTCAAATTTGACCAGACCATTTTTAGAGCGTAGTGCTTAAGGCTACTTGACTGTTTTCGTACCTAGTTTATGATTTAATCTAACTTGTCCATGCATTTGAAAGTTATAAACAGCAATAATTGTTAGCATACGGTATCAATATAATGTTTTGCCAAGAGAAAAAATCGACATAGAAATTTTCGATCCAAGGGTTTGAGGAGCACATTTATGTGTAAAGATAATAAAATACGAACATGACTTTTACTTCTGCGGAATCAAGTGATTTCTCACGTCGTTATATTTCACAGCAAAAAGTCGAACATGACTATGTGAATGGGCCAAAAGCCTACCATAATGTAAGTTTAGTCGCTTTAAACTTTCTACCACTTTGTCAGTTTCCAGTTGTTTTGCACATGAAATGTTCACTATCTCTTTCGTCCATTTGTGATTGAGTACAGGCAGCGATCACAGGACATTGTTCTGATACGAAATGAGTCTGAGATTCATTTCAGTAGTTGTAGTAGTACAGTTGCCGGCGTAGACCTAAGTGATTTGAAACTTCTCGAGAAAAAGAACACACACATTGAATACAGGACACAGCAAAAGAAAAATTGATGGGAACTCAATCTAGAACTTCTGTACTACTAATTTTCTCCGGTCAAGAGCATTTCAGCAGGATTACATGTATTCTGTCCACCATTAGTTTCATTTTTTATATCCGTATTACAGTGTTCTTTTTATTTTAAGCAAAAACGTTTAAGAGAGTTTAAGAAAAAACTACAGGTAAAAAGTAAAAAGTCCCACGTGTGGTCATTTTCATTTGTTTTATATATATATATATATATATATATATATATATATATATATATATATATATATATATATATATATTTATATGTAAAACATATACATATATATTTTTATATATATTTACATGTATATGATAAGTTTCATAATTCTTACGTCAAAAAGACGGCTCTTTCCAAAAAGAAAGCACGACGTATTTAATAAATAGAAATGAGGACCGAGTGCTATTCCATATTTCATTCACACTACGGTTTCGTTTCACCCGAAGGCTCGTCAGGTGTGTGTGGGTACTTCAACAAGTAACTGGCACCTGAAAACATTGATTCCTTCTGTATATTATATACATTATATTACATATATATATATATATATATAGGTAAAAATGAAGAAGTAAATAGTGCTAAAAGTTTGTGAAAAATTCCACGACGTTTCGGGTTTAAACCCTTCATCAGGTGGCAAAAATGCAACTGATCGTTGACACGGCCAAAGTTAGTGGTTACCACAAGTCAAAAAATGCAGGAATTGCTGCGTTATAACAGTTCAAGTCTAACGTTCAGACCATGTGGGGACAGGGTTCCAAGTTTCATGATTAGGCGGTTTTCGGCAGCTAGGCGGTCATGATCGGAACCTCGACACGAGATGGCCGCCGAAACCATCAAGTCACGGATCGAGCATGTTGACGGGGGATTGAAGTGTGTGGCTACCGGGAACCCTGGGAGGTTCTGTTTGATTGACCTCAGGTGCTCAGTGACTCGGTTAGCAAGACGACGTTTTGTTTCTCCCACGTACAGTATTGACAGTGTTTTACATACGAGAACGTAAACAACATTGGCTGAAGTACAGGTAAAATCTGATGAACGTTAACCGGTTTGTTGTTGGACCAATGGAAAGGTTTTTGTCATAACTGACCACCGGGCAAGTATTGCATCTCCCACGGTTGCAAGGAAAAGTTCTGGGGTGTTAGGCACTACTGCTTGAGGTTGAGAGGCACGGACCAAGTGCTTAGATAGTTCTTTCAATTCTGAATGCTGTGATGGGGGTTCAGGAAATGGTCACGGGTCGATGGGTCATGACGGAGGTCCTCTACATCCTGTAAATGGCACGTACAATGGGTACAGATGTGAAAGGATAGGACCAACGGGATACGTCTGGTGGGTGTATGGTCAGTTTTGGGGGCAAGGGCAGAGGCTCTATCAATTCCTTGTATGCGTTTCAGGGCATTAGAGAGCACTCTTTGTGGATACTGGCGTTGTTCAAAGAAAAAAATAATCTGCTTGGAAACTTTAGCGAAATCCTGGTCGTCGGAACAAATCTGCCGTAAAAGTTGTATCTGGGGTGGTTGGAAGGGTACATGAGGTAGTTGTGAGAGTCAGTGGGCTTAAAGTGGAGATTGGACTTGATTTTACGGTCGTAGATGGATAGTTCCGTGTCTAAAAACACTACTGAGGAGTTGGAAATACAGTGAGTGAATTTCAAAAACGGGCAGAACGTTTCAGCAAAGTTAATGAACTTTTCCAAATCGTTTCGAGGACCCACTGCGACCCCAACAATATCATCATGGACCCCTAAACCTGGTAAAAGCAAGGTCCTGGACAGTGTAATTGAGTCCATTAATTCCGATTAGAACGTCTCCTTCCTCCCAAAGTAACTCCCTTTCGTAACATTTCTTTGGACGAGCAGAAGGCCCTTCTGTCCCTCGAGAAGAACAAGCTGCCCCACGTTCGATTTCACAGTACGTAGATTCTGTAGTCCTTGCTGACCGAGTCACTGAGCACCTGAGGTCAATCAAACAGAACCTCCCAGGGTTCCCGGTAGCCACACACTTCAATCCCCCGTAGCCACACACTTCAATCCCCCGTCAACATGCTCGATCCGTGACTTGATGGTTTCGGCGGCCATCTCGTGTCGAGGTTCCGATCATGACCGCCTAGCTGCCGAAAACCGCCTAATCATGAAACTTGGAACCCTGTCCCCACATGGTCTGAACGTTAGACTTGAACTGTTATAACGCAGCAATTCCTGCATTTTTTTGACTTGTGGTAACCACTTAACACTGTCTGTTTTCCTAGCCGAGGTTTACCGTGCCCAATTTTATTGTGTATTTTTTAAATTGTACGTTTGGCCGTGTCAACGATCAGTTGCATTTTTGCCACCTGATGAAGGGTTTAAACCCGAAACGTCGTGGAATTTTTCACAAACTTTTAGCACTATTTACTACTTCATTTTTACCTACTTACTTCATAAGTGCTACGCAGTACTTTGACCTTATATATATATATATATATATATATATATATATATATATATATATATATATATATATATATATATAACGCTAATTCCTACTGTACGGGGAAATCGATATATCGCGGTTTCGTTAAGGCGAAGAAAAAAACAATAAAATACATTAAAAAATATTTCCCCTTTTGGAAACCAGATATACAACAACGCTTTTTCAATGGCCCACTATCCGTACATGTTAAAAGATACGGGTACGTTACTTGGTCAACATTGAAGTAATAGCATGTAAATCATGTGGTGAAACGGACGTTACTATCAGTTTACGTATTCCTATATAAAAAGCGTGTGATTTCGCAAAGTCGACCTGACTTTTTCCCCTTTTAGACGATTTCCCCTTTTAGGCACGTTTTTTCATACAATATTTCCCCTTAATCCCAAATTAGCAAATATATATATATATATATATATAAATATATATATATATATAAATATATATATATATTTATATATATATATATATATATATATATATATATATATATTAGTGTGGGGTCTTAACACAAATTTTTCATCCTAACGAACAACACAACAATAAATACCTCTTCCATAAGCTAGACAATCACAAAATGGCCTTACAGTCATAGCATAAATCCAGTCATTGTGGAATGGTGTACGAGGCATCTTCAAATTTTTATAGGAGTAGGCACGAAATGACTTGTAAGTGGTTTTAACTTTCTTTCTTTCTTTCTGCAACAGCGAGAAGACATACAAGAGAGTATCAATCAACTGAGTGTTTACCGTAATGTAAGTTAAGTGTTTTATAAAGAAGGAAACCTTGTCAACTGCTTGTTTACATGATATTTCAAGAAAGATAACTTTGAGTGATGTTACACTTATCCTGTGGTTGCCACAAAGAATGGAAGACCCCTATTGTCTTTGTAGGAGGTCAAGGTTCACTTGAGTCACTCGAGGTCTTACGGTGAAAACATTGCACGCATGATATCTCGTAATGGGTAACTTTGCTGGACTGCATGTAGATGTCTCATATTTCGTTCAATTTCCTTTCAATTTTGTGATTTTAAAAGGTCATTTAAAGTCAAAAGACGTCAACCCTTAAAACCTCGTAAACACATCTCAAGTAAGGCACCAGTGAGAGATCTAAGAAGAAGTATGTGGAAGAACCAGGTTGCTTACAAGAACCACATAGTTTTGGTGGATGACTGACAAAGGTCACGTGAGTTTACCAGAGGCAAAAAAGCCTACAGTTTTTGATATATATCAAAGATCATTCAGCATCACCAGAGTCGCGAAAAAACATCTCAAGAAGGAAAGCTTCGATGCATCTCGTACTAAGCAGAAAAGTTCCAAAGCTTTTATTGCGCAAAACACCTCATTGGCTTTGTTGGCGGTTAAAGGTCATTAGAGGTCACTAGATGTCAAACTATTGACACTCCTCAAAGGAAAAACATGAAAACTCACACTTTAATTCTCCGTTCATAAAAGAAAAACGTTAAACCAGGTGGATCTGAAACAATCTACATCGAAGGGTAACTTGCATTTACTTTACGATTAACTGCCAATTTGAAACCTTAATTGGAGAAAGAATTTCTTCATAGTAAGGAATCACTAATCATCAGGGCCTTCTGGTTGAATACAGGATAAATTTTTTGAGATTTGCTGTAGGTGCACTGGGGGACCTGGAGATTACTGAAACACTAAATTTTGAGTTATAAATTAACGATATTCCGACCACTTTTTCTACCTTTGCTAATCCAACTTCAAATACCATTTCAGAAGGAAATACCCCCTTTAAGACATTTCCAGGAGAAAATTCTCATTCGTCAGTGAGATTGGTTGGGGAAATTGAGACATTTTCTCATTCAGTCTCATTTAATTCTCATAGAATGAATGAGAATTAAATGAGGGTGAATGAGGAAATGTCTCCTGAGTTTTCTTCCTTTGAATATTACCATATTTATTGTATGTAATAAACGTGTATTATATACTACAGAAACATAGTCAACGTACCCCAGGGCTTGAATGGGTGGCCCTAGTCCTGATTCCTTTGCAAGCTTTCTATAATGATAGAAATCGTGCAGTGCAATAGTATGGGGCGGTGATCTTTAAAAGAGTCGAGATCACAGATTCGTGAACAATGGAACAATAATATACTATAATAAGCACATGTATCAAAAGTCAGACGCACAGAAACTTGCAGCACGACCCGTAGTGTAAAGCTTATTTGTGTTAGCAAAATGATGCTGTATTAGCATGTCATTGTCACAAAGATTACCGCAGAAGAGACATCACTAACCGATTAAATATAAAAACGATTAGATCTTAGTACTTTTTCGTTTTCTTACAGGTTCCAATTAATGACGAACTGAGAAGCACAATCGCACAATACGTAGACGATAAGGTTTGGCATGAGCTGGGCACTAAAATTGGAGTCCCCAAACAAAGATGTAGAGAAATAGAAAGTCAGAAAGAGACTGTGTATGAGAAAATTTATGACCTTTTAGGCATATGGCATGAAGAGCTCAAAAGTAATGCCAAGGTTGGGGTAAGTTACTGGTGCTAACAGAGTACGCTACTTTGCTTCCCATATGACTTTGCATAGGGTTATGTAATAATTGTCTTTAACTTTCATGTAGAAACACGTACCAAGTGTCCCTGTGTTGAGATTAGCGGGTCTTTTGTTAACTAAGTTCATTTTCCCGTTTCAAAAGAATTAAATGAAAGTACATGTATAGGTTACATGGTATTCATAAGTTAAGAAAGAAACTGTAAGATAATGTTCTTTTACTGCTATTTGTAGGTTTTACTAGACGCTCTGGTAGACGTTAATCCAAAAGACCTTCACCTCATCTTAGAAGACATTCTGAGAATTGTAAAAGATGAACAAAATAGGTATGCTAGCATTCAATTGCTACAATACTCATCACGTAATAGTCTTCATACTTTAGGTAATAATTGTAAAAGCGTTAACGGTCACATTTTTGTTTATATTTTGGTGTACATTTTCAGTTATATTTGCTGATTAGTAAGCTTTTGTGGTTAAAGATAAAACGAAAGCTAAAAAGCGTATGTAGCTGTATTGAAAGTTGTAGTATTAACAACAAATAAAGAAGTCAAAGAATTTAATTATTCTGTGTACCACTCTATACACTAATGTATATATGTATTCCCAATGATTTCTATAAATATACGTAAGAAGAAATTCAGTTAATACATGCAAAGGATAAATAGTTCAAAAACTTAAATATGCAGAAAACTACGGAAGATTCATGCAACTATGACGTGGTTTGAAAACATAATTAGCTTACCCGTGAAACATGAGATTGTGTTCGTTGCTTAAATACGGGGTTTATTTTTTCCACAAAACTTCTCTATGAAGAATTGCAGTGCAAGATTTGTTTGTTATTGACTCAGTCATGCCGGTAATTGTGATTCGTCTATTGTGTGGTCTGTTGAGTTGAATTGTGCTGTTTTATAAATGTTTTGCGTAGGTATTTTCGTTCCACTTGATGATCTCTGAACTAACCTTTAGCACGCAGCTGGTACAATACGCTAACAAATAAAGCCTTTTAATTATGCTATACATATAATTTAAGTAAAAATACAATTTTTTCACCCCGCAGAGATCCAAACCAAAGTATTTACGAAAATAAAAGAAATATTGACGACACGAATCAAGATATGGGAGCAACAAGTTATGATTCTCAGGTTAGTTTTCTGAACGTGTGAGTGTTACTTTTTAATCCTTTGACACGATAGAGCCCTTAAGCCGACATATGGAAAACTAGAATAGTCTTTGACGTCCTGTCTTTTGCTGCCTCCGAAGTATGTCTTCAAGGCGGAACTTCTCCCACAGTTATTCCATCTATTCTAGTGTGAAATATAAAAATTATACCATTGAAGGTCTTTACGGTGCCTAATATGAGAGCAGTAGCAATTTAAAAATCGAGCATTTGCGTGTGAAATATTTGTAACTGAGTAATAACCATAAGGAATTTTTTCTGGCAAACCTCAAATTTGTAATTTGGAGGCGTGCAGTAAACTAACAGAACTGAGCAAATAATAAGTGACACGGCAGGGTGTAATACCAGTGGAAACCAGGGGAAAAATACGAGCAAGGTAATTATTCAAATATTTGATTAAGTGCATATTTTACAAAGTTTACTATATCAGAAGTCACATCTTTAAAACTTTGGGGCACAGTATGTTGAAAAATAATATACCAAAGGGAAAGAGAAAAAAGTAAAAAACGAGCATAAACCGGCCAATGTTATAGGATATTAAAACGGACCACCTCTTATTGAGCAACCTACATAGGAGACTAACCAATCCAAACTTGTTATTCATAACACTTCTTGAAACATTTTTAATCATTAACATAAACGAAGACCAGAAGATGCTGGCTAACTCAACGAAAACAGAAAAAGGGAAGAAAGGGATTATAACATCCTCAGGGCATAAACAAGCCACTAGCGTGCAATATATCTACTTTTTCTAAAGTTACCTCGACTTTCAGGCAAAAAGCCACGAGGCGAAACTAAATCTACGTTTTAATGAAAGAAAACTAATATCCGGGCAAGAGATTTCGTCAAAGACGCTATTGTTAGAAACGAACATATCGGCGATGATGAATGTGTTGAACTGTATTTGCGTTTGTCATGTCTCCCATATGTAGTTTCATCATAGCGACATACATTTAAGTGAGTTAAGAAAGGCTTTGCTTCATAAAATAAAACCGAATCCAATAAGTAAGCCGTCCAATACTTCAAAATAGAAAAGCTTAAATCGAAACCATTGGGAGTTTTGCGAAGGAGAGTGAGAAAACAAAGGTAAGGTTTCTATCGTTCAGTGTGCACCGGTATGCTGCTTCCCCGGTGGTTTAAGTTTTCTAAAACTGGCAAATATTTTAATTGGTCTGGATATCTATGATATGATTGGACAATTGCGTGAGTTGCATAGATGAGTGAAAAGAGTAGAGACTAAATGAAAAAGACCATTCCACATTTGGACAATGTCTTTGAAAGCAAAGTTAGGTGACCAAATTTGATGTTGTGAACAAATGTAGTAAATTTAAACTTAGTCTAGTGAATGTAGTAAAACCTTTCTTAATTGCATGTTGCATTTTTAAAGAAATCCTATTTTCTGTTTCGCAATGCAAGATGGGAAATATATAATTTGAAATTGATCAGACATGTCTTTTCCATTTTTTATGATGTTGATACCCCGACATATAGTATTAAGTGACGTTGTTTCCTCCACCTTACTTATGAAACAGGTTTATACTTGATCTATCTGGAAAAATATGTAGCCATCTCAACTTATCAAATTACAAAGACATACAAGGTTTTCAATTAGTAAAAATAACAAAAGGAATCTGACTCAGTATCCCATGCCCACCTTTGATCACATTATGTGACATTGAGGAACCCAAGAGAGATTAGTGACTAAAGTCACCGACCTTCAAAAAGGATATCTAAGGTTAGCAAATGGAGTTTTTTACTTCGGGGTTCGGATGACATGTACTGAACTTCGTTTCTCTACAATATCGGACCTCTACAAAATGTCACCAAATGTTGCCTTCAACATTCTTTCTACTGGCGGCTTTTTTTCTCCCTGACGGTTCTTTAAAAACTTTTCACGCCTAGTATTGGTGCTTTGCGTTGACAGGTATCGTGTATTGTGTTACAATGCATAGATCTAAGGGGCAAACTTTAACGCATGTATTAAACTAACTTCTAAATATCTGCTTTTTCCATGTAGTAGAACCTGCCTGAGATGACCCTTTAGCTCCCTGCTAAATAATTTATTACACAAGATTTTACAGATCCGTAGAGGAGCTACTGCATAAAGGTCCTTCTTTATTCAAACTAGCTTTTAACCGAAAATGTTAGAAAATTTGCTTGCCATTAAACAGTATATCCAAAATTGGCTAGAAAGAGTATTTGTTATTGCCGTCCGAATACTTTACAGTCAAATGTAAGGAAATGTCAAATCTCTCGCATAAACAGGGCAAATGCTGAACATCATTTTTCTCAGTCTGTAAAACTCATGGTCACGTTTTAGTTTGGATCCCAACAAGCCTCAAAGTGGAACCTGGGTAGCTTTAAAGTAAATAATGCCTAGTAGAGCTATTTGAACAAGTCACAAAAAGCTCTGGGGATCTTCGAAAGTTTTCACAGTCAGTGGAAGCTTCAAGCTGACATTATTTTAATGACACTTGGGGTATACTAGCAAAAGCATCAACACGCACATCGTTATTCTTATTCTTGGCAGGAGAATGCTAGATTATTTTGGAGAGATTAAAGGGGTAAATTCGGCAAAAAGGTTAGGAAAACAACTTCCAGTTCATCCCTGTTACAACTGGGTTGTGAAATGATTACTTACTTAAAGTTATCTTTTAAATATTTGTGATAGCTCGGGATCCCTATAGTTGACGCAACTCAAATTGTAACTCTCAGAAGCAGGAGCTGTATTTTCTGCCATTGTTAGCAATTTGACAAATTTGGCATACAAACATATGCTGAAAACATATTTAGGTTAGAAAAGGCACCAACGATGTCAGTGAAACTAGCCAAGAGGAACCTGTGTTCCGGAAATCATTTGAAACTTCTAGTTGCAAAATATTTTGAAGTATATTGCTTCCATGAAACCATTATTCTGCTCTTTTAAGTTTTTGATTACTATAAATGTTAAAGATTATGGAAATTTACTGTTTTCATATAGCACACACAATGGTAGTTGCAAGAACCTATTTCATTTATCTGTAATACAGCTTAAGGGTGGATGATAGATTTATTAATGCTGTTTGTTTCAGGAACAAGCTCAATTTGAAATGAAGAATGAGTTGGCTCAGCTTCGTGAGTTTCACATTGTAAGTTAAAAATATCATACAAATATTACTGCAACACACCAATGCATTTATCTCAACCTAGTGTTGAGGGTTTGTGTTTTTCGGTTGAATTGAAGTGTGCAAGTAGACCATACGCACAAAGTACCATCCAAAGATATTATAAGTATACATTCCAAACTTAAAATGGCGCGTCAAAGTGACTCCTCATAAAAACAGGCGGAAGTGCTGATGACTTCTCAGTTGTTTTGAAAACAAACAAGCAAATAAATGTCTTAAAGCCCAGTCACATTATTGCAGGCAGGCACTGCGTGCAACTTGCCGGTGCGAATTTTTTGCTGCCCGCAGCTCCCCGCAGATGGCACGGACCTGGCAGTATTTCGCCCGGATCTTGCCCGGACTTGCCCGCAGGTGCGCACGGAAGTCAGAGTTGCCCGCAGCCAAGTTTTGAACATGCTCAAAACTTGGTCCGGGTAAGCTGCGTGAGTTTTCTTGCAGAGGGTCACGCAGAACACCAGCAGGAGGCCTGTAGAGGCCGCAAGTCACAGGTAGTTAAAACGCTTGAAGAAAGTAGGTTGGTCGTACACCTGTAGCAATTTCATGCCAGAGCGTGTCGGATGAGGGCATGGCGGAGCGTGCGTTTTGCTGGCAAGGAACGGTGATGGTACGGCCAACCTGCGTGTAGCCCGTCCTTCCTGCGGGCATGGAGCGAGGTATACGAGGAAAAGTGAGGGCATGCTGAGGGCAATTTACTGCATTCCTGCTAGTAATCTGAGGGCTGGCTGCGGGCAAGTTGCTGGCGTTCTGAGACTTCCTCTGCCATGTAGATAGTCCCCTCAGAGGAATTCCTTCAGTTGTCAGTCTGGTTTCATAGAGAGAGGACCTCTCTGTAGGATGGCTTACAGGGCACGTATTCAGTATCAACTGGGCATCATTCAGGTACAACTCGGCCTCACGCAGGTACAAGTGCAGCTACATCGCATCAGAAGGAGGGATCAGAGGAGGTAAAGAAGATGGTGGACCGGGGGGTGGTTGCGTCCCGAGAGACGCACACGATTTGGATTGTACGACCAGCTCATGGTGGAGTTACAGCGGGAGGGCGAGGGATTATTTGTGAATTTCATGCGGATGCCCCCAGAAATGTTCGACAAACTTTTGCTGAGAGTGGGGACCCCGCATAACCAAGCAAACCTCATCGTTCCGAAAGCCCTTGGAGTCTGGACTGAAACTGGCACTTACACTGAGACATTTGGCGTTCGGTGCAAACTACCACAGCATGTTCAGGCTATTCAGGGGTTTGTGGCCGGCTCTCCCAAGATACAGAAGAGCTCTCTCGGCCCTTGCCGCCATTGGTGCGCTTCTTGGATGACTCCAAAGTTGACCGACGTGGCATATTGACACTATGAAATATGGCTTAGAAGTGATGACCTTTCCACCCGACCTGCGTTTATATGCCCGTTAGCGGCACGCGCAACCCTCGCGCCATGCAGGCAACTCTAACGCAGGTGTCACGTAGCTGGCAGGCAGTGCCAGCATGTGGCCCGAAGCTAACACGGACCAGTCTGTAACCTCTCACACGGAGCACACGTAAGACCCACTCAAGTACCACGCATCCAGCAAGCAAGTTCCACGCAGAATCCACCCAAATCTTGGCCTGCCCGCAGAAATTTTGCTGCGTGCATTAAAATCCATGCACACAACAAGCCCGTGTTGCCTGCCCGCAATAATGTGACTGGGCCTTTACAAAAGTATTAATTGCTGTTTCGGAACATTGTTAACCTGAGAAGTATCACTCCTCAGTGAACTACACTTACAAGAAGACGTTTATCTATTCCTTGTGGCATTACACACAAGTATACTTGAATTTGAACGCACAATGACTGCTTTGAAGTTCATAGACTTATTCAAAGACCAGTTTCTATGGTTTCTTTAAATTAACCACTTTTATATGCGCGTTTAATTTCTCACGTCAAGCCACGCTATTCTAACAGTGACATTTTCTGTGATGCGTGCCTATTATTTTACGCACATCTCAGAACAGAAAATCACTTTCATCAAATCCACACACGCCCAGATACTTGCGTCTCCACGAGGATTCGATTTCGGTAACAGCGTGGGTAAAGGAGTTTGGTATCTATGCTAATAATATCTTTGGTACCAACCCTTTATCTTTGCAAATTCATCATTCTCAAAACGAATCAAATCCAAATGTAACTCATTCGCCGACGGGACTAACACTTGTGTACTGCCACGTCTGCGGTTTATCATGGAAAGCGTGGAATGAACCTTATGCATTGACATCACACTGACGTCATTTTGGAGGAAAGCAACGAAGCACACGTACACTCACAGTGTAGCTTTCGCACGCGCGTATAGCAGAACTACGCGCGTATCCCCCGATGCACAAATCAGCTGTCTGCATTTGTTGGTGTAACTTGCGATGGTACGCCATTTTCCTCCAACAGAGAGAGCACTTTCTGCTTTGTGACATCATATGCATAAGGTTATAGATTGGCTGGACATGTTGCTTTGGTTACAAAATGTTTACACTGCGGCGGGACAGAATAAAGCAAACAGCTTCAATATTTAGCTTCTTCCAATTTACTGAATATTTCTAAAGTTCAATGAAAGCAAATTAAGCTGTTGCTAGCAAAAGCAGGGAGCTGTAAGGCAAAAGTAAATGTGATATCCCTACCTACCTTGTGGAAGTACCTTACCATGTGTCCATTTATTGTTACCAAAAATCACTACGATTAAAAGATTTTGTGACGGAATGAGATATTCACATAAACTTAAGGTCTTGAACTTCTTTATATCATACAATACTAGATTTGAAATAAAATAATCAAGTCTATTAATTACACCTAAAAACTTCTGAAAATGAATTGAAATATTCAGCTTCAACTCGATGTGACAATATTTTGCATCTCTAAAAATAAATCAACCCTACACTCCTAAAATTCACGAGTAATTTTTAACAAGACTTTAAGTTCCATCTAACAAAATAATATTGACACATTCTGTTTGGCATTGGTTTTGATAATATAAAGACTGGGAATCCATAAAACATTTCAAATTCTGTCCCTCAGGCACGAGAACTGTACCGAACTACTCCGAAATAGCTCTTTCCAAGGGCGTATAGCGCAGGGCCCGCTTACGTCTCATGAAAGATCCACGGGCAATGCCCCGCTGAAAGATCAGGGAGGGAGGCCCCCAAAAGTATGGGAATGTACAGAGTTGTGGGCATTTTAAGTAAAGTCTCTAAATATCTTTTCTTGGTCCTGAAAGTGCACTAAATAGACTGAAACAATTGTTAATTTGTCCACTTTTTATAGTAGCATCCTTATAGCTGTCTCACTTGCACTTAGGGAGGGTCTATATAGTGACGCACAGTCGTGTGGACGTAGAGAATGAATGGTTGGGTTTGTAACAATAATTCTGTTCAACTTACTTAGAAGAAGACAATTTATTACTGCGACAACAATGTATGGTGTGTATGCAAAAATGCTAAAGATGTGTTACAGTATTTTACTTCCGTTAACATAAAAAAGATATCCATCATAGTAAAGTTCGCTTCTTGCTTCTATCGTCTACCTTTTTTTATTAACCTCTAGAAAAAAAATATTCCTAACTGTTTGGAGATCGAATCTGCGTTTTTCCCACGGAGGGTCACACCCCCATTTACATGTTGGTACATAAACTCAAAAACTATTTTCATACTACTCATTAATGCCATTATCGGCTACAATATATTCAGTAACTGAAAGTATAGCTATGTGTCAACCATAAATTTATTTGTTAAACTACCTTTGTCCGTTGCAGAGACGTACTCAGCTTGAAATGGAAGATTTATTGGTGAAGCTTCGACATTTTCATAATGTAAGTTTTAAGACATTAACATATTCACTGGCTGAAGATACTTCCAAGTTGGGTTGTTTCAGCCAAAAGGAAGGACCAAATCTGCTCTAAATAAAGTGATCCTGGACCTTCTGAATATCTACGTTTTCATAATGTTAAACCTGGTGGGCAATTCCTGTATCCAAGGTTGTCACAGATACTGGGTTGAAGCTATACCTTCAGATCAAAAGTGTTGAAGTTGGCAATGAAAGATTTGACACTTTAATGGACAATGCCCTCCGGAACTTTTCCAACTGAAATTGATCCAGAAGGACTGCAGTGTGAGAGGCTGTAATAAATGTTCGAACAAGGTTGTTACAGACAGATAGAAAGATGGACGGATGGACAAATATATTAGTGGTACTGTTTTTACATCTTCTACAGTTTAAGTCAATATGATTAATTATAAAGATCTTTCTGCCGTCTACTCCTGACAAAATTGGATAATAAAACGACGTAGGTAACGACATTTGAAGGCCAGGTACCAGATGTGTTTAATTACGGTATAATCTACCTTCGGAAGTGTGAAAACTTTAACGGCGGGAATATCCAACTATATAGACTTCTCAGTATGGAAACGGTCATAATAGCTATTTTGTCTGTACTGTGCCTCTTTACCTTGGCTGCAAGTTGTTTTCACTGTTATTTTGAGAGCTGAAGTTTTAGATATCTTAAGCAACTGTACCAATTTTTTATTTCACTTGTCTTACAAGAGTGTGAAATACACTGATTTCCAGCAATGGAATCATTTTAAGGGAATGGAGCCACATAAAGCAAAAAGCTTTTCAATAGTGTCCCAAGTTTAGGCAAAATAATTGCAACAACTTGACAATGACAAAACTGCCACAAAATTTGAGTTACCTATCCTGTTATATAGAATCACTTTACTAATTTTGGATGATGACACAAAATGTACATCCAAGTAGAAAAAGTAATCAACTGGTACCAAGAGGAAATAGCTTTTCTTAAATACATCGCAAATAGGTTAATGTTTCCAAGACTAGTTGGGGAAGTTCCGAGAGATATCCCTTTCCTCTTTAGCGGAAAATGACCATCCTGGTGTAAGGGTGCGTAAAACCATTTCTTCCTCTTCTAGTAAGATAAACGTGATGCCTTTTGATGCAATAAAAAACGATGAAAGTCAGGAGTAAGCTGTTTTTTTTTTGTTGTTGAAAAGAAAATCATATAACTGATTAAGACAAAGGTCCTATAACCAAAGGAATAGAGAGGCTAATGGAGGGTGGCATGGGCGTATAATCAAAACCCCCTTTTGAGAATTTTAGCATGCTTTAGGTTACACGCTGAGGTAATAATGCAAAATAAATATTTAGGTGCTTGCGGCAAGGGTGAAAATACTTTAACCTAACCAAAATACCTTTAAATTTTAGAGACGTTTGTAAGAATACTGCACGGTCCTGATAAAAAAGCTTATCATCAAGTACTTCCCTAGATATTTGGTCAAGAATTTTTAAAATATACAGTAAATTGCTTTCTCAATGTCTTTCTAAGGAACAGAAGGCTGTTTTGCTGTTTACTACCTCAATTCCCTTATACGCAGATTCCAGTTAATGAGGCATTGCGAAAAATTCTAGCAGAATATATGGAACCAGATGTTTGGCATCAGTTTGGTGAAAGGATCAGAATTCCGATTACTGAACGAATCAAAATAGAAACTGAGAAATATGACATATATGAGATGACCTACGATTTGCTTGGCAATTGGCTCAACAAATACGAAAGCACTGCAACCCTTGGTGTAAGTACATAGCCACAGTGGGCAAGTAACGGTCTCTCCTTCATTAATGATGGCCCAACAGGCTGACATTACCTTCCCTTTTTTCTTACTCATCTACCTTAGCAAATACGTATGTTGTCATGTGACTTACTACTGGCTCATCCTTTATGTCACTTTCCGATGTATCAAAAGAATTATCCTTAGAACTGTATCATCCCGTAAGCCACAATTTCTAAAATATGGCAATTTTGACACCACATTTCCTACAACTGTTGATTTTACACCACTGCTCAAACGAACGAAGGGAATGCTTCAAACTAATCTCAGAGTAAATTCAGTATGGATCCTGAGACATTGATCTGGCTACCTCTCTCGCTCGTTTCAGGCATTTTGAATATTTTACAGTAAGTATTCTTTCTTAGCTGGGCGAGAGTAAATAGGGCTTACGTTTCCAAAACAAGACTAGAAAACAAAATGGAGATACCTTTTGCACAGGAAAAAGTAAAACCTTACTTCAAACGTACGTAACAGTACTCACTGTTCGCAAGAAATAAACCACCGTTGTGACAGATAAGATTATGTCTTCGCAAATTCAGTTTGTACCATGGACTCGAACGAGTTACGAAAGCTTCACGTAAATGTCTTGACTTAATCACCTATATTTGCCAACGGAGTGTCATTCTCAACATTCAAACAGTGTTGACTTACAGTACAGGATACTTGAGACAATTTGAGAAAAATCACATATTTAAGGCTTCGGTATAATGTGTATAGTTTGTGTTCCTTTCGATAACTTCCCGAAACCATACACAAAACATTTTGCAGTGCGTAGTTGTCCTTTTTCTTCAAAACAAAGAAGGAATTAATCTATAAAAAGCAAGGCAAAACCTTAGGTCTCTCTTCAGAACACTTTTTGGATTTCACTTGGAAGGAGAAATGGAGGCGTGTGTTCGCTTTTTCTATAGTTTTGATCAGTCTTCATGCCGCTGACATAATTGAGTGTCTTTTTTAGGTTTTGAAAGGAGGTGAGAAAATTTCTCCAGTATACTAAACATTCTGTACTGACTACACTTCAAAGTTATTTTATGCTCCTCACCATTCTTTGTCTAAGTGGGGTATACCAAGTTACCAACCCCTATACCCTAAAGCAGTTGCATATGAAAGAAGGTTTGGCATGTATTTCTGGGGCAGATGTTTGTGTCTATCAATTGTGTCTTTTAGTACACAGCTTCAACTGAACTGTGCACCTAATTTAAAACTAGTTGACCATTATTCAAAGAGGTCAACTCGTCATGAACCGATGAAGCAAACTTAAATAGGTAGTTTGGAGCATTGTGTAATACATGATCTACTTAACTTAGTCATGTTGGAAAAAGACGATGGTAAACTGACTTCTCAAAACAAAAATATTTGCCGTTTGTGTGGATAATTTGACATGGATCACATCATTGACTGTTGAACCACAACAGAGTTGTAAACTGCCCACTCGTGAATCACATGTGATCCCTTCCTTCCTTTTTCTTAACTTGTTACTTAACTGTCAACATTTGTTGGGAAATCAAAAAATTTTGAATTAGTTTAATATAAAATAGGTAGATGTCTTTTGTGTAGTTATGTGGTCACGGAACTTTTAAATGCTCCTCGTTAAATGCCCAGCTAATTGTTATCAGGTATGTGTCTGAGACATTCAAGGTGAAGGATTACTGAAGATTTGACGAGAGATTCAACATTTGTAAATGTCTCCACTAAAAAGGAGTTCAGAAATTGTTATAGACAGGAGAGATGAAAATGAAAAATGCTAACTTAAACTCTTTAAAATCAGGTTAAGCCAATCTGCAATTTGATACACTTACTTTGATGTAATAAGAGGTATTTCCAAGACTACCTTCACTCATTAAGGTTATTACCAACATTCAAATTTAATTGTTTTAGATTCTGCTACAATACAGATAGCCTAAGAGATACTTTGAATATCAAGTTACACAATCATTCGTATTATACTCTGTAATAGGTGCTGCTCGACGCTCTGGTGGACGTTAACCCAAAGCATCTCAACCTCTTACTGAAAGACATCTTAGCAGAAGTAGAAGATTGTCTTGATGAGTATGTATAGTGCATAACGCAAACTACGCTGTTTTGTATGTGCGACTTTGAACTTCATTGAATAGCTAGAGTGAAAAGGGAAATTTGCCCCAAACTGTTGATACACTTTTACCAGAAATAAACAATCCACGCCACGCAAACCTCTTCCTTATAACTAGGGACTGAACTGGTTACTCCTAATTAGGAAGAGATAAGCAATTACATGTTTGCCTGACCTTTCTGCTAAATAACAACTGTGTATTTGGGAGGAACATTCCGTCGTTAGGACTGTGCTTTACACGGAAAGTACCGTGATGGGGGATTAAAAAGTCGATGTCAGCAATGTGCACTTTTATCAATCGAATATCTAAGCCCTCCCCCAAATCCAAACACATTTATCCAAACAAAGACAGACACAACGAAAAGTGACGCCACTATGTCTGAAACGTTTGGAGGGGGGCAGGTAGGGACAAGTAAAAATTTGGGGGCAAACTGTTTTAAGTGGGTATTGCTCATGTAAACTGTGTGCCTTTGTTTAGGAGGGGACAGAATAGGTGCCGACAAAACCCATGAATTAACCCCGCCCCCACGGGAGGCACCACTAAGAGTCAAAATTTCTTTGCTATTTCTCGTCTTCACTGTAAGTGTCATACCATATTTGGAACTTTTTTCAATTGAGCCAGTGCTAGCTACCTTCTGTAGTAAGATTACGAATGAAGCCTGGTCTTTGGTTTAAGATACAAAGAAAGTAGAGACATTAGAATGACGGTTTATATAAGCTGAAATCATCCGCACTTCCAACACTCAGGGCCGTAGCGAGGGTGTAGGGTGTTACCCCCCCCCCCCCATATTTGGTCAATATTCGGTCTGTCGGCAAAAAGAGGAGAGGGGAAGGAAAAGAGGAGAGGAGGAAAAGAAGAGAGGGGAAGGAAAAAGAAAGGGAAAGGAAGGGAGTGAAAGGGAAGACGGAGAATGAAAAGAAAAAAGAGAAAGAGAGAACTGTTATTGGCTATTTGGATTTTCGGCTCTTTCGATTTTCGGCTCTTCATCTTATTGGCTCATTCAAGTTGAAGGCCCGTCGGCAAATTGATTATGTATGTGACGGCCGTATCAACGGCCGTCGGTGTAGTTGGACGAGTCCGTCGGCAACTCGGGAAAAAAAGGAAATTAACGGCTTACGTATAGGTGCACTATTTCGGGTCATATGACATTCTTGAAAAACCACTTTCTGCTCATTATTCCTCACTTTTATCATCACCATGGGGAGCAGCACCCGATTACCCATGGAGAGGGTATCCTTAGCCCATCTTCTAAACCTTAATATTGACTTCAAACACATTTTGCAAAGTTGTGAGGATCCGGCTTACCCACAAACATCCTGGGAAAAAATAATGCGTGCCGCGCATGTCTTCCCTTCACTACAATCTCAGGCTTTTAACTTTTAAACACCGAAATGAAACAGATACAGAACCCATCTTCAGATCCTGGCGTTCAAAGCATATTTTGAACTCTTGTGTTAAGATTCTGAACACCTTTTCTCCCTTTTGAACGGACGTCTATGCACTTATCGAATCTGAACGCATGACGCGTCTAGTGTTCAAATGCTGAACACATAGTGTTCCAAGTCTGAACGACAGGTTCACCTCCTGAAGTATAGTGGCATGAATAGGAATAGCCTAACACATTAGAACTAACCGGAATCTTTGCACTGGATAATGCATTATGAAGCAAAATATACCAGTCCTTCATGAGACTTATTTTTTTACCGAGAGATTAAGCTAAAACCTCAGGGCTTCCGGGGACAAAGACCCCGGACCCCCACCAGGGGCCCTTAGGCCGACCCAGTGTTTTAGCCAGTCCCTATATAAATTGGGAAAAATGTCACAAAAAAATCTGACACGTAAATTCTACCCGGGTGTAAATTTTGAGGTTCCTCATTAGGGCAGAAATCCACTCAAATATTGCACCATTTGCGATCTAGGCACCTTACAAATTCCAAAAATTTCCAAAGGGGAGGGGGAACCCCTTAGACCCGTCCCCTAGTCCACAGATCAGTAAACTTTGCATTGAGAAAACATCCAGGCTAAAGCACTGGCGGGCCTCTTGATCCCAACCGCTTAAAACTATAGCGGCCTGACGAGAGGGATAGCCTAATAAATTAAAATTAATGGGAATTTTTGCATTTGATGATGCATTATGAACCAAAATATATCCATCCTGAGGCTTAATTTTTCACCCAGAGATATACTTAGAACTCAGAGCTTCCGAGGGCTTCGCCCTGCGGAATCCACTAGGGATCCTTAGGCGGGCCCAGTGTTTTAGCCAGCCCCTATTTGTGCGACAATGTCGCATAAACGGCGACAAGTGTCACACAAAAGAAAATCTGACAAAGCAAATTCTACCCGGTTGTAAATTTTGAGGTTCCTCATTAGGGCAGAAATCCACTCATCAAATATTGCACCATTTGCGATCTTCCTAGGCATCTTACAAATTCCAATAATTTTCAAAGGGGAGGGGGAAACCCCTTAGACCCCTCCCCAAGCCACACATCAGTAAACTTTGCATTGAGAAAACGTCCAGGCTAAAACACTGGCGGACCTTTGAATCCCAACCGCTTAAAACTATAGCGGCCTGACGAGAGGAATAGCCTAATACATTAAAATTAGTGGGGATCTAGTTGGTATATGATGATGCATTATGAACCAAAATTTATCCATCCTGAGACTTTATTTTTCACCCAGAGATATACTTAAACCTCAGAGCTTCCGGGGGCTGCGCCCCATGAACCCCACCAGGGGTCCTTAGGCGGGGCTCTGGACCCCACCCGCTAAAGCTCGTTTTATCACTCATGAGGTATTGGTCTCGTTAAAACTACTGAAAACCTCTTTCCCCTTCTCTATTACACCAATTGCCTCAAGGCTGGACGTTGCCATTGTCCAGATCATGACATGTGATACAGCTTGTTGGAAAAAGATAATTAATTGGCTCGGCGATGGAGATAGCCTCGGACGTTAGAAAGTGACAAATAATCCTACACCACGAAAGTCCAATGTTGTGGGCTCGGAAATCTAACATTTTTAACGTGTTCAGTTTGGCATGTTACGCATTAGCAGATGCGTCGGCAAAACATAATCTCCACCCCCCCCCACCCCACCCCCAGTTAACACCTTCGCTACGCCCCTGCCAACACTGTCAAAACACTTCGGTCAACTTGACCAAAATGGGTCAGGAGGAACCCGACTAAAAAAATTGGGTCAAATAATTACCAAAAAAGGTTAAGTTTTACCCCAGTTGGGTTAGAGCTTGACCCAAAATGTTCGTTCACTTCCCTCCTGACCCCGGTGTTTTTAAAAAAGAGTGTTGTTCTCTGATGTATTAACAAGGGGGAGTACTTTTATACAACTATTTTTTCAAATTTGTGTCAGACAAAACTTGACAAGATCTTGTGGGGGAGAGCCTGTAGCGATAAACAGGTGGCGATTTTCAATAAGTTTCCGTGGGTTCATTTTTTATGTCTAAGACTTGTAGTCTTTATAGTCTTTGCCAATAACGTAACACAATACATCACTGTAACAGTAGTTTTATGCACTTACCTGCAAACAAATGTTTCTTGACATATGTCTTGTATTCGTTATTTACACATTTAATTCCATTGCAGTTCGTATCAAGAAATTCCTGAAGACGAAACCATTTACGGGACATCTCGTCCAAATGAGGTATGTACATTAGAAAAGTTTTTTCTCTGTAAACAAGTCGCAATACTTTGGATAAAATAGGAGTTCAACATCCCTCTAGCCTCTTTTGGTACAAAGCCGGAATCCGTGCCTTTTGGTACAAAGCTTGAATCCGTGTCTTGGAAAGAAATTGTGAAAAGTTTGTGAAGCTAGACAGTTTACAATACTCTGATGATTATTGGGACAACGGCATAAATAATTGTAACTTACGAAAACTACTCTCCGAAAATGCTATGTCAATAGCCTGATAGTAAACCTTCGACCCCTCATTCCAGTGTCAACTTACCCTTCTCAGATCAAAAGGATGCTGGCATTATGTACCTATCACATGGAGTTATACGCAGTTTTACAATCAACTCAACGCCTTTCGATCAGTACCATTAAGAGAGTGCACACGATATCAAACCATCAAGTTCACAGATCCATGCAAACATTTTATTGTGTTTGTGCGTAATAATTTCACGAAAAACTTCACTTCTAGGATACCAAACCCTGCCTCCAGACCCCAAATATAAACCTAAAACTTGTTACGAATATCTAGCAGAAAAACATTTATTGCTAAACAAAAGTCAAAAGGAGATCGCACAGCAGCTTGATACAATGAAAAAGTGTGAGAGGCCATTCTTAGATATTGAATATATGGAGGTCCTTAGATGCAATTTGATGGATATTTCGTGCTTTTTGAGAAACATTTATTTAAAAAGTTTTATATTTGCTGAAAAGGTCTGAAAAGTGAAGCGTTTTCATCCTTGAAAACTAAAGGCAAAAGCGTACTTTCGTCCATTACATTTCTACTGAGGGTTAAGCCCAAGCAAGCCCCTTACGCCTGTGACACCGAGTGTAACTTCCCAGCGTGGAGAACATAATTCGTAGTATTCTGCTTGTTGTATTAGTTTCATAAAACGTCATAAAATTGTGTTAATTATATTACGTTGTGACACAAAATTTTATGGAAATAGGTTCTTCATTTTCGCCGAGGCCAACTTATGGACAAATCGTCTAGCCAACATTCTCCTTGCCCTTTCGTTTGGGATTTTCAAATCCAGACTTACCAATTACCTTCTTCAGTCGACTTTGTGAGGGCTGAATTATATTATAAGTAATTGTATCATTGGATTTTTTTCCTTATTTTACAGTTTACTATTTATTTATGCTGTTATTTTCTGAATTTACTTACTTATTACATTGCCATTCATTTGTTGTTTTAGCTTTTAACAAAGTTTTCCATTTCTATTCTCCAACATCTTTATTCTTTATCGTTATGATGTTTACTTCTTATTTCATGTTTGTACTTCGAGGGTTTACTTCTGATCCTCTTATTTTTTAACCTTTTTATAGTTTTCCTTTACTTTTTATGTTGTTTTTATTATAATTTTTTTGTACTGGCTTGGTATTTGTTTACATGTTTTAAGCTTCACTGTACAGCGTTTGGAA
This sequence comes from Holothuria leucospilota, assembly GCA_029531755.1. Lineage (NCBI taxonomy): Eukaryota > Metazoa > Echinodermata > Holothuroidea > Aspidochirotida > Holothuriidae > Holothuria > Holothuria leucospilota. The sequence goes on along the minus strand of CM055969.1, from coordinate 30,061,962 downwards.
CCCTCGGCATATTGCACTACATGAGCAGTCTGTAATTATTAAGTGGTCATAACTTGCTCTTGTAAAATTTATTTTTGTCGACGGAAGATCTCAGGGTTAAGAATGCAAGTTGGTACTTTCAAGTCTTGGGAGGTTTAATTTCCGGAAGCCTAGTTAAGCTTTTTAGCCTTTTTTCTGGTAACCTAAGGATCATGACAAATTAGCACACACGCTAGATGCCTAATTCCTGGAACGAGGAACGTTAAGTTACCCACTTCCATTTTTTTTACTTTGTCATGTATCTGCTGCTGTCAGTGGATAAAAGGTATGGTCAAATGTCAACAAGGGTTGTGTATGTCTGGACGTTTGTCATGGATGAATGAAAAGTGTGAAAACGATCAAAAAACTAATCAGTCCCGAAAAAGATGTAAAAAAGAAAACGTGTTGTAATACTTCCCCAACGCTATCTAGGATTTACTGGTGTACGGAATACACTTCCAGAATTTATTTTTGTGGCTTCACGTGGGAACCCTTTACGGTGTCCAGACAAAATGATGACAAAGATTGCTGTTTATTTCATCATAAGACATATCTTTACGTTTCGTACTTGTCCAACCAGAGACATGGGGATTAGGCAAGCGTTTTATTTTACCAGTAACAATTCAGTTGTCTTTCGACTAGACGGAGTACACCGAGGACTTTAATGTGGTTCAACCCCCTTCCACATCGAGGAGGCTCTGGAATTGTAGGATGAATTTTCAAAAAGTTGACGATTAAATAACTTTATTCACATTGACAGATGACTTGTAATTTTGTACTACCTACATTCTACAGGCTCCGTATGATAAAGCTGACGAGAGTGATGTTTTTGGCAGCAAAAATGGAAATCTCTGTTACAATGACGGTCCTAAGGAGGTTAACAATGTAAGTAATTAAAGAAGTATTACATGGCAATAGAAATTCGTAATTTTCTTGGAATAAGACAGTTTGATCGAACTAAAAACTTGTATATATTGGAGATGTATTGTGCTGATATTGGCATACTGATCTCGTGTACACAAGTGAAAAGAAGGCAAGAGTAGGATAGTGTGACGGTAACTGTATCCACATCAACCTCAATATTATATTTTTTAAATTTCAGTTTTACTATAAAACGAGGCCCCATTCAGGAGAAACGGAATTTGTGACAAGATTATGTACTTAATGTTTACCATATTTTAAAGTTTGCAAAAACTTTTCAACATTTTTTACATTACTTGCAGGCTCTATACGAATTAGGAGAAGGTAATGGTTTCAACCGTGAAAACCTCTATTACAATGACGATAGTTACGAGTTTAAGGGAGCAAACGAGGTAAGAAGCATTACTTAACAAAAGACGGCGTCAGTTTTAAAGATTTACTATAATGGTATAAAGTCTATTAGTTCCATGATCATGTGTACCACAGATAGTGACACCTAGAATGCTGTTAAATATTCTAAACACTTTAGTAACTCAGGAATTGAAAGACACAGATTTTCCTATAGATATCCAATATGTTACTGTACAGTTTTCCTTTTTTCAAAGTCCCAATAACCGAAGTCAAAAGAAGAAAACCTGTCAAACTAATCCCCAAAAGAATTACATTTTTCTGAAGTTGCCATCAAACTGAAAATGACTACAGCACAGCTTCAAGGTTTCATGATTATGGTATCATACACCTCCCATGCATCACATGAGAAGGGTTTCTGTTGTTGCATGTTATAACTTCTGCTTTCAATGGCAAGGCCATTCAGTCCTACTGTAATGCAAGTTGTGATTGAAAACTGTGGCACCAACAGCGCAGAAGCTCAGACCTGTCGAATTTCAAACCTAGCCAGTATTTTTTCTGGGAAAGTAAAATGTATGTCTCTACAGACAGAAGGGAAAGCGTAAAGATGCATAAATTATCCAACAGCAGACTGATGAATTGCTATAACAATAACATACATGAAATAAACAAAACAATTTAATGGAAAAACAATTTAAAGGAAAAATGAACAATAAGAGTCGGAAAATTCACGCGTCACATATAAAACAATGATTCATTGTAAATAAAAGTTACACAGAATACAAAAAAATTGTCTTTTTTGAATAAATCTGAAAGTAGTCAGATAACAAAATAGATTCTGGTTCATGTCTCCTTATTGGGGGTAATAAGGTTACAGTCATTGCAATATTTGAAAGGATATAATACAAGAAATAGTGTCAGAGATGGCAACATAACTATTTGTGTAACCTGAACTGAATATACCCATGGAGGCTGCCGGTGACAGAATCACGACAAGTGTCCGGCACACTTATCGAAATTTGTAACCCGATTGATATCTTTTCCAAGAAAGCGTCATATGTTTAAGAATGCTTTTGTTAAGAAATAGCTACTTGATGCCCAACAAAATTAACAGTACTTTGTTACAGACTCCTTTCTGTAAACTTTAATCCTTCCCTCTTCTTATTATTAAACGTTGCTAAATTTATTGCAATTTAGAATGCATAAATTCAGTAAACCCGGAATGGGATATTTCGAGAGTTCTACTTTCATACTAGCAGTTTGCAAAGGTTATGGCTTAGTTCTTAACATGGAATTCAAAGATGATTGGGACAGCAAAGTGACTTGACTTGTTGCCACTAGCAACCTGAGAGTGACAATTTTCGCCCGTGGGGGGGGGGGGGGTCACAACTATTTTATCATTTATGACTTGATTTCATATTCAGATCTTAAATCTGATTTAACACATAGATTACTTTTGGTGCACGGACGGAACTAAGGTTGGATTTCAGCCACCATCAAATTTTTGATGTGCAAGAAACGGAATATGCTAAGGAAAATGGCAAAACGTTTTTCTTCCGTAAGTAAGAAACTGTACGGTATGTACTTAACTTTATTGCAAGTTTTATAACGTGAAGTAAATCTCATCATTTGATCGAATCAGTTCGTTGTATCTTTATTTCGTAAAGCTTGAGTCCCATGGATACATTTCATTTTATTCATAAAATCCATCTCCTTTCTTAAATGTAAATTATTAATGAACAAGTTCGACTTGCATGACGACAATTTTTTTCTACCAACTGTTAGTGACTTTGAGTGACTCTTTTCTTTCTACAAGTAAACATTAAAACAACTGAATATGTTCAGTACTGGTTAATAAAAATATTTACCTTCAAGATAAGATGTTCTCTTTAAAGAAAATTACTCTTCCTAGCAAATAATGTCTAAAACTACGATTGTGATGCAAAGATTGTATATACTAATACAAAACCCGAAAGATAATCTCCGTCATAGGTACAACAAAAGTGCAATCCTTTCCAGGCATACATTGTACATAATGCACTTGCTAGTTTACGCTTTAGTTTGGACAAGTTGTAATATTTCAACTGGACTGGCAATCACACCACCACCTCCTAGAACCTACGTTTCGTTGTTAGTTCTGTATATTATCAGCCAGCACCAATCTACTTAAGTGTTTACAACAATACATCACCAACGTGATTTTTATAGAGCCTGTATGGCTCAAGTTTGTTGGACTCCGTGGCTCACAAGATTTTTACGAACGATGCTGTAGATTGTGCATAAGATTGATATCATCATTTCCTCTAGGTACTAAAGGTACGAAATGCTTGAATGCAAGCTCACTCATATCGAAAGACGGGGGTGAGATAGAAATTCCTGCCGCTGGTGTAAAGCTCCAGATTCCAGCTGAATCTTTCGAAGAAGATCATTTCTTGACTCTGAAAATTCTTCCCTCGCTATCATATAAAGGGCCTGGTAGCAGTTTTGAAGATAACTCAACTGTAATGGTTGAAATACTGCCAAATAATCTAACTTTAAAACAACCAGCAAAATTGACGCTTCCTCACTGCCTTATTTTAAAAGAGCCAAAGAGATGCCCGGTGAAGATATTTCACAGTCATCATTGTGCAGGTACATTAATCATTAAAAATGTTAAGTGATGTCACTGGCGAATAAGCTTTTGACGAATTAGCTTTTCGATGCAAAGTTGAATCTTAGCTTTTTTAAGATTTTGAAACGGTATTATATTATTTCCTGTGATATCAATTTCATAAACAATCTTTCATGTCTTCAATGACAAATACCATGCTCTACTGCCTACAGTAAAAGGTCCACTTTTCTCGACTTACTATACTATTGCCAAAGTGGGGTATATCATGTTACGAACCTCGTAGCATAAGGCCGTTGCAAACGCAAGAAGCTCTGAAAGCATAGGCTATGTGTGGAAGATGTTTGTGTCAGTCAATTATACTATTTAATTTAGACCACTATTTTAACTGTTTAATTTAGACCACTGTTTTAACTGAATTGTAAATTTATAGGTAAAACTAAGAAAGTTACGATTAACCAATTTTAGTAATGCTATTTCGTCATATATTTAAAATTTCCATGTTCCGACTTCAGATCAATCTCCAGATTGGGAAGATATAACTAAGTCAGTACAGTATGAGCTATCAGACTCCACATGCACGATTTGGATAGAACATTTTTCCTGGATAAAGTATGAAATAGGTGACAAATTGGTCAAAGGAAAGAAGCTGTTTGTGTATACCCTCGGAGAAAGGTACATGAGAGGAGCAACTGAAGTTACTGCTGAAGTTGGGTATTTTCCAGCATTACCAGGAAACGAGAGGATTAGTCTTGATACAGATGATTTCAGAATTTCCAGTAAAGGAACAGTGAGTTTTTGTCGCACTAGAGGGAAAATGACGAATTCTACTGATCATTATTCGTAACTACATCGTTTTGTCTTCAGTATCGTCTCAAGACTTTTCAAAGCGTGGGGGAGGGGCACTGGAGACTGAAGCGTCCCGCCGGAGAAGCACACCAAAACGAAAGACTGAACGTCACAGGATGCATCTTAGTAACGCGCAGCGCTCCCCTGTAAGCGTTAGCTCTAGGGTTCAAGTGTAGAGCCCCTGGCGGGGTTCAGGGATAACGCTCTATTTGGAGTGCACGGGAAGCTCCCGGTGGCCTTGGAGTATTTATAAGTCAAAATGAATCATTTGACATTTTACCAAATTGGCATTGGATGCATGGGCACTATACAGGCCACAACAATAGAAATTACAGTTTGACTATTTCTGTTTGCCTTACTCACACTCTCGATTTAATTATTGGGAGGCAGGATGAATGGGGACGAAGGATCATGCTAGGGTTTGCATTTAGCTTGAAGATAAATCCACTTGTACTGCCCAACAGAAGTTAATGATGAGACAATTACCTTCCAGGTATGCCACTCAGCGGAGCCTTCGTATAAGAGCATCTACGGCTGCGGATCCGAGACTAACAGGTAAAATTTGGAAAAGAAGCCCTTAAATGCGATTCAATGTGTTTGGAGTGCAATAAAATTATAATTACGACCAATATATTTCCTAAATTTTCGTTAGCAATAAATGATAAAGGGTGGCTAGCTCCCACTGAAACCATCCTCGGTGCACTCGCGAAATGGCCAAAAAATTCTGATATTGAGCATCTATTTAAATTCCGTGCAAGGTTCTATTCTTCTTTCGGAGGTATAACCACTCCCTGGAGTGGTGCTGGGCTGCACCTCGCCGAGGATTCAGGAGAGCAGAGTAATTTCGCCTTTCAAATTTTAAGACACCGGTATTTAATATAAAATAAACGGACATTAGCCTATGAGAGTGAACTTGTTTAATTATCCTGATATTTATTGGATACGCGTTGAAAAAGCAATGAAAACTGCATTTTTTACAGTCTTCGAACATAAAATCTATCTAAAGGGTAACCGATTTGGGAGTTATATTGAACAGAGAGGACTCACCGCTGCAATAGTCCCATAGCTGTAGAAAATGTTGAAGCAATAGTTGTGGATTACATCTCCCAATAAAGTATAGTCCTTTACATAATTCAACAAATACTTGCACGCAAATCGCGCCGCAAATTTGAAGTTTTAAAAAAAAATTGTGCAATTTTGGCCGCATGTTTTACTAATAAATTGACTTGGGTCCTAATGTTCATATTAAGATATGTGTGAACGGTGCATTTGTGTATAATTTTTTTTATAACCAAAATCTTATTTGGGAGGCACACGGGTAGGCACAACTACCCAATGGGGCACGTGCTCCCTCCTTCCTTGGAGATGCCACTGTTTGTGTTTCTGTAGCCTTCTTATATTACAATATTACAGAGCAATTTCATAGGCCAATTCCTTAGGGTGATTAAAATAAAGGGAAATTCTAATCATTAGCATACATACCTTGATTAGCAGATTAGATTTTTATGTATACTCAAAATTACTTATGAAAACTGTCAGGGGTAAGTAGGAAGGACCAACTGCAATGCGTTGATTTCGTCATTCAACTAGTCTACCAAGTTAATAACAGATATTACAATACACACTGTGAGTCTTTACGCTCAATTATCCTGTAGATTTACGAATCAAAGTTGGGAGAAAAGTTTCAAGGTGACTGGCAGTCATTCATTTTTTGGAAGGAACCGAAACACCCCCTGTTGATATCAATTACAGAAATTATTCCAGCGGATAGTTGGGAGGCAAGCTCTACGTCATCATGTGTAAAGGTAAAGTTTTTGCATTAAGTATACGAATGTCCAGGGCAACAGGAAAGTGATACACGTGCTTATTTTTTGGCACGCTAGTGAGCAATTAATAGCTCGCGCCTAGTAATATTATTGACCACTAAAAAAAATATTAATTCATCTCGAGTGCAATCTTAGCAAAGTGTATTAAAGCTTTAATTATAAACTGATAAATAAAATGTTGATGGGATACCAATCTTACTGAAGTCCACCTTTCCATGATAAAAGAACAGTCCAGCTAGGTGTGTTTTTGGTTTTTCACACAGTGGGTATTACGTTTTTAAGTCACTTTTCTTTTGCACATATACTTCCAACCAGATTTATCTTATCTTTTAACGTTCAAAGGAAATCTCATATCGCAACATCGAGTTGTCGAATGAACAAAGTCGTCCATTTACTTTCCAACGTAAGAAAGAAACAGCTTCTTTTCCAGTGTGTCACTTTACAATAAGTCAAGGCGAGGAGTTTTCAGAAGTTTATGTTAATATGAAGGTAATTATTGGGTACATTTTAGTGCAGTGACCTTTAATTTTGTTAGGAGTCACAAAATAGATGTGAACTTAAGTTATATTTCACTCTGATCTGTGAATTTCTCTGGACCACTGTGCTGAAAACCAGTTTGCTGTTTGTTACCTAACCAGCCTGTATATATGTACAGAAATTATGAGGCTTATCAGTTATTTCACATCAGCAACTTCCTCATTTTTCAAAGGATATGTAAAGGTTAGGATAAAGACACAAATCTAAGGTCAGGCCGGCAGTAACAGCTGTGTGACCACTTCTAAACGATGGAAAACGTTCAGCAAAAGTGGTTAACTTAAATGTAAATGCTTTGGTCTTGTACATAACTTAAATATGTGAAACGTTTTACCAGGTTCAGTATTGCAATTTAGAAAACACGTGTTACAGTTTCTGTAACACAGATCAGTTTAAACTGGACATGCTATTGTATCGGGTATCTAGTGCAATGTTTTTTTCCAACGTGTATGTGTGTAGAAGCCTATGTGCGTGAGGTGGTCCTGATGGAGGTAGGCCGGCAGGCAGTGGGGAAGCATTCCGGAGGTAAAGGGAGAAAAGAGGAATGTATTCAGAATAATTTCAAACTCCTTTAGCTCGTCCAGAGCGTTTTTTGTTTGTTTATCACAGATATCTTTCCTTCAGAATATTTCCAATCAGCACTAGTTTTAAAAAACAGAGTTGTATAAATAACTCTGCCACGCTGAACATAATGACATTGAAAGTGTTACATTATACATATCTATTTAGTAAACATGCGTAAGAATATTCCACTTTGCTGCATTTTCTCTCTTCGTGAAACTTTTACTTGATAAGAGGGAAAATTTGTGCTCCATATACGAACTACTTCATAGAAAAGGTGGTATTATTTATTCATTGTGAAAATTCAAATATTGTCCACCTTATAGTCAGACCTTTATACTTCTTAAAAGTCACATGAAACTATTGAATGATGTTTCATTCTATTATCCGTACACAGAGACAATGTAACAAAGGAATGTCTTTTGATATTTAGACATATTGTTCTGTGACCATACAAGAGATTTGATATGGAGATGGATAAAGTTACAAAACTATCAGCAGTTTCCAGAGAAAACAATAAAGAAAGACTACAGTCAACATTTCCTTTGACGGTTTATCCCTTTTGCTTTCATTTTCGGCAGAAAGGAATAATCAGAGAAGAAGCAAACGACGCTTCAGATTCCAATACAAATTCCCTTGTTTTGCCTGCTAGAGAGGAAGATCCAAGGACTCGAAATGATTCTGATATACAGCACAACCAGCATCTACTTCATATTTCATCAAAGGTATTTGAAAGATTTTCTTTAAAAACACTTTCAGGAAGCTAAACTAGTGTAATCAAGAAGAAATATCCCTCAAGAAAGCTTGCGAAGTGTAAATAAATGTTACCATTATAGATTTATTTTGAGCCTCCTCTAACTATTAACTTATATGAACATTTCCACGTTGAACAACTCAGAACAAATTTACCAAACGTGGCCCAGCGATAAGAATTATGGACCATTATATCACTTTTTCGTTATCACTCGTCTATTGAGGATAACGGCGGAAAGTCTTTGGAAGAATATTGTCGTCATTACTGTCCTGGTTATTTATGCTGTTATACGCCACTATAATTTATGCTATAAGATAAAAGGTAGTAACAGAGCTTTTAAGTTATTCTTTAATGTGATAAATAGGTGGCCTATAACTTTTGTGTATGCACTTTGCATGTCCAGTCACCTACTGCAAATATAAACTGCGATGATTACAGGACTTTTCTTCCCTTAATGTTTCAGCAAAAAGATACCCAGCGGAGGATACACTTGAAACAGGAACTACAAACATACTGGCAGGTAAATATTTTTGACTTTCATAAGTAAGCAACTCTAAGTAAGCTGTTCCCCACTGTCCGAATCGTGCTAAATGTTTCTACATTTGTAGTGACAATACATCACAATCAAGGCTAAAAATTCCTCAAGTTACATGGGCGGCTCTAAGAAATTTTGTTTGGGGGGGGGCAAACTCAAGTCCATATTCAGGGAGGTTCGTAAGACCTCCCCCCCCCCCAGCAATATTAATGGTCAGCTCCGGATAGTACAACAGCCTCAATAGGAGTAAGTATAGGCGTAGTGGCCCCAAGTTGATGGGGGGGGGGGTTGTAACGATCTGCCCGAAAAATAGAAACAAAAATTTCCGCGCGCTCAGCGCCCGTTGAAAATGCCATGTACATATCATACAGGCATGCATCCGTTATCACACCGCATGCCAATTACATACAATAATTTGCCACGTTAGTACCTATTCCATATTGGTTATAATTCTGGGGGAAGTCGGTACAATAATGGTGATAATAATCAGTGGTGTAGCCCAGATTTCTCTCATGGGAGTGGGGCAGGCACTATGTTGTGTGATCGCCGGCCTGGGGGGAGGGGTCTAAGGGGAGGGGGTGTTGAGGGGGTTTTGAAAAATTAGGTGTCCATAAATGCAATCTGGTGCCACATATGCTACCTTTGAAGTACAATTTGTGTTAAATATTTACCGTACGTATTTTAGGTACTAAAAAAAAAAATAGGCATCACCCCCTACCCTTTGAAAATTTTTGAAAAATTAGGTGTCCTTACATGCAATCTGGTGCCACATATGCTACCTTTGAAGTAAAATTTTGTGTTTTATTTTAGGTACTAAAAGATATCGACGTTAGTGACGGGGGCATGGCCTAATGGCTGCTCAAATACACCACTGATAATCATAATATATGAGTTTAACCATTAAAAAACACACTTGTGAATTAATACCGAATATATAAGTGATGGTGCAATCCAAATCAGAACTATATTGTAATTACCAAGGAAGTTTTTAAAGTATCGATTTCCTTTAAGCTATATTATTGCATTATTTTTCTTTCAGTGGGTGCCCGAAAAATTCTTAGAATATTGCCCGAATTTTCACAAAAATACTTTGTTGGGGGAGCTGCAGCCCCCCCCCCCCCCGCCCCCGCCTCCTTCGCCTATGGGAGTATGGTTATTATTATGTATTAGAGCGATGCCCCATAAAGTTTTTAATAGCTCTTCAAAAACCATTTCAGGCAGTTAGTCATGAGCTGACTACGTACATACAACCATATCAACCAATCGCTACCGTACTACCATAGGGGTGGAGTAAGAGGCAGGTGAAATGGGCAAGACGGCTTGATCCATTTGTACAAAATGAGCCCCAACTTTAAATATTTTGTTTCTTTCAGTGTGTCACAATATGTTTCAGCTTTGCCAAGAAGCCATAAAATGTTGGTTTTCTGGATTGTTCTCCTAAACTAACGAAAATTTCGAGCATGAAGACACTTGAAAACGATGAAATGATAGCACTAGTATTTTGGATCTCAGTACCGATCCGAAACGAATTTTTTTAAAGGGGGAGGGGAATTCCCCTAACTCAGAACGACGTCTCATCCTATATACAAATAGCTAGACCACTAGTCAAAAGTCTCATCACACTGAGCTTAGATTGACTGTTTGGTGTGTTTATTTTAAATCAATTGAAACGGTATACTTTAGGACAGAGGTGGAGAACCTTTTGCTTATAACAGGCCATTTGGTAGTCATAAGACCGCTCGTGGGCCAACGGCGCTGTCAATTTGGACAATGGAAGGGAAACCTCTCCTTCTCTGGGAAACACAATACTTTTAGACTAGATGCCCGTTACAACTCCTTGAGAGACAGATATCTATGCTAATCTGGCCAGGTGACACTCGGGCAAGGCTGCTTTTAGTCGTGGATGATAATCAACACGGCTAATGGGTTGTGTATCTAATGACCCCGAAAGCTCTGAAGTGTCTGCAAAACTATGGGCATTTAACTCCAGCATTACCGTTACACTCTGTTAATGACATTATGATGCTTAAGCTAATCAGATTACAAATATCACAGCGTGATCAGTTGTTTGGATGGATTACCTTAGCTCGCACTAACGACAGGTCCATTTGTGTGATGTCTGAAATATATATAGTAGCAAACAAGCAACTGAGAAAACGCGCGCGAAGCGCGCCGAAAAATGTCGTTTTGAAAGCACTTTATTAATGTTTAACCTTCGCTTTGCATTGGAAAGCTTAATTTTAAGCCCACTCAAGGAAAAGGGAGGGCCTAACCCATCTCGAATTACATGTTCTTTTTATTTATTATTTTTATTTTTGAAAACTGAAGACCATGCTTTGCAAACTTTTTTGGGGGGTGGGGGCAAGTGCCCCCCGTGCCCCTATGGCGAGCCGCTAATGCTCAAGTATGCAGTGATTGAAGTCGAAAGGGATTAATGTTGAATGAGATATACAAACATCCAGTGAAGTAAGATACATGCCATTCGTTCACGCACGGTAAATTCAAACTACAGAGACCACCGAATAAGGAATGTGAAATACAGGTACCAATGGATTCACCGTTGCTAAAGTAACTCTTGAACTACAAAGCCTTTTCACAGATGTCCCTGCGTCTCTCTGCTTGTGGGATAATTCGAAGGGCAAAGCGCTTTTTGTGTTGCAATTGTATCATGAACCTGATCAGGTACTGGCTTAGGGTGTGTGTGAGGGGTGCTTAGGGTTAGGGCATCTTTCAACAGTCAATGTGTTACATTTGGGCTCATTTGGATAGGCAGTCATAAGGAAGAGCAAAGTTTGTAACTTGTAAAGAAGGGGCATCCTTTACGCCTCACACAACTGTTGATAAGATGAAGGTATTTGAAAAATGGATTAAAATGGCCAGAAAATACCTCAGATTACACAATAGAACAAACAAGATTTCAGCTGCTAGGCTTTTCCATGACTAAAATATCTCCCTATGCATTTAAATGGTCCTTAAATGGCCCGTCTGTCGAAGAGTGTGTGTGGTAAGTTGCAAGTCATGAGTGTAAATTCGTCACCCTAGACAATACCCATATATGGCGAGGAAGCCATCCCTTTTATCGGGCAAATTTAAGTATGTATTAACAGTGTTCATTTCATGGATATCTTCTTCGAACTTCATGACCGGATTGGTATAAACTCTGCTCGGCCTTTAACATCGCATTTAATATAATATAACATCAAATACAATTTCCTCGACAGAAAAAGTAGATATTATTTTTCTGCGTTCCGAACATGAAATATTGCAAACGCTGCAAGGCCACACTACTCCTCCCTGGATCCCACTTGGGCTCGGCCTTGGACCTATCAGGGACCCTAGTGCGGGCCTGGTCTTGCCTTGAATCTGTTCCTGACCCTGATGTGGGAGAAACCATGAAGCTTTCTTCCATGCATGATCAATGACAACCAGAATGACAATCTGGTACTCAACGACGCCATGTAAAGAGTCTCTACAGTCAGCGGACCTTCCGGCAGTCCAATTCATCCAACATCGCTTTACTTTGTACTTTCCACAATAACAGCAAGTCTCACTATCAAGAATGTATTAAACTCCAGTTCACACATCTAAGAAAAGGATTGTGGGCTAGTCATGGTTTCAGATCAAAACGTCAGCAAATTTCGTTTCTGCCAATATACCCTGATGGTGTTGAGTCATGGTGGTTGACGAAGTGTAGAAGCTGAAATTTCAAAAAGAAGGGTTGTAAATTCCAAAAATAGCAACCCGGCACATTCAACATACCCGCCATACCCGAGTTATTGACAAATTAAAATTTATACAAGGTCGTCTATTTCTTAGTCTATTTTGCATAACCTATACACATTGACTGGTTAACGTACCAAGTGCAGTGCTAATGAAGCGTTTTTCTAGAAGGCCTTGTGAAAAGGCACTCATAGCAGTGAGAGAAGTGCGCAAAATTTTTTCTGTACTTCGCTGGGCTTGTACTGGTTGAAACGAAAAACATATCAAGTAGCTGCGAGTCATGTTATATCGGGGGTCACATTTGATTGGATGGTTTCACCCCGTCAGCCCGAATTAGTCCTACGAATCTAATCCCTTACCGTGTCATACGACGAATATAAGTTAACAACGAATTGTTTGACAATGAAGTTCCCGACCTTTACAGAAATCCTTGTAGGGGATGTTGGAGAACTTGTATACCACCCGTCTACGAAAATGCCCTCGTCTAAAACAAAACATGTAAATAGTCGACGCGACTGACAAACTTCATTATACAAACTATCAAACATGATGATCTCCAAAGGGGGCCAGCCTAACCCAGCGGAGGGCAGGCCCCTCCCCTGTGGGTGCTGTTGTGGTTTCTTTGGTATTCATCTAGCCTCGGGTCCACCCTTTCACAAACATACTCGCCACCCTCAGCTGCAAGCTTGGGATTTGGAGAGAGGACTCATCCGTGAGGAAGAACGCGCAATTGCGAATAGTTTTCCTGAAAAATGTGATAAAGAGAATGCGATGTTTGGAGTTCCGGAGGCTTTACAGTTGTAATCAGACCAGGAAGTACTCCCTGATCAGACATATAAATTTTCAGTATTTTCATCAGCAATAAATGTGAAAAGTAACCGTCTTTGATAAAAACCAGAAGAAGCTTGTTCTGACCGCGGTCTTGTAACTGATTTTAACTTATCTGCTTTACAGTTACGAGGAAAAGAGTACGGAGCGCGCGAAAAATGTGATTGTACGTTCTTATCTATTTTTGATTGAAAAATACGAAATGTCCATCGGTCATTCAAAAATACCCTACACTCATCCACACGCAATTCTTAGTACACTCTGACTTTCAAACTAGTCTTGAATGCCTGCTCATACCAGGGAGTTGTTATTTGGACAACTCCCTGTTTGAACGCTCGGCACAAATTGCATCACATAACAAACGAATGAAACCCAACTGCTCGCGATATGCACAAACGTGTGAATCAATAAGTTTAAAGTAACATTAGAAAAAACATAAGTAACGTAAAGGAAAAGTTATCCTTATTCTGTACAGGAACTTAACTTCTGATTTTTGGACGTTAATGTGATAATGCTTTACCTAGTGTGTACTTTCATCTCAACTAGATCCGTCTTTAATTGTACCCCTGTACGGCACGCTGTTTGTAATGACATGATGTTTGCTTCTTCTAGTCCAGTTTAAGGAAATAAAGTAGAAAACAATAAAACTGCTTTTTTTGTAATCAAAACGGGATTCTACTGTTTATCAGAAATATGCCAGGGCTTCAGAATCGTGCCATTTGTTTCAAAGCAGGGCTTATGTATGCGTCGGGTGATGGGCACATTCAAGTTAGGTGCTCAAATTTTTGCATTAAAACCTTTACTTATTTTCCTTTTTAAGATGGAGATAAATGACCAACTGCGCAACATTGTGGCAGAGTATTTAGAACCAGAACTCTTCCATGATGTTGGGAGAAAACTTGGAGTTCACAGGAACAGACGAACACAGATCGAACGTGAGAGAATTGATATTTGTCAAAGAACACATGAGTTACTGGGTCAGTGGCATCAAAGGCTAGACAAATGGCAACTATTGGGGTGAGCGGAAAAGCAGCCGCAACTGCGGACGTTTTAAATGAGATTTTTTGTTAGAAGTTGGTTCTAATTTTTGTCAAACCGTAGTGTCTGATTTAAAAGCCTGCATTTAGTAAATTGCATATACAAAATCTAATTTGTTAAATTTCAATTCACATTTCCTTTAATGTTCAGTCGCAACATCTGATTGGTGATAAAGGCAAAATTAGACTTTACTTATAAATGCTTCAGTCTTTGAAGAACCAAGCTATCGTTCACACAAGTCCCAAACCTTATTTAGTTCATCAAGTTCTCAAAAAAGAGGACCTGAGACCCCCTCCCCACAAAATTATGAACATGGGTGTCCAAGTTTGCGCAGAATATGAGTTTGGATGTTCTCCCTTGGAGAAATGAGAAGATAATTACATATTGGGAACTTTCAATAGGTCCATTCTATGTTTGTGACGTTAATTACATTTTGGAACAAACACTTCCTGCAACTTCCTTTGACCTAGAAAATATTTGAATCTGATTTCTAAACATTGGCTCCCCTCTCTCTATGTGGAAGAAAATCGAGCCGCTGCACCCAATGATCAATGATCCCGTATCATTTTCCTTTGCTTCGTTTGCATTTCTGGCATAAAAGGAATGTCTCCGACCAGGGAGGTGTTATTAACTAATAACTCCTCCCTGCTCCGACATTGTAGTGGATTCCCCAAAGCGTCGTGGATGGCCATATATTGTTCATTAACTAGATGTTTAGCCTCCCCTTGATCCATATTGCGCGACAGTTAATGATCTGAGCTTCTTGCATGTCGGCAATTTATTGCTGTAAATTCAATGAGAGGACAATGAGAGCTCAAGACAATAAGATAACCGGAAAAGGTAACGTTTATACCTACTTTAATCTAATTTTAAATGCTACTTTTTGATATATTTATGCTTTCTCGAGTAGCACCGGCTAATCATCCAGCCACGAAAATGGTGCGAGATATTCCTTGCCACTTTGAGCTTTTCATTATATGGTTTTGGAATTACTTTGCAGACACTCATTGAATGCCTAGAGCCATTTAATCCGGAAGATTTCAACACCATGTTAGAAGAGCTTTTCGACGAGGTTGGATGCGATTACCTCAGGTTTACTTGACGTACATCGCGGCAGCAACTTTGTTACAAGCGCTTCTGAATCAATATTTGCATATGCCATTGTTCATATCTTAGTACCACTAGAGATGGCGCTATGAGTTTTGAAATTTAGCATACTTTCATTTAATCATAAAATACGAGAGATAATTGTAAAAACACATTCACTTCCTTTTATCAGTTCAATATTGTAAAAACTGTACCTTAAAGGCAGTAGGAAGTGGCCCCAAAATTTTCTTTGAAAAATGAGCAAACTCTTGCAAATCTCCTCTTATTGCATTACAAGCACCTCTGAAGATGTTTTAAACATAACTGTTACAAACAATATGGAAATCAAGGAGAAATTCTCCTTGAATTTTACAATTTTACTAACAAAAATATTGCCACATGATCAAAATAGGCCAATCATGAACAAGAGTAACAGGGCACACTCACTGTGTTTGGGGTGACTGCCTACTGCCTTTAAAGTTAGAAGAGCACATGAATGTGGACATTCTCCGTACGGTGGTATGTGTGTACAACACAGTCTCAAGTCAGAATTATCTATCTTCTAATGGAAATACCTTGATTTCTGTTCAAGCTGGGGTGTTAGGTTTGAAGGGCATGTAATGAAAAATTATCCTTTTTATTTACAATTCTCTTAAAAGTCATTGGAATATTCTTTTAAATCCCCCGTTAGAGCATTTTTTCCATATATAACACTATATTTATTTATCTGTTTTTCCACGTAGTTAAGTCGTACAAAACTAGAACGTAAAAGAACGTAAAACAGAATGATATGTAGATGGAGGTTAACTTAACAACCGGCCTAACAATGAAGACCAACCTCATACAAAACGAAAGAAAAAGAAATAGTTAACTCATACAAAAGACAATCATTCTATACATTTTGTAATCTTCTCAATCATTTCTTTTATCTCCAATTAGTCCTAATTCCGCTCATGTGGGTCATGTTACCACCTTAAGCTTAAATCTGGGATGTCTACCCTCCCGGTCACCATAAGGGACGTTTTGCGATTACTGCTGTCTAATGTGATAATTTCAAAGGCATTCTCTGAACGTAACGACAGTTTGCTCCGAAATATAGAATGTTGGTATATCACCCCAGGGAGAAGATCTACACCTGAGACTGGGGGTGAATGATGTGGGAAGGAATTTACTCAGACAAAGATATGTAAACATAGTAACACTGTAGGGTATGAGATCAACCAAATTAGGTGATTTTGAAGATTGCAGAAATCTCACTGTTGCTGCTGTTTGGTAACGCAGAGGTCATAGCCCTAACGGCTCCACTGTTGTAGAATTTTCAGTTTATTTCAGCTCGTCTCAGTTGCACCACACCAAATCGATATACCTTTAGAAAAAAGGGGGTAACACAAGGCTAAGCTTGATAGGGATTATCACTTTTGGGGTGGTAAATATCTTTATTAGTACAAATTCCAATACCTTAAGAAATAGGTTTAAAATTCCCATGCATCATTCATCCCCTAGGTGAGAGGAGCATCAATATGAACACCTTGAAATTTTCTACTATTGTCCCTTTCTAGAGGGATACTACTCATAACAACGTCCATATTTTGTGCAAAATAATTCAAACATATTTTTCAAAACATCTTTGTTGGAATTTAGGTCAATGAAGATGGCGGCGAAAGCAAAATGGTCGTCAGTGGTATAATTATGATATTTCATAATAATAATAAGGGAAATAATCCTTAAAGTTTTGTAAAACATTTAAACATAAAATGTGTCGGTACTTTTAATAAACATTCAAAAAGTATTTTTCTGGGTATGTTGTTTAGTTTCCAGGTGAACCAAGATGGCGGAAATCCCAAAATGGCTGCCCATGTAATTATTTTAATAAATTGAAATAATGAGAAAAATATTAATGTAAAGTATGTTGGACACAATGACTCATAAAATATGGCCATGAATCACGCCAAGAAATTACAAATTATTTTGAGAACATTTTGTTAGAATTCACGTCAACCAAGATGGCGGAAAAAGTAAAATAGCAGCTAATGGTATAAATAACAATGTAGCATAATAATAGATACTAAACATTAAAAATATTTTTCACATATTTAAATCTAAACTCTATCCATATTCTGTAATAAATATTCAGAAAGTATCTTGCTGGACATTTTTGCATTATCTTGGTCAACCAAGTTGTCGGAAATAGCAAATTGGCCACCCAATAACATTATCATGATATATTGAAATGAGAAAACCATTTATGAAAAAGACATTTGACGTGGTTGCTTTTATTATTTGGTCATATTTTAAGCCAAATGCCTGAATCTTGTTTTCCCCTTTTATTATAATTATATTAATTATATTATTATACTATACATTAATATTTATATTATACTATATATTACTATACTATATTATTATACTATTATTATAATATCTTGATATTTTGATATTGCCATTTTGTTATATCCGCCAACTTGGTTGACCTAAATCCTTAATGAAATGTCCCAAAAAGTGCGTTTTGAATATTTACAACACGAAATGGACACAAGTGAGGTTTATCTTTGTCAAAAGTATTTTCAATGATTATTTTTGCTATTATTATGATATTGACATAATTATTGTATTCGCGGTCATTTTGCTTTTTCCGCCATGTTGGTTGACTAAATTCCAAAATAAATATTTCGAAAAACAGTTTTGGATTATTTGTCATAAAATCTTGCCAGATATTTAAGGCAACTTTGTCGAAAGAATTTTTAATGATTATTTCTCATATTATTTTTATAAATTATGATTTGTTGTTTCCACCATCGTGGTTAGTGCGTGGTCCTGAATAAAATATCAGAAATCATGTTTTTAATTTTGTGTACAATCTCCTGTAAAGATACATGGGGTTTTATTCGAAATGTAATTGTAATGATTATTTTGTGGGATTTTTTTTTTTTTCATTTTTAGCTCAGCTGAAAGCTTTCAACTGAGCGATAATGCTCTGTCACGTTTTGCCTCCGTGCTTATTTCACTGCTATTTTGTGATTCGTACGCCTATTTAGCTGAAACGTGGTGAGATATTTCTTGGAGTGAAGGACTCGATGATGCAAACTTATTTGATGAAATTATAAACTTCATTCGAAGTCGTTTCAAGTCATTCTTTCAAAACGTAAAAAGTCTAATTTTTCGCCCAGGTATTGTTTATTTTTTGTAGTAGGCCGGGAATGTAAAGTCAGACCTTTCGTGGACCAATCTTGTACAAATCGAAAAAATTATCGTTATTTGAGGGCCCAAACTACGATAGTTTTCTGTGTTGTAACATGCAAGTATTAGATCTATACCAATGAAGTTCACTCTGCTTGCATGGTTCTGATCTCGTTTGGTTATTCTCTATTGTACAAAAACGTTCTTGCCTGACCGGCTTTAGGATTTGAATTATCCTGAAGTTGTGTGTGTGTACACCCGATCCTCATAGGTTGTGAAGTGATTACTGGTCTGTGCTACACTAGCTTGTTCAGTAATTACGAGTCTGTGCTATAATTTCTAAATGGTATGATACGGTTGAGTGATTTCATATTAATGTGTGATTTAGGCCGCATGATTCGGTTGCTCCATTTGGCAAAGTTGGTAAAGAGTGTGTACTTAAAACCGTGTCCTCTGGTGTTCTGTGTTCGATTCCCATTAAAGATAAATCATATCTTTCAGCTTTCTTCTTAGTGATAAGGCTAGGGTTAGGGGAAAGATTCAGGATTTCATTTTTGTTTTTTAATGTATTTAAGTCTGAATCACGAGTGTTATATTGAGTTCTTTTTATTTGACTTGCTAAGCCTATTTGTCCTTGGTAATGAATAAACATGTGTTTATTATTCGAAATGATTTTTTCCCTTAAGGAAAAAAAAAGAAAAAATAGTGATTTTTATGTTTTCCGTGCTACCATGCTACAGGGTATCACAGTAAACACTGGAAACGGTCTTCCGTCAAACGTCCAGTAACTACTGTACATGCTATGAGAATCACCTGGTGTGAATTATCAGAGGTAAGAACAGTTTACTTGTCGTGGGTAATTACAATTTCACTCTATGTTCCTTTTTTTTTTTATTTCGTTTATCTCTGGTACGTTGGGGGTTTATCTCGATGCAAGTCTTTGCATCTTTGGATGGGTGGGGTATTAGTAAGTAGATTTAGGTCAACAAAATATTTGTCTTTGTTACCTACATTGCAGTCGAATGAAAGGACTTATGTTCAGACTATACATTTAGCTTGTTTTAGAACGGCTTTTAAGAACGTTAAAATCAAGGTATGCATTTTTATGTCCTTTTTGGTTTGGCTTGAAAAAAATTGTTTCTTGAGTTGAGGCTGCAGGAGAAAAATAGTTTAACTGTGTGTCGAATGAACTTAAGCAAACTTAAGCGAATTTAAGCAAAGTACTAGGCTGTATTAATATACGTTCAATATGTTTCAGTGGATGCCTTCAGCGTAGTTCAGTAGTTTTAACAGTAGTTTAAATGTTACTTCGAAGTGTTTTATACATAATTTAAGGTAAAGATACCGGTGAAAATTGCGAAGTGTGTTGTTTTGAAAATTTTTTTTAGGGCACAGGACCTACTTGCACCCCTAGCAACAAATACATGAATCATAGCCGAGGGACAGAAATTATGCTTACATTTTCACTTAAGAATTTGTGTTACAAGTACTACCCCTAAAAATTTATTTCACTGAACCTTAGCCGCACTGTCTGCATCTTTTACAAAGAAGAATACGTCAAGACCTTGCTTACGATTTCATGATGCCTTTCTTCTCATTACACACTTTCTCCTGGGTCAATTTTTTTATCTTATGTGTCTCGTGATACCGTATATCGTGTCATGTTGGTGTGATAAACACCGCTCTGTAAAGATCGTCAGCTGAGCTATTGCAACATTGTTACGCTTGTTTTAATTTATTGTCTTATTTTTGTGGTAAATTGTTACTGTATTATTTTTACTCCTTTGTTACATTTGCGACATATTGCCTGGCAATTACTCTTGTGTCAAGGATTTTAAAGATCAACCATAATTTTAAAACATTAATTACGTCATTTTGATTGAAGATTGTGGAAATTTGCAATGTTTTGCACAATTTTTGGAAATATTTCATTCAGTTTGACAGTCATTTTGTTTTTCCGCTATCTTGCTTAACCTAAATCTTACCAAAACAGTCTCAAAATTCTTTTCAGATTGTTTGTCATAAAATATGACCAAATTTAAAGAGTTGATGACTCAAAAATATTTTTGGAACAAGATATTCAACAAAGCAGATGTACAAGGGTGGCCATTTTGAAATCCAAGATGACCGCCATACCTGGCGCAATTTTTGGTGGCCCCTGGACTAAAAAGGTTAATGTTGTGGCATTCTAACCAAGTGCCGCAAAGTTTCATGCTTTTAAGGGAAAGTGCACAATTGATCGGCTAAGCTGCCTGACTATTAAAAGAAGAGGCAAGACAGTTTCAGTTTCTGACGTTCATTGCAAATGATGTTATAGACGGTCATGCGCACATTATAGATGTTCTATATCTAAAATAATTACCACGTTCAAATTTATTAATAGTTTTTGACAATGTTGGCTCTAGATGGACATATTGATCATGAATGGACCTACTTGTCTCCCAAAATACTGCCATATTCACACCACAAATGGGCTTTCAGTGCCTGGTTGTGATTATGCACAAACTATAACTATAAAAATATGTAATGCCACATAGCTGTTTTGTGCTTGTGAATGGTTATGAACCTTTAATCACTGAATATTGAGCCACCTACGTCTCAAATTAATTTCTCATCCTTCATTTTATGCATGGATCCAGTAAGATCATACAGATTGTTGTTGAAATACATTGCTGCAGACCACGTCACTAAACTTAGGGATATTTTGTAGCGTGTGTTGCAAGAACATTTGTTAAGTAAAGAAATGAGGATGTACTATGACCATAAGGTGATCATCTCTTTCTTCCACAAAAGCCCAACATTTGTGTACTTAGTGGCAACGACTATGAGGCGGGGATCACTCTGATCTACATACTAAAGTACAATCCAAAGGACTCTGTTGGCTAGTTTTTCGAAATTGTGCAGTTGATACATCCGTCATAATAAACGAAAACTTTTCCTGAGTTTTTGTAGAGATGTGCTGTTTTCTGCTCTTTCCCACTACATTTAACTTCAAATGTTATTTTTGGACCACTTCGCGCATCATACAATGATGCAAGGAATTACCAGTGTGGTGCGCGCATACATTGCCATAAAAAGTTTCTAAGGCTTAAGGGATACTGTTATAAGTATGAGTCATAAAATACATTCCTAGGAAGAAGAATTAGTATAAAAACGAAAAAGGGACATTGATTATATTTTGCAGTATATTATTAACTGCATATTTAAAGTTAGCACATAACACATTGTAATGAACATACTACAACAAACAATCTAAGTGCTCACATTGATTAAAAAGGGATGCAAGTAAAATGAAAGACCTTTTACAAGTTTGTCTTGTATGTAAGCATTCCATGTAGATTTTGTAGTCTCTGATAGATATATGCAGGAAACAGCTAGTTTAATGAGGTATAAAATGAGTGATCTTGGTCCTTGCTAATATTATTTTCCTTTTTTGTAAGCTCGTTTCTTGCAAATGTTTTGCAATATCAGATATGACCATCAGATCCCAATTATTCCTGTCATCCGCCGCATAGACGCACTCCATCCTACCTTTGAAAGTTTCTGTGACGTGACCGTGTGGAGGAACTTGGTAACGTTTTGTTCAATTTTCTGTTTTGAGGCTGCACCGTTTAACCGAAAAGTTATGGGCTATCCGTTCTTGTATTTTAAAAATTAACGCAATCGTGAAACCTGAAATAAAGATACGATTTAAAAGGAATTCTTTTTGATGTTTCCAAACCTTCACTTCAAGCTAAAACGAAAAGAGACAAGATTTGAGGTTTTCACGGACATCAGACTTCGTTTAGAAAAAGTGCAATAATACAAAAAGACAACGGCTCACGGCTCTTTTGCAAAGCCTTCTCTCATTCACTCAAATTTCCAAACGTTCTAAATCCATTTGAAATGCATGCCGTACAAAGTCCCCACAAGTTGTCACATTTTCTCACCCCTTGAATATGTCAATCTTATTGGTTCTAGTTTGGCTATCAACCGAATGGGATTTACTTTAGGAATACCAATGGTCGGCAAAAATGTTTATACAGGGAGCTGAGACAGATGCATAAACATAAAAATCTTATTTTAGAAAACATGCTGGGTAAGTTACCGATGGTAATGTCCTTTTTGTCTAAATCGTGAAGCCTCTCTATAGTTTCATTAGACAGATAAAGTAGGGTGACAATTTAACTATTTAAACCATGCGAGACAAGTTTTTGTCGAGGTGATTGACAAAAGTGATCAATCAAGGAAATAATGTTGAGTTATCACCTGAACTCTACCTTTACTTATCGACGGGACGGGACGGGACGTAAGTTGAGCCAAGCACAGAAGTTTGAACAGACAGGGAGTGGTATTGGACAGACATACGTTTTCAACACCGTGTTCGTGCCCCGCTTGTTGCCGACGAAACATATTTTTGGTGTAATTGTTGAAGATGAAACAACCATAACAGGAAAAGTGAAGTTAACACAAAGTGATTACTTCGTCAGCTGTATTGAAAGCATACCGAGACATTTTGCTTCTTTCCTTTAATAACTATCAATCATTTCAGTGCCAAATTAATTTCCGGGTCACTACATTGAGTGGTGCTTTAGTTCATTATAAAAATTTACAATATGCCATTGTAGTTCCACGTAACATGTTGAACTGTATGCAAGAGAACATTAAATTTAATTCCCATTTGCGACAAGTAGTGCGGTTTCTGCTTTCCAGAACTAGACTGACCTTTGGCACCACAGCATATAGACACAGAATACGCCAGCTACTTTGGATACGCTAGGACTTAGGGTAACATATCACTAATTTAAGGAAATTCCCACGAAGGACATTACTCTTCCAATTTAACACCCTAGAAAATGTTGCTAAAGTTATCTGTTCAATTTGTAATGTGCCACAGTGTGCACTAACATGGGGTCTGTTTACAACATTTCCATGTAGTTTTGAGCCAAAGTTGGGTTGCAAAATAGAGAGAGAGGTTGTAACTCATGGTTGGAAAACTGCCCCAGTCCCTACTAGATCTAATGACTCCTTGGGACCTTACGGGTATCTAGGGGCAATGCCCCTTGGAGGCACGGGAAACCACGAAAGCTCTTACCTGTTATGGCGATAAGCTGCGTAATGATTATGGCACTTTTTCACTACCGTATAAGTGGGTGTTAATTTACATTCCCCATAATAGTCAGATTGGCAGGCCTGAGGATATCAGATTTCATGGTTACCATCTTTTAGGTTACTTGGGTTTTGATCCACGTAACCTAACGTAACCCATTTTGTTGAGTCTCAAAAACCCATTTTTGTGTATTCCCAATATAAAGAAGACACTACTCTGTGTCAGTTTACCACACTGAGCTTCGTATAGTGTGTATAGGTGTAACGAGCGATCACTTGCACTGTCAATGCCACAGCTCACGTGTGTTTAACTTATTACGAAAAACAATATTTCAAAATGACATGATGCTGGAAATGCATACAGCAGGGTATCCTGCTCTATGTATAAATGTGTGTGTTGACGCCATGTCGTGAGGTAACAGCATATGGTTTGGAGTACAGTAAAACCCCATTTATCCGAACACATCGAGACCGAATGTAGGCCTATTTCTGATATCGGTAAAATTCGGATGTACAGGGTTTCAACTTTTTGCCTCAAGTACGGTACACAGGGTCCATAAGAAAAAGTGTGAACACATTCCCCAACTAATTCCGAGGGCTGGCAAAACTGCAAACAAAATCCCCAGAATGTTTGGTTACTAGTTTTTGTGACCGATGATATGACAATTGGTGTCTGCTATGCATTGCACTCATGTGTTGTACAACGTTAGTAGAATAGATTGCGACCGTGTTCCATAAAGGCTTTGTCAGTGTCGTTATTTATACTCGGCCCTCCTCACTAGATATTAAATTACCTATTTACAAAATTGTTGGAACAAGATTTAAATATATCACTTTATGCAAAGAGAATCAAGTAAGGGTTAAAAAACTATAGAGTGGTAATTTGTCAATGTTATTACAATATCTTGATGAGAAGTAACGTCCGTTAAATTTCTTCATAATGCAAGGCGTAAGATGATGGGATGGACGAATGGTAGGATTGATGATTATCTCAGGGATTGCACGAGTCATTCAAGGTGTCCAAATGGAAGCAATAATGGGACAATTGATGTATACTATGGATGCTAGCTAAACGCCCCAAACATGGCATTTTTAAAAACAGTTTAAGTGTTTTACTTCATGCTTTTACTACACAAATAATCCATTGAAAAATAAAATTCGTTTCTGATTTCTGGTAATTGCAGTTATAAAAATTTGGGGGCAAAATTATGGGCCTCCCCCTTAGCCCAGAATTGATGTTGCATATATTCAAGTGGCTCTTAAAGGTAAAAGTTATCCACACTTGTGATATAAAAGATCTTTTAAGGGCATCACATAATTGGTTCCAGGTTTTGTTAAAATTCATTTGTTGATACCAACCTGCTTTCGCAATATCTGAATTCAGTCTTGGCACATGACCTTAACAAACTTCTTATTAATTGATATTGCTCAATTGGGAAATCCCCCTTCTACCTTTCATAGGAACCTCTTTTTGCAATTCAGCACTGCGGTTCGTTTTATTTCCTCATTTGACAATTTGCAATGCTCGAAGTGGAAGTTCTGCTGTACTGTTAAAAATCATAAACGTCAACTGCGTTGTTAGGATAGGATGGCAGGATATATAACTTTGGATGAGGGTGCATATCTCCAACCCCGCCTTTCCTATACGAATGAACATAGTCCATATTTGTCTCACCCGACGACGGACCAACAGCGTCATGAAAATATTTCTACGGTTACTGAGGCGAGCCTAGAACGTGTACTTGCTAGTGGTGGCATACAACGAGTTAAATGTCAGCGAGGTAAGCACACACTCTAGTAACAGTGTAAAGCTAAATTTAGCAGATTGTCTCATATCGTGCCAATCATATGTTGGGTACTATTTTAACAGAATCAGCAACGCCTGTTAATAATACTCAAACTACTAGTTTGAAAAAGGTTTAATACTGAACTAGAATGACATTTTTTGACAGTAGGCTACACTTTACAGTGTATTCGGACAAATTAGATTACATCTTAAACAAATCCAGAAAATAAGCAAAGAGGCAATTGTGTTTTGTTTGGTATAGTAATACATACAACAGAGAGTAGAAAAAGGTTTCTCTAGGTGTAATATAACTACTCAAAATCGAGCTTACGTTTGAAGTTTGCGGAAATTTCTCCTCTAGATTTTCAACTGGAGCTTTTCAGGGAGTCCAGAAGGTAAGAAATGTCATGCACAACAAACATTCTGCCCGGACGTTTAAGGCCGATTTCTGCATCTAATAGTAACACTAGGATTAAAGTGGAAATCGCCTTAACAACTGACCTCTCGGGCGTATGAGCACAAATGGGGATGTCCTTATCAACCCATAAGGTCAGAAGTTTCGGCGCTTTTCACTTCAATCGTCTGGACACCGGTCTTACTGTGTCACTTTGTACGTCACTTTACAGAAATGTTGGATTGACGTCGTTTCATTACTGTGTGACACACGTTTAATGGTACGAGTTGATCTTAGATTGTGATGAGCATGATTCTTTGCAGCGCAAATTGAAGCAAATCCATTCATTGAACTTGATAGTACACTATTCAAATGACATACTAGTGATAGTGTTAGCCCGATAAAGTCTTCTCCAACTTGAAAAACATGGGACACTGATCATATTACATTAACTCAACCTTCCAGAAGTAAGCCGTTTTGAAATACCAACTAAACAGTCAGCTTTTGACATATGGATGAGCTTCCTCGTGGTGAAAATACAACCACTGGCTGACTGTGGTCTTTCTGGCAGGTACTGGCAAAATAGAAAAGATATGAATGTGGATGTCCCGGGATGGTTTGGTTAAAGGGGAATTTCTATCTATGTTATGTTTATTAACCACCTAGGAAGAATTTTAGGAAACGCACCTTTCAGACCTTGTGCATTGTTTCTCACACGCATATGCTTAAAACAAACTGCTAACTACCAGAGAGTAGAAGCATACATACCGGAAATATACATGGAATAACTAGGGAAAAGTTCCAATAACCTTCTGAAAACTACTTACAATGTCCAAAATAGAAGCGACTATTTCGGAACGAGACCTAACAACCCATGTCATTTTAAAAGATTTTGACGAAAACACTTAACACGGCTCTTTATCTACTAATGTTGTCTTCGTTTGATGTCTAAGATGTTTTCATTTATAGTGTGGTCAGTGTAGCAAGCATCGTTGCAAGCAGTGATTAGTAGAAAACACGACTTTTCCTTCTTTTTTACACGTCGTTTAGATTTCTGTAAACAAAATCAAAAATGTATATGCACCATCAAGCTGGACAATTGCAGGCGTTGTCACAGTAATCTATTAATATGCTAACCTAGTTTTTTCACAACTGACAAGATTTATCAATTTTTAAGCAAATACCATTTAGTGACCTCCAATTAGTACAATTAATCACAGCTGTTGTGAGTTGACCAAAATTGGACAACATGCTAAGCCATGGAAATAATACATGCCACTTGTTGTTTATGACTACTCACTAGTTCTCATTTGTCATTCGAGTACTTATCATTGACTTTTTCCAAAGGAAAGTTCAGCCTTCAACATGTCGTTGAATGAAAATTCTCCATGTATTTTTATAGAGCAACCCACTTTTCTCTAGAGGCCTTTTGTTAATTTTTCTTCGGGATATGAGCAAAGTGTTGAAAGCAACTCTTATTCGGAACATGTGGCAAATCCTAGGATCTGCAAGAAATGGAAGAAATACTTAACACAACATTTAGCAAAAGATAAAGATAGCCACAATTTCCTCAAAGACACATTGACATGAACAATTCTGATTTTATATTGGGGATTTGAAAGTGAATACATAAATACGTGCAAGTCTGTGGGTAAGTCTATACTTACCCCTAAAGTGCTTCTAAAAGCTTGGTGAGTAAACTTAATGTAACTACTAGTACCGGGATTTACAACTCCATGTATTTCCGACGGTTGATAATTGCGATCCTGGTTTACTGGGAAAGATTTAAGTGTACGGAACTACATTGCATTTTGAGAAAAGTGCCCGAAATCCTTAGCCCAAAAGTTATATTGACCCCTGCCACGGTGGCAACATACTTTTTTCATTCTGAGAGGTTTTCTGCTACTAAACCCACATCAAAGGCTGAATACTGTACAGTGAGAAAAGTTCAGCGTTATTATTGCTACAATTTAAGTTATTGCTGTTACCTAGATAGTTGTCTTTATTAGCTGTTAACAAATTACAGAATTCAGCAGCATTTAGGCACTGGCATTTTATAGCTGGCGTATAAACACACACAATTCGTAGACTATTTATCCCGTTCCTT
Organism: Holothuria leucospilota; assembly: GCA_029531755.1. Lineage (NCBI taxonomy): Eukaryota > Metazoa > Echinodermata > Holothuroidea > Aspidochirotida > Holothuriidae > Holothuria > Holothuria leucospilota. The sequence goes on along the minus strand of CM055969.1, from coordinate 30,033,784 downwards.
ACTAATAAGTATCATGTGCGTCTTAAATGTGTTTGGTAAAAGTTTCTAAACTTTCGTAGATATTCCATAAGAGCATCTGCCATCTTCCCCCTTGAAGAGTAGTAGATTTAACTGGGCAAACAAGGCATAGAGTGGGCGATTTTTTACGTTTCAAATCCACAGGAGTTTGAATAACTTTGGTCTTCTAATCTAATCATTGGTACCTGTTATATTTACTGAAAAAGTATCATTAATACTTTCACCAGACAAGAACAGATTTTACCTTTCAAAAATTTGTTATGAAAATTCTAATTTATCTGCGAAGTTGAATTTTAGCAATATTATGTCAAACCTGTGAACCCCAATTTTCTAAAATTATGCAGATGGATGTCTACGTAAGTGTGTTAACCGGATATATGTTGCGTTAGTCATCACATCTCTCAAAAAGGGACACGCAGACTTGTAGTGTGTTTAAGCAGGGAGGTGTTCTCCCAGGCTCAAGGGAGCGTATTGTTTAATTCTTAACCGTCATTTTAGTGTAATCTTCACCGTGTAAATAAGATAAATAAGTATGACATTTTTTACGTTTTCGTGGATTTGAGATATGTCAGTCTAACGATTCCATTCAGAGAAAGTACAAAGAATAAAAGATGACGCCATGCAGGGATTGGGTCTCAATTGGTCAAATGTTGTGATGACTACATAGAAACACATTCGGAATTATTAGCTGAAAAAGCCATGACGGCGCACAAATGTAAAAATGCTTTGGCATAGGCAACAGTACAAGCAGATAAACAAACAAAATGTAGACCTGTGAGTACCCCATTCGTTAATGGTAACTACAGTTGGATACAGTTGGAAAAGGCACTTTGGAGTGACTACATGAAACAGCAGTAAGTTTGTCAAGGTTGGCCTAAATTACACACTAAATTCAATGTGTAAACTAAGTTTAAGATGAATTGAGTGAGCACAGGCTTGTTTATCGATTGTGATTCTTTGATTCCTAGAATGCTGGATACAAGTGAGAAATTTGAGATGTAGGGCCTTATTTATTAGACACCCTTAAAAAGCTTAGCTGTGTTGCTCTCTCTTACGCTACCCCAAAACCATTGTACCGAGAATATCATTTTATCATCAGCTGGTTGAAGATCAGTGTAAAACACCAGGGATTTGTTATGACTTCTCTGCTTAAACTTGCAAAATAATTCATGGCTGAGTAAGTTACGAGCAGCAATGTCAAAGAAGTGGGTCTGACCTCGGGTGGTAACGACATTACCCCTTTTCAGCAAACCGAGTGAAAATTCTAAGCTGTCGGGGAAGCTTGACTACTTAAGAGATAACTTGTGACATGGCTCGTCTCGGCTCGACTTGAGGTAAAATGACCTGACACTTGGCTTGACTGAGGAATTATGACTTCGTTGCAAATCCAGAAACATTTGTCACTTCTCGAAAACACTAGAGCTTAACCAAACTGAGCGCGGGTCTCAACTTCTCGATCACATTTAGGTACGACACTTTTCTGAACATGGTATTTATTACTTTATTATTCCTTTTTCAATTTCTCTTAAAATTCAGATAAGAATCTCTTCGTTTTTCGTACCTGAAGTTTGTTTGTCTTCTGTTATCGTAAAGTACTGTATTCCCCCCGTCTTGTCGTGAAACTCTTTCATCAGTTCGTCATCGTTCGTTGAGCCAATGTTGTGGAATGTGCAGGTTGTTTTTGTTAGTTTGCAAAGAGACCAAGTTTGAATCTCTTCGAAACGTTTTAGGTAAAGAAATATCTACAGCGATGCACTAACTCTTTCTTTGTCATATTTGTTCGAGACTAAGCCTGCAAATGGACTTTTTTGGACATTTAAAGATTTGCATATGGTTGCTGTTATTTCTTTTCTCACTGCTTTTCTCGCTGTCTTCCGATCCTCTTAGTAAATGTGAAAAAAGAAAGTCGACTGTTAGCACACCGCATGGCACTGGATAATGTTGATATAATGTGATGGATCTTAAAAACGGGTAAGAGACTTTTTATGCTTATCGCCTGAAAAGGACATCTAATACGAGGCAATTATGTCCACATACCAAAACATTAGTAGACATCTTAACACTGATTAATTTTGTCTCAAAACGTTTTTTCTTTCTGAAAAGGTGGTCCTCTGGACTCTCCTCTGAATCCTCTCCCCCAAAGCATTATCATTAGAAGCAAAAAAAAAGAACTCTTGTGAAACCTACAGAAGCTATTGCAGAAGCTTTTATGGTTGAAGGATTCCATAGCATCACTTATACATCACTTCCCTGAGAGGGGTAGATAACATACTATCTAAGGAGAACATGAGCAGTTGCTCAAACTGAAGAAAATTGCTAGTGTTGGAATAGCTGTAGTCTCCAGCTAATAAAGAACTTCAGCAGGTGACATTAGGTTAAATAGAGAGTCGGAGATATTTCCTTTCTATTATGTCTTAATATTTATGAATCATTCTTCCTTCCAATTTACAGGGTTCAAAGCAATTACACAACGAGCCACTAGTAAGCTTCAACGTCCTATCACTCTGAAAGCTACAGGCAGTCATAGTATAACTTTGTCAACTAAAGATAAGCTGGCAATCATATTCAGATATAAAAACAGTTATGTAGTGTGTAGAATACGTGATAGCACAGTGACAGTGCTTACGGACCCTATTTTTAAAACAAAGAACCCAACCATCATTTACGACGGCTACCAAAAGGGAGATATTTTGAACAATGTGAAAATGATACTCATGTTTGCCGTTGCAAAGACTGCTCACGAATCTGCTGAGATTCATTTTAAGTCTCTCGACCTTATTTTGGTATTGGCGAAATCTGGAGAAGTATATCTAGGCGTTTCACCTTCCAGTGAAGTTGGTTTCTTTCCTCGTGAAAAGGTGGTATTCATTACGAAGCCAAGAACATGCATTTACCCAGGCTTGATAATAAAAGTTCAAGCTATCACCGATATGATATTTGAGCATCAAACTATTCGCCGTGGAAAACTCTATTCTGTCTGCAAAGGCAATGATGACCCCTTCGATTGGCGATTACCTTCTTCTCATCTAAGAATTCATTTGGAAAGCTTTAGGGAACATGATGTTGAGGTAAGCTCTGCTTTAACATAATTTGTCATCTTTTGTAAAAATATTAAAGAGTCTTTAGAAGCAGAGAGTAATAAATACAAACCTACAAATATTGGTATTGAAATAGTTTCCTAAATTTTAAAGTAGAAATATACGTAACAAACATTTTTGCAACTAGGGTAAGTTGCATTGTGTCCGTTAGAAAAATATGGATCTTACCTTAAAATGGTTTCACCCAAGACAACTTTCACTAGGTAGTATTTCCAAGGCAGACAGTATGCTTTCAAGTCTTGGAAGTTAATACAGAGGAGGTTAATCATCCCTTCCATAAATTTTTATTCTCACTACTTCAGTATATTAACAACTACGCTTGTGATTGCAGTAGTTTTTACAATACTTTCGATTCCGTTTATGTATCTGCCTTAGCATGAGACTAGTATATATGGATGATTTCGCATATACCGGGTATTTACGCGTCTTACATAAATGGTTTAATCCACCACTTTCAATCCTTACTGATTGGTGGTGCTACATTTTATTCTTTCAGTGGCATTTATTTCTTGGCCTATTATTCACGAGTCAGGCAGATACAGATTCTAGAGGTTATGATATTTTGAGACCTACAAAAACAACTCGATTGTAAAGGAATACAGCTCTTTAATGGTGTTTATGTGGTTATGATTGCCCCAAATCAAGCCCTTCGGTTCATTGAAAAAGTATATATTACCATCGTTTGCTTTATTTTGAAGGATGGGTCTATCGTAAGCTCGCCTAAAATCTGAAACTCATCACGTATAATTTACACGCATTGCAGCAAATAGAAAGTTGCTCACGGGAGGGACTTTCGTGACAGCATAAAAAGGCGAAGAACATAAACTGGGTGCCTGGTATTTTCATGAGAAGGGTCAACATTTCTTTTGCTTTCTGAATAATCTGTCCATAACACACAAAAAATTACACATTACTGTGTACGTGATTAGTATGCAGTGTTTATATAGCAATTTAGTAATATTAGTTTTAGAACCTTTCTTTTGCTTTTCCCGGTTTTATTCTACATAGAAAATTTATTTCCCAAAATAACAAACGGCTCCTCAAAAAGTGGTCGTGGAAGTTAAATTGAGGAAAGTTTGAAGTGATGTTTCTTTGGCTTTAGCTTGACAGGAAATCAAGTATACTCAATAACGTTCATATTATGCAGAATTTATCCATCCGAGTACAGAAAATCTAACCAAATTCCCATGTGTACCGGTCAGTACCATTAAATTCTCTCAGGTAAAGATTTGAAGCGATATACAAATGGGTAATGAACTGTGGAGAACCCACACATGTTTTAAAATGACAAATCAAATGTAACTGGAAAATACTTCACGGAAGCTCCTTCAGAATATGGGGAATAAATTCCTGATCATAAATAAATAGGCCGAAGTGCATAAGACTAGTAGTTGTCTATTCTATTCACTTTGATTTTGGCTTACATGAAGTATATACCCATTTTGGACGTTGACCTTTTCAGAGAAATACAGTTTATTCCGTATTTGAAGGTCGACTTCCTTGTGAAGAAAAGCTATTGCGTACACCAACTCCTACATAGTTGAATGAAAGTTCGTGCACAAATTCGATATTACGATTCTAAGCTGCCAGATACTTTAAAATAGCAAAAATACAACGAAACAATATTTTCAATTGTGTGAGCTTATTTTTAACCTTCGCACTGCCAATGGAACCTGTTTCCTACAACAATTCCATTTCAACGCTCTGGTACCTCCTTTCAGCCTCCTTTGTTTATCTAGACTTCTATCGAACCGCATCACCAACCCCATACTATCCTTTTAGCTAACCAGTGTGTGACCTAACTCTAACGGGGACATTGACACATGTCTAGACCTAACACAAGAGAATTTATATAAAGTCCGCTTATTGACGGTGGAAGATAAGTGAACGTGTAAATTTTTGTTAAAAATGCCAGGTGAATGTTCCTGTGAAGAAAAACTCCAGCTACACTCTAAAAGAAGGTCTGATCAGAGGGGCACCGAACAGGTATCTGGTCAAAAATTTGACTAGATCCAGCTCAAAAATTAATCAATTCTGATCATTTCTGAACCAAATCTAGTCAAATAATTGATCAGATTCCTGTTCGGTGCCCCTCTGATCAGATTCGGTTCAAATTTGACCAGACCTTTTTCAGAGTGATATAAGGCAGCTCTCACCTTTTTGTCTTCTATAGTGGCTAATCGATTTTATCTCAAGGTGGGTCCAAACTGGGCTTTAATTTGACAACCGAACTTGTGTACACTGGGATCTAATTGGACATCAGTTGGGTCAACTGACCTTTGTTTAGTCATTAGGCAACACTTTCGGTGACATAAGTTACCTCAACATTCCCAACTGTTCCGAAAGATACCATATGCATATGGAATACATATTATATAAAGGTTAGACATTTGTAAGTTACAAAGAGAAAATTGTAATGGAATTAAACAATCCCCAACTTGCTCTGGAACATCATTTGACATTTCATAATCATTTTGAATTGAATTGAAATTTATTGTCCACAATCGGAAATTTAGCTTTCACAGGTCATAATACATGAACAAGAAAAAAAAAACAATCGTTACATAAGAAGGCGATGCACTTACAAAAATACAGACATATACAGAAAGTCTTACAAATATTAGGACAATTATCTACGTACTTGTGAATTGAAAATATGTATAGTATTAGTACAAACAAGTATCTGTAATGGGCTCTAAGCGTGCGTGTTGGACATAAACGCTTTCCCTTGTTCCAGCATAAACCCATGATACAAATCAAGTTTGCCTACGTTTTACCTTATACTTTATCACACGAGAAAAAGGACTCCCTGATTAATTAAGCCAGTGCACTTGCACAACGTATACAAAATTGCAACGCAGAATTCAAATAACTCAAGGTGAGTTCCTTATAACTTACTTCCCTATTTCACGTAACAGTAAATTGCTTAAACGTAGCTTGAATTAGCCAGACGTTTATGATACAAAGCTTTATGGAAACCCATTTGGCAAGAATTGCAACCCAAAGTGCATGGATGGGTGAACTTTATTAAAACCGTACAGTTTAGTTTTCTATTGCCTATAGGCAGGTTCTTTGCTTTCAAAAGTTTTGCTTATTCGGGAGTATAAGGCATGACGATTTGGTTTACAATATGTGTTTAACGTCATTTTGTACTGAGTTAGATAACCTATCTTGTCAACAGGGATGGAGCCAGGTGAGACGCAAAGGGGCCATACCCCTCTTCTAGTCTGGGAAAGCTATCCCTTTTATTAGAGAAAAATTGATTTTTTTTTTTGTTGTTGTTATTGAAGAAAATTTGATTTCTTCAGGTTTTATAAGAATCTGCCCTTCATGTGAACAAAGTCAAGTGCACCGTCGAGAGTAACACACTCTGTAGAACCAATAATGGCTCCTCGATGAAACTGAAAATTGGGCCTATGCTTACCGTTTTTAGGGGTTCATGATATGGTAGTGTCAAGATCAATAAGACAGATCTCGCAAAAAAAAAAAAAAAAAAAACACACCACTGGTGCCTTACCTCACAATTGTTTTTTTTTTTGGCAACCCAACTTCCACTTTTTAAACGACCTGAAACAAAATAATCTGGAATTTCATTGAGAAGTTGTAACACTATGGAATGCAATAAGGGTCCTCGTATTCTGCCATCTTCTCAGATACTTCTTTTTCTTGGAAAATATTTTCTCATATTCCTTAGTACCCTGCTATTGTTTGAGATATTTCGTTTCAGAAATAGTGCCTTCTAGTTTTTTATATCTTCGTGACAAGCCTCAGTTTTCCACAATTTACAATATACCTGGAAACGACAAATTACTTCAGAAGGAACATAGCTGAGGTGGAAAAGTATGTGTAGTAATTTCTTTGCGCCCGGTTTCCGAAAAGTTCACAGGAAATCAGGTGCCACCAGATATTTTGTCGTCTTCAGCTATTTGGTTGTTTATTCACAAAGCATATAATATGCACTACTTAAATCGGGAGAGATAGATCTGATGAACGTTGAACCTAAAGTTACAACCTAGAATTCAACGAATGTTATCCTAACGTTCATTAGTATAGTACAAACTTTGACTCCTTATTGTTCCCTTTGAAAGGTTTATTCTTTGGAAGATTCAATGGAATGTTTTACTGGTAAACGTTTGTCAATACGTCTCTGAGAGTATGTTCTAAGAACCTTATGCTTGGAAAGGAAAAAGAGAAACCATTGACAAAAATACTACTGAGATTTGTAAAGGTCACGCCTTTTATTCCTTGCTGAAGTCGAAGGTATCTATGCAACTAGGATGGCGATTGAATGCAGTGTGCGCATGGGCGTAAATCCCGGGGGATGGGGGATATATCCCCCCCAACATAAGACTAGGGGGGATGGCCCATGTAATCATCCCCCCCCCCCATGTTTCAGTCTACAGATACGTGTATGATGGAAAGTATATTTTATTCTTCATCTTCGTAAGAAATTTTTTCAGTCTCGCTTCACTATCTATGACAGATGTTTCTCAAACTATCAGAATTTTAGCAACTCGTTGGCAATCTATCAAAATTTTCGCGCGCTCCGCGCGCTTCCAACCTTACGTCAGTGTCACTCATATTATCAATATCTTCCGACAGCAACTTTCGGAGAAGCACAGCAGCAAAATGTTGAAAGTTTACGAATTAATAGGTAAAAGACTGGCTTTGGCATGTAGGTTTGTTGGGCAATTGAAAGTGTCTCGATGTAGAGTCTGAATGCAGGTTTTGTAATGGAAATATTATTCGTCACTGGTTATGTAGAGGTCGTAATTTCATCCCATATCGCAAAGCTTTTTGCTGTTCTCCATGTCATGACCATTATTAAGGTAATAATACACGAAACTGTTCTGATCACGACACTTTCCGAAGAACAGATATACATCACGAAACAATCTGTGGGGGACCTCGCAACAATATGGGATCTTTCAATCTAATATATAGCATGATGTAGAAGGTTGGAAGTACGTATCTGCCGTTATACATTTTTCAAAAAATTTTACCAGAGCTTCGCCAGTTCGCGCTGAGCAATTATCGGTATAGATGGTGATTGTAAATACACTTATGACGAAAACAGCACCCTGTAACGCTCTTATTAGTCCTTCACCCTTTTTACTACACCTGTCAGGAAGGTCTAATATCACCTCCCTGTTCCTATACCTCCCTCCCTCTCATTTTTTCATTGCTGGCAGCCGTTCGTCCGGATTTTAGTTCAAAAGTAGTAAAAATACGATAGTTGTAAAGTGTTTGGCGTCGTACTCTATATTATCAGAAGGGAGGGGGCTTCAGGAGATTTGTTGACAACGTATCTGTCTCTTAACAGAAAACATATTCTCCTCTTTTACCTTACCAAAAATTAACATTCACTAAATTATGGACATTTTCCGGCCATATATGATCAGTTCTAAAAACATCCCAAAGATAGCACCATTTTGCATCTAAAAGACCTTAAATTAATAAAAGAAAATCTTAAAGGGGAGGGGAAACCCCTTCCCCAGGACGACACCTTTATGTAGTGACAAACGAAAGATCAAAACTGCTACATGCAAATGAAGGAACGCATGAAAAATAAAGGTGTAATTTAAGCAGACTTGGGGGAACTGAGGTATTATTACGACATCATCTATGGGCCCCCAGTCACAAAAAAATCTGGTGACGCTACTGATCTCAAGCCAACTTGCAGGTCTTGCAGTGATCTCCGAATTCAAAATCCAGTTGTCTGGTATGACCCTATATGTTGATTCCTGCCTTGAAATCTTAACAGGACATTGTTGCTCTTGTACAATTTCAATCCAGTGCAGCTTATCAACGAGTTTTGTGCTCAAAATAGTAGGCTATTTCCTAAATGCATGAATATACCAATAGCCTACCAAAGAACATTACCACTGAAAATAACCCCTCAAAACAGTCTTCCTGGCACTTCTGAGACATTAAAACCCAGGAGCTTCCGGGGGCTTTGCCCCCTGGACCCCCACCAGGGGCCCTAAGGCGGGTCCCTGGACCTCCCCCGTCATGGGCTCGCGCTTCGCGCTCGCTGTGCACGCTTCCTGTGCACATTTCTCACATTTGCGATAGTTCACCCCATCCCCCCAAGGTTGAAAAGAAATCTACGCCCCTGAGTGTGCGTATGTTTAGCGTGTCCTTGTGTGTATGTATGTGTCTTTGTGACTCTTAGCTTTTTAAAACGATATCTCAAGATAGCAATGATGAGTATTTTTCATACTAGTTATAAAAATTTATTATATTGAAAGGAAAGACCCTTTTGTTTTCAGTGGTGGTCAGAGGTCACATGAGGTCATCAAAGGTCAAAACCGAAAATATTGGATAACACGATACTTCCAAACAGGAATGATGGGAACTTTTCATAGTTGGTATCTAGATTTGTCATTTTCATTTGAACTGGAGGGTGATACATATTCGGAGAAAATCACTAGCGTAACTGAAGGGGGCAGGGGGCGGTTGCCCCCCACTTGGCTTCCTGAGATGGTCTGTCGGTACATTTGCTGATCTTGTTGGTACATCCGCCCGGTGTGAAAGACGACTAGTCTCCCCGACAGTTTAACAGTCTTTGCTCTCAAGAGGACAATTTCTTTAGTAAGAACCCAAAATTTTCGGCGCGCTGCGCGCGCTGTAGGGTCACTCTAGTTTCTTCAATAGTTCCTTTCCACATAGCTAGGTAGCATATATAAGTCCTGTCACCCTTACCAAGTAACATGTAGGCAAAGTACACAGGTTATGTAGAGGTCGTAATTTCATCCCATATCGCAAAGCTTTTTGCTGTTCTCTCGTGTGTGTAATGCCGTAGGATTAGTTGGTGAGCGACTAACGGAGCAAAATTTGGCTATTCCGTCGGGCAGTCCAGGTACTTTCGACACAATGTATGTTATCCCCGATACGGTCTACAATCCCTACAGTTTTTATTTTTCTTTATTGTTTTTAATAATTACATATGTTTTTAGTGTAAGCCTACTAAAAATTTTCGCGCCCTACGCGCGCTTTGCAATTTCAAGATTCAGACTCAAAAGAACACTGTAAGTGCGCAAGTCGGCTCTTGAAGTAATAAGTGATATTGTGCAAAATATGACCTGCAATGGCATGGGATAGTTAGGCACCTTCATATCTACTTCACACCACCCCCTCGGTAAAGGAGCTGACGGAACTTGGGGTCGCTGGCGTTGCCCGGGCCCCTGTTGGGAAAATTCTGTCCCCACGTATGGTCAATTTACTTGTTTTGGCTTTCCAACATGAGGTATTGGTCTCCTTAAAACTACTAAAAACCTCTTTCCCCTTCTCTATTACACCAATAGCCTAAATGCTGGACATTGCCATTGTCCAGATGATGACATGTGATACGGCTTGTTGTAAAGAGATAATTGGCTCGGCGATGGAGATAGCCTCGGGCGTTAGAAAGTGACATAAAATCCTACCCCACGAAAGTCCAATTTTCTGGGGTCGGAAATCTAGCATTTTTAACGTGTTCAATATGGTATGAAAAAGGGTCATTTCTGAGATAAAACCCAAAAATTTTCAGCACACTTTATCCACTGGTCCTCAGTTCCGTTACTTATAGCTAAATATAGTAGGCTACAAACCATTTCCATCTTTTCAAGTAACTTTATAAGTAGAATACATTGAATTATGTAAATGTGGGGAATTTCATCTCATTTCGCTATACTTAGTTAATGCTCTCTAGTCTGCTTGTAAGTGTTTTGCGGTGCGGCTAGTGACTAGAGGAGGGAAGTAAACTGTAAGTTGTGCTCGACAGGGTCCAGCTGCCAGGACAATTGACCGGTGTAAGCTATAAGCACAGATCTTTTTAGTGTGTAGGCTCACCAAAATAATTTCGCGTGCTTCTCGCGCTTTTTCACAGCTTTAGAGTCCGGCAAAAGCATTAAATCGGCGAGGAACTATTTTTCTATTGTAAATACAAATTGTATGCAAAATATGCCCGCAATGACATGGTACAGTACAGAGGTTTTCTTCAAATTCTCCCCCACAACCTCTCCACGGGATCTGAGCTGTCTGAGGCTTCGGGTCTTTGGCCCTCCCGTCGGGGAGTCTGTCCCAAGTCGGGCAAATCCTCGCGCCACCCCTGGGTGGATGGGGGGTCACGGGTGCGCGGGTGACTTGTTAAGTGATAATCCTTTGACACTAAGTGTCGGTACATTGACTATATGCTGTCGGTACATTTACCTCATTTTCATCCCTGCCTCCCAATTTAAGTACCTCAGTTACGCTACTGGAGAAAATCTGTTTTCTCTCTACTAGTAGCCGACTATAATCTCTTCTGGTGTTGTTCTTGAAATTTCAAAGAGCTTAATCGTTTCTAACAAATAAGCAGGGTCCCAGTGCCACACGACCACATCGTCTGCTACATCTTAAGGAGCACATCAGAAAATTTAACCCATTCCCTCACCATTGCTAGTCGGCTGAGTTGCAGACTAATTTGAAAGTTTCGACGCTTTTCGACGCTTTTGACAAATTACAGTGGTTGTCTTAGTCACATACTGGGCTAAAGTAAGGATTCTACAACTTGCGAGCCGATGCGAGAATTGAACAAAATCAGTCATTATAATTTTTAGACCTCTGGTCTTTTTGATCATTTGCATAGAGCAAAAATACTCTTCTACTGCGCGCACCTGTTTGCTAAATTGGCAATAAACAGTCGTTTTGTATTCAAGTAGATTACATTCATTTGCTCCTGACTGTTGGCATATAGTAAGACATCGAACCGCCGTTACCTGTCAAGTATTCCTGTAAATTTGTTGGAATGGGGAAAATGACATTTCCTAGGTACCAACCAAAGGGTGCAATTCCGTTAAAAAAAAGTGGTCCGCGATTATAGAATGTTCTTCATGCGCTGATGTGGAGCAATTTGGATTAACATAAATTAAAAGTTTTCCGATGTATCTCCTGATAATACCACCTCCCTGATTTGACATCGTTCTGATTGAAAAGCCGAAACTGAAAGACAATTCAAAGTCACCGCTGTAAACGACTTCCAAATGATGTTACTCTCGGGACTGAAATATTGGCCCATACAATACTTCAGGATATATGTTACAAAGATAAAATTAACGAGAAAACTTTGGGGAACCTTAGACAACGAAATCATGCACCTCGGTCACATATGTGTTACCTAAAATCTACACAAAGCACCGCCAGCTAAGTCAACAACTTCACTGGTAGATCGATAATTTGTAGCAACGGATCCCTTGCAGCAAAATATCTGGATTCGTGTACTACACTATTCCTCTCCGGGTATATTTGAGAAAAAGGAATCCTTACATGCGGTTTCTGAGTTTCTCAGGGGCTTAAAAACATAATCAGGACAATGGAGTTTGTAGCATTTCAAGAATGTTTTTTAAATTGTCCATTTGTCATTTAGGGGTTGAAAAATGGGAGGGGGCACTAGGCCCCTTTTCACCACAGGCTACTGTCCTGAAGACTCTGCAGTACAAAAATATCTCCTAGGGAAAAGAAACCCCTTTATTAAGAAACGTCTTACTAGAAATTATACCATAGAAGGTATTTCCCCTGCCACAAAAGGCAGTTGTTATGAACAAAGTGCTAGTTACCCTTACTCCAAATCCAGATATGGATTTATATCTGGATATATCTGGTTAAATACAGTCTTTATATGGCCATATCAAGCCAGATATACAGCCAGATTTAGATGCCTTGATACATTATATCAAGTTTTATATGGCCATATCAAGCCAGATATAACTTGATACAATGCAATTCCAGATATGCAAATAAAGTTTTATATGGCCATATCAAGCCAGATATAACTTGATACAATGCAATTCCAGATATGCAAATAAAGTTTTATATGGCCATATCAAGCCAGATATAACTTGATGAAATGCCAGTCCAGATATGTAAATAAAGTTTTATATGGCCATATCAAGCCAGATATAACTTGATACAATGCAATTCCAGATATGCAAATAAAGTTTTATATGGCCATATCAAGCCAGATATAACTTGATGAAATGTCTGTCCAGATATGTAAATACAGTTTTATATGGCCATATCAAGCCAGATATAACTTGATGAAATGTCTGTCCAGATATGTAAATACAGTTTTATATGGCCATATCAAGCCAGATATAACTTGATGAAATGTCTGTCCAGATATGTAAATACGGTTTTATATGGCCATATCAAGCCAGATATAACTTGATGAAATGCCAGTCCAGATATGTAAATACAGTTTTATATGGCCATATCAAGCCAGATATAACTTGATACAATGCAATTCCAGATATGCAAATAAAGTTTTATATGGCCATATCAAGCCAGATATAACTTGATATGCTAGATATGCAAATGAGCATTTTGTAAGTTTGTTTTATTATTTATTTGATTTGATTCTTGGAGATTGCTTGTTACAAACTAAGACATGTTTTGGATACAGCATCACCTTCCCAGACATTGCAGTTATTTAGTGGCTACACTTCTGTTAATACCGCAGTGTACTAAGTGAACTTAGGCAAATGATTTGCATATTTGGGCGGAGCTTGTATCTAAACCTACATTTTTCATGATTTAGGAAGTTGAAAGTAAAATATGCACTACGCAGTAAACAAAATTTAGAGACAAATACATAATAAAGTTTAAAATAAGAAGCCCATATCACTGTGATTACATAAAATAGGAAATTTCAAGGCATTTTTCTGTTCACTGTTATGAAATAAGTTGAATTTATGTACTTAAGTCTATTCAACCTAATACTTACATTCAATTCTGATTCATGGAGCACATAAACATTTTTTCTGGTGTTCAAAGTCTCCATGAGGAGAGTGGACTATAAGTCCTAACTATGATCCTTAACTAGAGCAGATATGGTCCGGATACAATTTTATCTGTGCCATATAAAGGCTTGATCCAGATGGACCTTTATCTGGCCATATATGGTTTAGATCTGGTTCTGGTTTAGATCTGTGTTATATCTGCCTAACTTTTTATCTGATCTGATATAAATTCCTAATTCTAATTAAATATAAAATCTGGTGCAGATATGGGCCGTATATGGAAATATATTCTGCTCATATAAGGACCATATCTGGTCCAGATAAAATTTTATCTGTTCCATATAGGGACTTGATCCAGATAAAACTTTATCTGGCCATATATGGCTTAGATCTGGTTCTAGCGTAGATCTGGGTTATATCTGCCCAATTTTTTATCTGGCCCAGATATAAATCCCATATCTGCAGCAGATATGGGCCAGATATGAAATCCATATCTGGCCCATATATGGAATTTCATATCTGGCCCATATCTGGATTTTGAGTAAGGGTAACTTGTGTGTCTAAATATACATCAAGGACGTCACCACTTGGTTTCAAGCAACCAACAGGTAGCGCACCTCTAATTATTACTCCATTAACTTACATCCTAATTTTGCTCCATTTTTGGCCTCTGGACCCTTATAGAAGTTTTCAACGGGCACTAGCTAGCCCTCATATGAAAGCTCACGATCTGTAGACTTTCACAGTAAATTTGTGTACCATGACTATTGAGATTTTGAGCTAGTAGAGCTTGCATAATTGGGTGGCAGTTCCTGCTTTTATACTTCCTTCAAAATGCCATTTGCATGGAAGTATGGATTGCAAAAAGTGCAAGAAATACCTTAAATTTTCTTTATTTCTGCGGGATGAGTGCTTCAATTTTTTTCCTACCACATACACATCACAAATTGAACTAGTCACTTCAGCTACAATGTCTAAAATTGGCTCCTAAAATTTTTTCTAGGGTGTTAAATCCTAGGTTAATATTCTCCGCAGGAATTCTCCTTTAATTAGTCGTGTGCTACCTACACCCCTCACGTAGCACCCCATCAGTTACATTTCCATTGACTCATACACTTAATTTGATCCCTTTTGTGGGCACTGGACCGTTGTTGAAGGTCAACAAAACCCTCCTATGAAAGACTACATGTAGTCCTTTCATACTGGTTTTAAATTTGTGTACCAACAACGTTTAGACTTTGAGCTATGAGAGCTTGTGATACAGGCTGGTTGTTGCTGCCTGTTCACTTCATTCAAAATGCCATTTTGCATAGGGGAAGAATATATCATGTGTCTAAAATACCTTCAGTTTTCTTCTTTTTTGCATAATCAGTACTTCAGTTTGTTTTCTACCTCAAATCTCTCATCAGTTAAGAATATTATTACAGCAACACTGTCGAAAGTAAGCCCTAAAATTGTTAAGGGTGTGAACTTCCAACGGCAATACCATATACGGGGAATAGCCTTGAATTGGTGGTGGTCTACTTTCAAATAAGAACAAGTTACCTAAATCTAGCTAAACTATAGCACTTGGATTTAATTTCGGGTGACCCGTTAGATCCCGTCCGTGCTGTCTATTTTAGTCGCATTAATGGGGGATGACCCCAAAACTAGTTCAAAGAAAGCTTGTGTCTTCGGCGTATGTCCTACGATATCGTTATCTTTTCATTTAATCAACCACACATCTAGTAATTTTTAGGATGCAAGGGAGATTCTTTCTCGGTCCCCTGCAAGACTTACTCATCCCGGCCAATTAGCCCTTCCTCCCCACTTGTAGGTCAAGATCATCATCATGGTTCTCGTCATTGTCATCGCCTTTATCATCATAATAGCACGAACCTAAAATTTGAATTAAATATAAGCTTGTCATAGGGCTCTCCATTAGCTTATAAAGGTTTTTGGCTGCCATGTTGTTTTGAACGTATATAATGTTGTTTTTAATGTTTAAAGTTGACGTTACAATTTTTTCAAGTGCACTCGTTCTTCGCAATAAAAACGATTTCAGGCTTAGATAAGACTACAGGTTGTGAGTTTCTACCCGTGTTACGTGTAGAGGAAAGAGTACCCAATAAGATGTTTCTAAATTGCCTTTTCATTTTCATTACACTAGTTTGATCCAACTAACAAGGTCAGAGAAGTGGAATTTTCGGTAAACGAGGAGACGTTACTATAAAACCATATTCCACAGAAACACTTTGAGGCAGATCAATAAATAATTAGTATCATAGAATTTATCCAATTTGACTGTATAAAATATAAATTGAACTAAAAACATTTATGTATATACTAAGAAACTATCCCTGAGTTCAGTCATTGTAAATTTATTGTACATAAACACGTAATAGTTACCCTTTGCAGAGACTTGAACTTACAGCGTTCGTTTTTTTTTTTTTTTTTTGTATACTTTCTTTTGGTTTTTAAACGTAGCATATGCTCTGCAAAGAGTACCTATTGCGTGTAAATGTCATAACGGCTAACATAAAGGAAAGATGGTATGCCCCTGAAATGCATGCAACTTTTGCTGTTCGTTGGTATGAAGCTGATATGATGTTGGAGTTCCCTTCTCCTATATGGTGAATTAGGCGAGGTACGGGGCATCGAGTTCGATAGCTTTTTGCATTTCAAGACATGCAAACTACTCTGTTGTTCTTCTGTTTCTGTCATTAGGGACTTGAACCACTTCCTGAAATTCCATCACAGAGGCGAGACCCTTTTGAAGAATATGTGAGTAAAATGGCTTTATTGTACCATTTATTTCCTTTCAAATTTTCAGATAGGAGGAGAATTAAGACATTTGTACGCTGACTCATTGCTAACATTGCCACAACAGGCAATGTTGCAAAAGTATTTTGAGTACTTGAAACCGCCTTATCTAAAACAATTTGCCTAATGTAAAACCCGATGTAATTCAACAGTATTTCAACCATTGATATAAGGATACAAGAAATATACACAAGAATGATTGAAAAAAAAGGTTTTAAATGGTTGATGAGATAACAAAGGTAAGCAATTGAATACTCGTTTGTCAATCCCGTATCAAACAAAACAGACTAAGAATATTTCAATTGAAGGACGAACTGTGTGTAAGGCTGTGGTACTAAGTGTTGGAATTTTGAAACATGAACACAGCTAAGATATAACATAAACGCTTAACAATGAAACGATCTACTGCGTATAAACTTTCCGGTGATTTTCATCAATACCAGGGCTAGATTTTTAATGTATTCATAAAGACATTTATAAAATTTAGATTTGTATGTAGAATGTACAAACATCTTTAGAGACTCAAGAAAAAAACGCAAGAGAAAACTCGCATAATTGTCTCCAGGTAGAGTTATTTATTGTGTGAAGAGTTCGATCGCTGTCATCAAACCACTGCCCAACTGACTTTTCATCTGAAAAATACTTCCTTTTAAATGCTTCTTCTTTTAGTTTTTCTCCCTATTTTCTCATTAGTTACATTCCATTTTACCCAGTACCTAAGCTTACATGATTGGTTTGTACTCCCAATTAGAGGGCATGCCCGAAAATAGCGGCTCATTCAGTCTATCCCTGGGAGCCGAACATGTCACAAGTCCTCTGCTAAATCTGGATTCGTAAAAATGTCTTTCCCATACGTGTTATGTTCGTGTGCTTGGAAGTCCGTAAGAAAACGGATACCAGATGTCCGTTTCTCGTACGTCCGCTGTTCGAGGGCGTAAGTCTTCCGTACGTGTCTGTGGACGTGCGTAAAGAAACGGATACCAGGTGTCCATTTCTCGTACGTGCCTGTAGAAGTCCGTAAACTCCTAGTACCGTGAGAATACACCACTTGTCAAGTCTTGGTGATCGGTCTACAATAAATTGCATACTAAATTGAGCTGCGTAACAAATATCTGGCATTTTACACTATTCATTTCACTTTCATTAACATCGTTATTTTAATGAATCTTCCGATACAACATTAACAAATGTTATGTGCTTTTAAAGTTCGTTTGATACATTTATGGCAATGTAAAGGTTAATTATTGCACCCAGCATCACTGATAACAGTTGCAATGTTTTTTAGAATGTTTACAGCGTTGCTTTTATCTCAAGAGTTTCGGTGAAAGTGGTCTCAAATGCTTTCAATTATCGTGGTCTCAAATCACTTACCAAATCGATGTAATGCCCATTATTATATATTGAGGGTTTTCTAGTTATCCCCTTACACAGTAAGATACAATTAGGCTCAGAAATTCAAGAACAATTCAGCTACTGCGCATTTCCTGTATGAATATGAGCAGTTGAAGCATTTATAAATTTACTCCCATTGTGTTCGTAGCAGATTTCGAATATGCACCTCTTCCGAATTTTAATATTCGAAAGAGCTTGCATGGTGAGTCATAAGGTCTGCAGAGTATGGAAGTCAGTACCCTGCGTTCCCAAAGTTACCTGATCTAAAATTACCAAAGCTTTTTTGTCTTACCAGACCCACCATAAATAAGCAATGCAAATGTGGTCAGTTCAACTACAGAGGGAGGGTCTGTAATAAATAGACATGGAATTTCCTAGTCAACCAGAATATCTATGAGAACCTGGTATTGAAAGATGGGCAGAGTTATCACAGAGAATCCGAATTCGCATAAAAATCTAAATTTACAACAATCACATGTTTATTTGGAAAGAACTTGGCATGAAACCCTTCATAGCTAAATTGCCAGGAACATGATACGACTAAAATTTTAATTCAGATAATTCACGCTTTAATTTTGTATAAATATCTCTTTCGTACCTCATCAAACTAAAATTTAAGTCCAAATAATGTTTTTGTACCAAGTCAGTAACCAGTAACCTCCAGTAACGTTCATTAGCAAAGGATGTAACATAACGAAGCTTTAAAAGCAACTAAAGTGTTTTTTCCCGAATGAAGGATTTACTAGTACCCTCACTGCTCTACTGCCATGACCAGGAACCAGGAAAAAAAAAACAAAAACACCGGTGAACGATATTGTTTAGCCCTCGACGCTGACAGACTGAAAATGTAATGACTTTTTGGAAATTTAACGACCAATCGATTGTTTTATCATACGTTAATAATTTAGTAGTGCCATCCTCGCAGGTCAGTTGTTATGACTTTGAAAAAATACAGTTCTAGTACAAATCAATTGGTTTCTACTGTATGAGGGATTTACCAGTAAAAGCTTCATATGCCAGTCGCTGAATTTGTGACACGTGATTTGGCGAGACTATACTAGCAAATACTTGCGACTTGACTTGGACTTGAAAAAAATGACTTGTGACATGACTTGGACTTACCATAAATCATTTGCTACCAAAGCAAGTCATAAGTTCGTTTAGCGACCCTATAGACCCCATAGATTAGCGTGCATCACCAAATATATCAAGATCGTGCTTCGTTCACCCTTCGTTGATTCTGGACTAACCTGACTAGGATAACTGGTTTGGTTATTGAGAACACCCCTCCATCGACTCTGTGTCATCCTTTTGCTATGGAGGCCTTGACTGTCGCTGCCCCCTTTTCCATTAAACGTGTGTTCAGTCATGAAAGACCACACAGGGTAAAGTAGGGTTATAAAATGTACTATGCAATTTAATTATTTGAAATGGGTAATTGTTAATTTAAAATAGTTCCTATTTATTATTTACGACAAAGCAGACCTTCTTCCAAAGCTACTCCACCCAGGGTCGCTGTACAGGGCACGCACATGGCTGTGCGGAGAGGGGAAGCAGGCATGTTTTTTCATGAAATACTTGAAATATCAACACTTGACTATACACCGAAGTCACACGAGTCCACTGTAGTGGTGGACCTTTTGACCACAAACCGATCCATTTTGTCAGCAGGCCGGTGTTGTGAAACTGTTGAAGAATCCGATGTTCATATTGCCAACGGGGATAGCCAACTTTCTGCTGCTGCCTCGCACCTATTTGCGAAATCGAAATGAAATGCTACCTCGTTATACATATGTTTTCCCACCACTTTGTTTATTCCTTTCCAGGTTTGTAATTATTTTGTGCTGCCATGCATTCTTGCACTTCTCGAATGTTCACGATATCAAACCTTATTCATCTCTGAATTCACCCATAAGATAAACAAATTGACCACACTGAGGTCATATACTGTAGTCTCACGAGGAATCCAAACCCATCACTTAATGGTCTTTCATTTTCCTTTTCAAGAGCCTCACGAAGATTTCAGCAGTGCCAGTTTTTGCGACATACCCAAACGTATTACCGCAGGATGTGAGTTGGGGCGGGAACATGTTCATAAGCACTGGTAACATGTACCAAAATGACCACTAGAAGACCACTGACATTTTATTTCCCAATACCCTTAATTAAGCAGTTACCAAAGTTATATCACAATGATAAACACCCAAGACTCTCACTGCATAAATCCCAGCTGGGGAAAATTTCTAATTTATAAAATGACCTCAAAATGACCCCTAGGTGACCTTTGACTCCAATTCCCCAACCACCACTAATAATCCATTATTAAAAAAAATATTGAGTCAAATTTTGATTAAAATTTGCCAAAGCATGCGCTTATGGATTAAGTCTTGATTTTTGATACTCTCTCGTAACATTACTATATATGGCCAATTAAATTAAAAACTAAATATAAGGAATTTAGATGAGCAGCAATGAAATCATATAATTCATTAGACTTTGTGTCCATAGTAAAATGTAGAAGACTAAATATGGCCAAAAAACACGCAAGAATCACTGTTGAAAGCTTTTACGAATGGCCGTTTAGCACCAAGGGTAGATCTTGAGCAGACCTTGGGCAAAGTAGATAAACTGCACAGACACATGGACCCTTTTCCATATAGCAGTCACAAAGGATTGTGGGATACACTTTTGAAGTGGGGCGTTTTTCTCAATGGCATTCTACTGTGTCCAAAAACGACGCACACCAATATCCAATCCCACAATCCTTTGTAATTGCTATTTGGAAAAGGGTCTATGGGTAAGTTAGGTTCTTAGTCTCATATGTACTAGTTGCCTGGCTGAGAAAGATCTTCGCACAGAAGCTTGCGAAAATATTTGGATTGTTATTTGAGACTCTTTTGGAAATGTCAGGTCCATGTTTAGACCATATCTTTGACTATTTACATTATTTTTGATCTTACAAGGATCAATCCTGTAACTGACATACAGTAAACAGTGCAGACTTTTATGAACAAAGCTTAACGTACATTTGCAACCCAACCATGAATTTCGGGTCTAAAATCTCTGCCTTTTGGAAGCCAAAATTAACGTTTGTATAGATTACAGATTACCAAAACTATCAAAGCTAGAATTTTTAAGGTTTCATAACTTTTCAATCTATTTTGAAGTAATGCGGTTTGGATTAAGATTCTGAGGGTTTCAGTTAGCGGCAAAGTTTCTTGTTTGAGCTATGTGTACTGCCCTTGGGCCAGTGCGCAATACTGGCAATGAGAGACACTCTTACAATATATCTTGGTAAATACATTTTACAATGCACATGTAACAAATGTGTAATGGTCCTCCCATCGTTTGAAATTGTGTTAAGATCACTTACGGTATTTCCATGAGAAGTTGATCCCACAGAAGACACAGTCTTAAAAAGTTATTGTGATTCATTGCTTACTTTTCTTACATCATTTATAATGTTCTAAGGGCTTAAATTTGACAAAATTTAGATCGAGGAAGGTGTACATTTTTCATAGAATCTGCATTTTTTCAATAATATTATTGACAAAGGTGTTCTTTTGAAGAAAACCCTGTGTCATAATATACCCAGTACCAGTCAACCTTGAGAAGTCAATAAAATAAAGTGGCAGTGAAGGACATATACTCCAATTCGTTGCCAGACTTTCCCTGTTCATTGCCAACTCTTACGACCGTCAGTTCTGTGGGATCATCTTGGCATGTTGAATCTCTTTGAATTTCTGGACACTGTGTTTTTCCCAAAACCTGACGAATTTACAGAAAATCAGCAATAGTTAAATTCATTTAAGAAGGGCACCGATAGACATGCACATAAGGACACTGCGGCAATTTTTGCCGCCGGTGGATAATTTTCAAGTGGCAGCGCGGCCATTGCAATGACATGATAGCCATTGAATTCGTTGCCGTCGTTTATCTCGAGCCCTGAATACGGTTGGTCGCGTGACGCGTATGATTTCTAGCGAAGACGAATTTGATACGAAAGAAGAGAAAAAAAAAAAGAACTGCAACAGAAAAAATGGGCCAATAATTTAGGAAAAAAATTATTTCTAAAGTTATTGGGCGGAAAATTTACGTAGGCGACTTTGCGCAATATGGCACTGAAATTTCGCACTCATCAATTCACTTTCGGGTGCTGTTTTGGACCTTTCGGGGGGAATCGCACTCCGCCCCCGTGTTTTTCTGACGCTGCTTACTAGTCCTGACGAATAAGCTCCTTCCTTAAAATACTGAATCAGCCCATGTCCGGTTACAAATGTTGCAGCACTAAGTGTAACTACATATGTATAGAACACACCTGAGAAATGTAGGCTAAAGCTCTTTAGTAGGCTCATTCTTTCTTTTTAAGCAAGACACTTTTACTAAATAGCCCAGATTACCTTTAGTTTAGTGCTGAAATTCCTTACAAAGTGTTTTAACGAATACTTTTTTCGAATTTTATATCATGTTATTTCTAAATTTCTAGTTTATGAAATCTTAAAATAAAAATGTTAAGATGCAAGTTACAAGACGTAGAAGGTACCATTTTCTGCAATGCAGGAGGCATTTGTGACAAACATTTTCTTGATAGGCTTATATACTCTACGAGGCAATGAATGGTGGGCTTGGAGCAATGCATTGAACAACTGAAGAAAATCACTAAATACTAAGTATTTCTAAACAAATAATACGTTAAAATCTATAAGTGTCATCTCGCCAGATGACACCAACTTGCATCTAAGGCAAAACACCATATGTAAAATTTCCTCAAAGTTGGACGTTTAAGCTTTAACAAAAAAGAACCATTTTTCATCTATATGAATTTACATAACTCAAAATTTTCTCATAGGACCAGTTTGTCAGTCTCTCCCCTAAAACAACATCCCTTCCTTTTAAGCCAGTCAGGAAATAAGAATTACACATAATTCGATCTTCTACACATAAAATTAAATTTAGTAGCTTTCCAAAGATAGCATCATTTGGCACCTTCATATACGTGAAAGCTACCCCTCAGCTTTAGACCAATCCCTTCCCTGGCAAAGCTGACAAAGGAAAGATTCCTCAGGTGTCACATTCC
Organism: Holothuria leucospilota; assembly: GCA_029531755.1. Lineage (NCBI taxonomy): Eukaryota > Metazoa > Echinodermata > Holothuroidea > Aspidochirotida > Holothuriidae > Holothuria > Holothuria leucospilota. The sequence goes on along the minus strand of CM055969.1, from coordinate 30,010,637 downwards.
TTGAGTACGTCCCTGAGGGCCTACTTAGATAAAGCCATTAACCCCTCCCCCTTGGGATTTTTCCAAGGCTACGGCCATAGTTCAAATTTATGTGGATAAGTAGCGATGGTACACAAGACAATGATATCCTAATGACAAAGTTTGTTGAAGTCATATTTATTCTTCAATCAAATGAATATAAAAAATAAAGCATAATAAATCATTTTCATAAGCAACATATTCTAAGTGCATAATTACTTGCTAATACATAGATTTTCATTAACGCAAGTGCCACTGCACAACGAATTACTCACGATCTAAGTTTGATCGACCATACATGCAACAGGCCTGTTAAAATCAAACTTAAACTTGCTTTACTCTTTGTGTAACTGGTCATGATGGCATGAGGGTATTCACTTCATCCTTTCCAACAGAAAGGGTAAACCACACTGGACTAACTTGCAGCCCAGTTCAGGCCTTTTGCTACTGACGAACTTAACATTAATATAGTCAAACCATTTCGCCTCTAGTTTGAACGTTCCCCTAGTACGGCTCCTGTCCTCCAAGTACCTACCAGTTCGTCGTTATGTTATTTGCATAAAAACCGTTTTCTTGAGTTAGAACAACATTGCATTTAGCTAACGACGAACTCCATGATAGGTTTACAGTCCGATACCTTGGTCTTTAGAAAGATAGGCCTATATACCTAAAGCCTAGAAAGGGAGTGTCTGTTGGGCCATTGACGTATTTCGTAGCCGGTAACGTGTCTATTCGACCATGGAGCTGCTTGGAAAGAAGAGACAGCAGAGTCTTTGTTGCTTAATGTTATTGTTTAACCCGTCTTTACACTTTAAACACAATCTCACCTCTTTATCAAATCAATTGAGCATTAGTCCGTATACCTACGATTCTTATACTCCATTATTATGCCAGTTAATTCCTTTGAACTTCTATCATATGTTTCCAAAAAACAAGAGTACAAAGCGTTTTCCGTGTGAAAAGAAGTATTTTATTCTATTTTACTCATGATCAAATGTAGATTATTATTTAAATGACAATGCACGGTTGACTAATTAAAATTACATTCAGTAGAAATAAACGTATACTTTATTATAACCCCTACAGCTACAACAACGTCCCCCAAATAAAGGAACTTTGTCATTTTTCCAGAGATACCACGCTCTTCTCAATGACTTACTCAAAAGGGAAGTATACACCTTTCCCTTTCCTCTTTAATGACAAAATTTAGTTGTTTTAAAAGACGGCCCTTACTTAGTTTTATGAAATTGAGGGCAAACGTGCATAAAAAATGCGAATTTCAAGAATTCTCTGTAGATCCAAATAACACATTATGACGAAAACACCTGAATGGCTATGCCAGGTTTATTACGGTGGAGGAATAATTTGGCTATAACTGTCGCCTATCCTTTGCAGGTAATGAGCGTTTTCAGCTTTGGATTGTCAAAACTGACGATTACCTCAGAGGGTTATAAGCAGGTTTTACTCCAGCTGTAGTAGCTCCACTTTTCAACCTTCTATGAGTCCAGGTTTCCAAATATTTCTGTTCGCCCTATGAGCCCTCCCTCCTCACATTAGGTCATTGTCACTGTCGTCGTCGTCATCTTAATCGTAATCTTCATCATCATTATATTCTTATCATAATGACACGAACCTACAGAATTGATTTAAATCGACGTTACCCATATGGCTTTCCCTCAACTTATAAAGCCACGGTTGCCATACTCTGTTATAATGTACGGTTATCAGCGTAAAGTTCAAGTGCAAGTTCAACACTAGTTGCAATTAAAATCAATTCAGGTTAGAGAAGACGTAGTATAATGAGTGTACACCCATGTTACGTGAGCGACGAACACAACGTGACAACCTTTAAATAAATGGAGAAAAAAATGAACCAAGCAAAGCTCCTCAAGGTAACGATGAGTCCTATTTTTTGAGGAAATTTTACTCAACAAAATGTCTCTAATTTGGCTTTTCATGGGAAGCGAAAATTTCTTAAAAAATTAAGATTTAGAAATGTTTTGATGAAGTTAGCAGTGCCTGAGCGAGGTAGCTTTATAGGCAAATTAGGGTGCATTTCGGTTCAAAACATTTTCTGGGAATGATACGAGTCAACCGATGTTGGTGCGCCTCTCAGGTAATGTCACTTTATGCAAATGTCACCCCCTCCCTTGTTAACTGTTTTTCTCCGTCCCCTAACCGGAATGGCTGACTTGAAGTCTGGATTAAATATTTCGCAATGTAGTCATTTTTTGAATACAGTTTTTTGACGGTTAATGCCTTTTATACAAATCTGGAAATTTCACATCAGGGAGAAATGTGCGTTTAATTCAGTGTTTTGATACTACAGCACAGAATAAACCTGATATTAGAATATTGTTGTAGTGGTCATTAAATACCATTTCAACAGGACTCACAGCAGTGTCGATACTCCACAGAAACGTCTTCAGGCAGACCAGTAAACAATGAATAATGCATTACCTCTAGTACAGTTTGATTATATAAAGAATATAAAGATTTAAGCTAAACATAATGAATGTGTGTAGATTCTGAGAAATTGTCTCTGAGTGAAGTCATTGTAAGCATCTATTATACAGTAAAGGGCAGCAAGTGATCTGCAAAGGGTGACATTTACGTGCAATTGTGACAATCTCTAATGTAGAGAATTATGAAATGCCCCTAAAATGCAGTTTTGGTGTTCGTTCTTGTGTAAATGAAGATGATAAGATGTGTTATGAAGATATCATGTTATATAACGTTTCTTTCTTCTGTAAGGTTATAAAAATTATGGTACACGGAAATCAGGTTCATTGCTAGTATTATCACAGGACAGCATCTAAAGATGTAGCGTACTCTGTCGTTTTAACTATTCTTTTTCTTTCATTAGGGTGCAGGACCATCGAGTAGAAGAGACTGTTTCGAAGACCATGTGAGTAAATTCAGTAAAAATGGTATTATTTAACCGGTTATCTCCTTTAGAGGAGGAGAAGAATTAAGATATGACTCAGGCTTGACAATATCACAATAGTAAAGGTCCTTGAATTATTTTGTGTAAATGAAACCACTTTGTCTATGAAAGTTTCCTAATATAAAGCGGATGTAATCCAACAATATTTAAACTGCTGGTGCAAGAAATTTATATTTGCTTCTTTGAGGAACAACAAGACATTAAAAGGGGTTGATTAGATAATACAGGGAAGCTACTGAAAATTAGCATGTCCAACCCCCTTAGCGACAAAATAGACTGCCATATATAACAATACGTCATAACGCAATCAACACCAGAAAGATAAAGGAAGTGAGCTTGGCTAGAACAAAAAAAGATCAAATGTAATCATATAGCAAGTAGAATTTTGGATTTCTTTTAATACACCTGAAGAAGTAAGAGTATCAAATTCGGGTGAAGGATGCTTAAAGTAAACTACCGTAAATACCTTATGTCACGCTGGCTAATTGAGAATCTACAGAATAAGATGATATCATATGTAATATTTGTACTAAAGTGTTATAACATCAAGTACGAAGAGCAGAAGAAAACAATGTCGAAGAAAGGGTTGTTACTAAAGTTGAGGAAGATTGAAACATAAACGTAGCCATAATGTAACGTAAGGGCCAAGCAATGACATAAGCTACTAGTTAATAACTTCGCAGTGAATTTTACCGAGACCAGGGCTAGATTATGCAATGTTTTAGGACAGTTTTAAACTTTAGAACTGTCTGTAGAGTGTTAAAACATAGTGCGATTTTCAGCGAAAGAAATATTTGAGTTGATCATATTGCTTTTAAGCCAAAGTTGTCCAATGCTAACAATATAACAATTACAAACATCAAGAACTTCGTATCGAAGATATTCATATCACCTTCAATAAAAATTAGAATCAGTCTTCCCATAACACCTACACAAAGCAAAGTAATTGGCCTTCTAAGTTTCCTGTATACTTTTATAAAACTTGTTAATTCACTAGGGTCATAATTAAACGAAGCAACACGAATAACCGTTGCAGGTTTGTGTTGGAATATGAAAATGTTGCTCTGCTCGCACGAATTTTGTTGAAATATTTTTTTGGCGATGAGAGTAAAAAATACCACACTTACTCCAAATTTTCCTTATTATGGGAAGTTAAAACAGTAACAGTGGGGGATCAGTTAATGTGACTTTTAAAAACGCTTCAAAAAGATACTGCAGCCCAAATTTGAATGTCTGCACTTTACTACAGTTAAACTTTAAAGTGTAGTGGGGAAATAATGTCGGTAAATGTATCTGTTCGAGGCTAGTTCAGCTAACGTAAAGATTATGTCTGTTACCTGGTGTGTTCATGCTTAAGACAAACATAACCATAAATACAGAAAAACGGGTATTCACGAGACAGCTCATCACTAAAAAAAAAACCAAAAGAAATGTTGAACTTCTTATTAGGGGATAAATGCGAGGGTGCCCCGGTCTTAAATGTAATTTAAGATGGACGATGACGTCATCACAGAGGCTGAGCGGACCGAGGCGACATTTATAAACACTCAACACTAAAATGTTTGAAATTGACCAAAACATTGAATTTTCGACAAAATTTTACAGATCACATCTTAATTCTCCCAGCTAACTTTGGGCTCTATTATGACGTCATGTTCAGTTTCTTGCGATAGTAGCGAACAACTTCAAGCCGAAAGAAAGTGGACAACCACGCAAATATTTTCACTTTTTTAAAACAAATTCATTTAAAACTCAATCTTTTGAACAAAGTTAATTTGATTGACATAACAAATACGATGTCTTGTTGAATCTGCTTTCTTTGTCTTACATCACTTACCTGAAGGGTCAAATTGATACGGGTTAGTACCAGTAAGCGACGTATACATACACAGGACACAACTGCACGAAATATACAATACCCAGTAACACAGTAGTTGGCTACACACGCTATGGCACACAGTATAGTACGGGGGGGGGATAACTGCATGTATCGGGAGTTGTGAGAGAAGCGTTCGCTTTCAAGGTGTGGGGCGTTCGTTTTCAGTAGTACTACAGTACGCGAAACTCCGAAAAAACACATAGGGAAATGTATTACACGCTCAAACCATGCGCACGTAAACCACGTATTCTAATTTTCATAAATGTCAGAAAACCGGTCTTAAATGAGATTTAAGACCGGTCTCGAACAGTAAATCAGCAAATCAGAATGCAGGAAATCAATAAAAGTGTTTATGAATGTGGGATAATCTGTCCAATTATGTGTTTGTGTCTTGAACAACGGTGCTAGGCTTATCCAGTGGAGGTTCGAAACCACGAGATGAAATGTGTTTGTAAAGGTTCTGGCAAAATTTGTAAATACTCTTTATTCAGCAATGCTTAGACTATGCTATGGGTTAACCATCATGACTGCAGGAGGATTTTACTATCTGATGTCCCTGTACTTTCAGCAACAGTTTTTTCATTTTCCTTTGCCAAATCCTTTTAATAAGAGTATAACAACACCAGAGCCTGCTAGCTTCCTTTCAGAACGGATGTCCTAGAATCGTATGCCGAAAGATTTACAATCATATGTGAGCTGTATAAGTATAAGTTTCTGAAATTTTGGATTCCAATTTCTATGGCCAATGTTCATGAAGAGTTGACTCTTGACTGCAAGTTTCATAATTTTTCTTCTTCATGCTAGTTCTACGTACCCTGTTCCGTCTGGAATATTTATGCAATTCGTTTAATTGGTGATGAACCTTGGTATTATCATTTTTAAGTTATTGCTGCTTGCCCTTACCATTTTCTACTTAAACTTCAAAATTTGACGTTTATTAGTTCATGTGGTCGAGCATGTTTCTCAGAGGTTTTATCTATGAATCCAAAGCACCTTTATGTAGACCATTATGGCCAACTCGAAACTGTTTTCTGGGTTTGTTTCTGCGACTTTTTTCGTTGCGCAAAGTTTTTCCTTTGTTACTGCAACTTTATCTTCGTTTCTGGCTGAAAAGGGACCTAATGTTACAGGAAAACGGTATATATTAAATGCTGATCTAATGTGCACATTGTGTGGCAAATTGAGACAACTGATTAGTTGATGAGTTATATTAAACGCCCCTCTAATGTAATCAAAGTACATAAAAGGATACGTGTAACAAATCTGTCAGTTCAAACATGTTCATTATAAAACATACTGTAATGAAAGAACAAAAAAAAAGGAACAACGTTAGGAGACTTTTTTTAACTTATTCCCCATGATTACAGCTAGCCATGGCCCAATTATGATGATGGTAAGTTCAAAGAAATATGTCATCAAATCGAAAGGGGTGACGGCAAAGGTGATTGCAGTTCCCTGCGAAGGAAGGGGATGTCTTTCTACTCCCCACCCTCCCCATGTTCTTTCTATTTTTGTGTAAAGCAGTTAACTGTAAAATTGCAATTAAGCTTTCACGTATTATCGAATATGTATTGTGGTCTAAAGGCACCGTAACAGCAAGTAAACGCCGTCACTTACTTTACTGCTGTACGCGATTCTTCTGCTTTTCCTTGTAAATTTACTGCGTGTAATATTCTCGGACATTTTACACCAACGTGACCAACGTATATTAGCTATTTTAGCACCAGCTTATTCATATAATACAAGACTACTACATACAGGTATAAGAAGGGCCATGCAGAGAAAGTTTTGTGCGGGGCTGCCTTAAGTGGATAAGGCCACTTCCTTCATACTTTATAAAATAATTACAAATGCATGCGTGACAGTACCTTCAAACGGAATGTTCGAGTCAGGAAGAGAGTTAAACGTTATCAAGTTTAAAAGATCAGCATCATGCGAAGCAAACCTGCAAGAAGAGTTTACGGGGTGGAGAGATATATCGCTGTCTCATTTCTTGTCACTTAGAAAGGTTTTTAACTAGTTTACTAATATCAATGATTTTCAAAGAAGCTGGTCAGAACGTTTTACCATCCTAGATTCAAGCAAAATTATAATACTATACAGCTTGTATTGACCAACAAAAGTATACAAAAAATCATAAATTCGGCCTCTAGGGGATCCAGAGGTATCACTTTGATCATAAAGTTTACCATTCTTAAACCAAGCCTGTAGCCAGAGAACATTTGGAAGGGGGCACTTAACAAGATTGGAAAAAGTAAAGCGAAGCTTTAAAAATTGTCCAAAGAAAGGCACAAACGATCACTTTATATCACAACACACACCGACTCACGTAATTATTTTTATGTATTCATGTTTCATTAAAGTTCCTCCTGCGGATCGATAAGACTTAGCTTTTTAGTGGTTGCAGGCAACGTTCTTCGAAGAAGCAGTTTCGTGATCGAAACGGATATTTTTTCTTTTCCATTTAACACATGTTCAATGAAATCTTAGAAATGCTTGTTACTCTTTCTATTCATGTTTGACATGTATTGGATATGAGAAAGCCTGGGTGCCACTTTTGCTATTCGTTCACTAGAAAATTTCAACCAATAATACTGACATCGCACACTGTATGTGTATTAGTGAGCAGTGACGTCAAGCTTCGGAGAAGCGTTCTTATCTAGGATATTATCAGTTTTAACCCAGGATGATTGACTATTTAAGTTTCCAATAACTTAATGTATTTCGCAAATTTTATCTTCTTTTCATATACTTGAAAATCTAGATAAGAAGAGGAATCAATGAAAATGTTAAGTTTTTTGGTTCACAAGAAGCTTGTTTCCATTTACATTTTTCGTTGGCTTCAAACTCTGCGCGTGTTGGATATTCATTTGAGCTGAGTGATATTATCCCTGATTTAACCTCCACGTTTTTGTTTGTTTTTTTTTTTTGTGAGTTTTTAAAAAATTTGCTCCCTGACGTCGAGGGCAAGAGAAAGACCAAAAGTAAGCAAGCCCCACCTCACGGCAGGGTTACTCGGACAGTTCATGAGGAGGACATCCCTCCTGTTTAAAAAATACATTACTCATATTGCATTTAACAGTGTTCCCTCCACTGTTGCCCCTCTCTCTCTACCCATACACAAATCACTGTTTACGAATAGTATTTGCGTTCTCTCTGTTTGACCATTATAAGCGCGGACAACAAACTGAATCATAAGAGGATTAAAATATGTTTTTGTTTAAGGTCTCTGTACAACTTATACTGATCGTTTTTGTTTTCTCGTGTGCTTTTTAGTGTTGAAGTCGAGACCACCACATCCGAAACAGACAGACGTCTGAAAGTTCCCAAACCTTTCATACATATTACGTAAAAAATATCAGATGGTTATATGGCGTTCAAAACAACTTTATTCCCATTCTTCGACCACACCCAAGACCACAAATGACACAGTAGCTCATAAATGAGACTTGAAAGTGAAAACTTTAAGTTCGAGCCCCTACTCAACTATACAGATGTATAGATCTATACAGATTTATAGATATGTCATTTGACAGCAAAAGACGTCAAAGTTTGGTGATATTTATGTCCTTTTCAATACAAATAACACAAACAGCGATCTCCTAAATTACCAAAACTACATAGCGACTTTCTGTAAAACTACCTTGTCTTTATACTAATGAACCATTTCATATTTGAAGGAATCCTTAATAATTCATTACACTGAAGTACCCTTAGAGTACTTTAAATTTAGCACAATGACGTACTGTCCTCTGCTTGCAAAACAAAATATCTTACCTTTGTGTGTTCATGATATTTAAAGACACTAAACGTAGCAAAAAACAAATGTAGACTCGTACATATAAAATTCCCTTTCACTATAAAAACCACTATTTACAGTTTACGCTGACCAATTTCCAAAATGGTCCTTTGCTATGTGTGCAAAAGGCACCTTCTGCCTATTTCCAAAGTGAGAACGGAAACGAAACATAAAAGACGTTTGACTTGAAATATTTGTGACACAACAAAGAATCCTGTCTTTGATAGTAACTCCAAGTTTCAAAAAAATTATAATTAATTTTGACAAGTGTCCCTCCAAAAAACACCTCCCTGACCTTCGATTTTGAATAAATGAACATCTCACGGATGCCACCACTGAAAACTTAATTCGGCCTTATTTCAAAAACATCTATTGCACCATCTGGACAACATCTTTCTAAGTATGGGCACACAACTGCCCCACATGAATCCTGAATGACCTTTAACCTCACGTTTGTTGACAACTGTAAATTGTCCACAATCCAAAGACTACTGTCTTCACATTGATAAAGATGCACTGAGCGATGTAGGAGAATGGCACTGTTTGCACAAATGTTAACAGACAGATAGAAAACACCATAACCCTTGACTACAATTGCTCGTATAAGTTTTTAGTTTGGTTATAGCTGAAAATGTTGAGCATTTGTTGAATTCGGAGAACATTCTCTTTATACTTGAGGAACATGAAAATAGACATCTTTTTTGGTGTTGTGATCGCATAATAATGCCACCACCGTTCTACACGGAAGACGCTGGTACTGATTAAACTCTGCATACCAATCTGAAGATGATTGGTTATGTTTGGACACTTCTTGCCAAAACTCCAGGATGTTTAAGATGCCGGCAGTTTCCATCTCAAAATACATTGCCGTCCCAAGAATGGGTTTCTAAACTCATCATTTGACAAATAAAACAAAATAACATGCAAGTGAGGGTAGACTTCCTTACCTTTGCAGGAAAACATGTAAGCCAGGAGTTCACAACCTACGGTTAGCAGGCCAAATGCCGTCCGGGGTCTCTCCTCTGCCGTCCGAGAAGCAATATCAAATTTGTCTTAGCTGCAGCTTATAAGTTACTATTTAACCACAGTCTGGAGTTTCCCAAGTTATTTGGTCATAAGAATAAACAATCACCCTCAGGCCAGGCGTTTTCAACTTGATAAAGGGCCCTCAATGAGCCAAAAAGCCTTTCTGACTCTGAGATCACTCAACTAATCCATAGGCCTACATTTCAGGTAACGCGGGTGTTTTGTCAGTATACTGCAAACGGAATAAGGTAATCAAAACAACAGTAACGGCTGAATGATTGGGGCTGAAGGGGCCCGACCCCCTGTTTTGCCAACACTGGTTACAATCAGAAGGATGGTATCTCGTTCAAATATTTTTCGCTTTTATTGCTTATAAAAAATACCGAAGCTTTCTTTGCCTTGATGTTAATTTTATGGCCCCGTGACCCTGATTCCTCCTCCCCTTTGGCTCATCTTCCACGCTGTTATGTGCGAATGAGATTTCTCTTCAAATTCTGGATGTAACCTTGCTGCTCCGTATTAAATACGAGAACAATTGAAAATTATATCTGCATCATTTTGCATTTAAGTATTCTTAACGAGGGGAAATCGGGGACTTCCCCTCTCTCGCACTGGAGTAGACAACTTCAGAATGTTTTCAAGATTGGGGGCTGAGCCCCATAGCTACTGACTTTTGGCATTATGTCACGTAGTTTTTCTCTGAAAAGTATTGAGGGCTTTGCCTACGCCATTATCAGCCTCCTCCGTTCGGACGGTACTGCTCCCCATGTTCTATCCGATGCGTGGCTCGATCTGCAAATAACAAAATCGCAATGTGACCCAGTGATCGTAAAGCTGGCATAGGCCTGGTGTAAGTTGAGGGGTTGAAGAGAAACAAAAAAAAGTATCAAATGAGAAATATTACTGCAGAACTTGCTCATATTGTTGTAACTGTTATATCCTTCTTGTAGTTATGAACTATTACTACACTTATGGCCTTGTACCCGCACCCAAAATTCCTCGTCAAGTCCTGCACCCGTGCTCATCACTTGTTCTATGAACTTGTACCCTTACTCAAGTTTACAATTCTGTACTCGTGCCCTTACTCACGACCTGGCATCCGTAGCTGTCCTCATGATCTTCTACCCGTACCTGTGCTCAAGATAATGTACTCACACAACAATACTACTAAGTGATTGTTGTCGACACTGATTGGCTGGCTGTCAAAGTATACCTTTGAAGGCATTTTGAAAATGACGTGTACACAGACGGAATAGGTAACATGCAAGGGATAGAATGTCTATTCATCGTGGTCACTATTTTTACTGTTATCGAATGCCACTTAGACAGTGGATAGGGCCTCTTTTTCAATTTCTCAGCGTTGGTATTGCTTATCTCAATTTCGGTGGCAATGGTTGCATCATACAAGATTTCTGTATGGCACATCTGTCTTCATGAAATATGTTTGTAGAAGAAATTTTTCGAAACACACTTAAAAAATTCCTATTTAGAAATTACAATGACAAATTCCTTTCTGGTTTTAATACTTAAAGTGGGTATGACACGGCCAAAGTACGTTTCTCAGTAAATATGGTTTGGGTACAGCTTGAAATGAAGCAAATGTTTTTCCGACTCAACTACGTCCATAAACACAGTAATACGACCTTGTGAATTCCCATTTACAGGCCAGACTCAGCCATCTGAAATCCAAAAGCGAAAAAAAGTATATGAGCGCGTCTCAAGATCGTGACGTCATTGGAGGCACGGTTAGTAACACTGTACCAGGCAGCTCACCCATCGTTCTACACATCGAATCATGTGCATGCTAACGCGTGTTAGCAGGTACATCATTGCAAACACCTGTGCTACGATACTAACAGCAGCGCGCGTGACCAGGGACCACATCGTGAACTATGCGTCGTTGCGCGGTGACTGCTTACCATTCACAATAGCAACGTTACTGAACAGCTCACTGAGTAAAGGCGCGCTTGTTATGGACTGTTCATACATGTTCATAGCTGTTCTGTACAGCGCGCCCGGACCGCGTTCTTTTTGCACAAAAACAAAACTGTTTATTATTTGCAGGGAAGCTAGAACACGGGCTCATAATATGCACGCGAACATATTGGCCAATGATATGCTTCGAAGCCCCCAACATGTTCCGCGCTTTGCGCTCTGAATGTTGGGCGGGTATTGTGATGTAATCCTTTTCATGAAGTTTCTAAGATATGAAACTTTCCCAAAGCGTTGCATTATTTTCACATCTAGATACGCGTCCTTACATAGCGCAGTGCGGGGTGCCGCCAATTGCGTCATAAAAGTCAGGTGACCTGTTGCGGCATTTTTCGAAATTGGATTTCTGGACGTTTTACTTCAAATTCTATTTATGCCGAACTGCGCCGGTTTTAATTGTGTGTGAGATGATACTTTTACATTACTGTACCCGATCTTGCAATACACAAAAGTTATTTTGGCCGTGTCATGCCCACTTAAACAAAATAGAGGATAGTAGATTGAGACCGCAATGGGTCTCAGTATCTTGCCAGCACCTTGAGGAGTATTGATCGAACTTTTTATCAGCTGTTTCAATCATCATCGTTGTCCATTACAATCACAGGAAAGCAACTCTACTGATGAAACTGTGAGGACTTTATTAATTTAAATGACTGTGAAACTCTATTTATTATTGGAGTATGACGTAAAATCTAACCTTTTCACGAGGTTTTGTTCAACCAATTGGTTTTCTGGGCGGCTTTAATTTTTGTCAATTTTGCAAGAAATGTCGTAGGTAGGCCTACGTTTTTTTTTAAATAAAAAAAATATTTAAGTTCCGATAGCTAATGAGACAGAGAGAGAACTAAAGAGAAAACTCAATATTCCATTGTCCATATTGTAAATATTGAAAATTTGAAGTCCTTAATGTACTAAAGCGTTCCTTTCACTTTAATTGTTTCAAGCCCGTAGCCGAAGATGGGGGAAAGGGTGGTATCCCCCGGGAAGATTTTTGTCTGTCCAAAAGAATCAAATTTACAACTAAACACCTTAGCATATCTCACCCCCTAGAAACAATGTTCCGCCACCCCCCCCCCTCCTTCAGTACCTTGCCTGATTACAAGGCTGTTTGGGTTATTTTGTTCAGTAGACCAGATAACGTCTACAATGTGCGAACTCAAAGCATCTGTCATTTTAACATTTTTATTAGAAATTCTCATCATGACGTGTGGTCTTTCTACATCCCTTACAATATTGCAGGGGGTATAGAGTATCGTTCTCAAAATATGTTCCCTTTCAGCAAGGAAGGAGTTAGGAGTGTCGTTCTCAAAAAGCATCTCTTTTAAATTTTAAAAAGGAGCTGGGCATAACGTTCTCAGAAAATTCGTCTTAGGTCGTTGAGGTCGTCATAATATCTGTATTTCATCAAAAAACTAATTTTTGACGTACTTAGGAATATTTTGTATGTGTTGTGACGTTTAGAGCCTGCCTTCTGAAGGCGGTGTGTGATTGTTTCTTCAGCCCTCTTCACTGACTTGCCTAGGAGTTTCCACATGAAGTTTTTTTTTTTTTTTGCCTCCACGTTGTTGTCCAGTGTCGGGTTCTACTTGTGCACTTTCTTTTTTCTCCCTCTGGTGGTCGCAGCCCTAGGCAACGTCTTAGAAGACAGTATGGAAAAATGCATGTACCTAGAAAACTTGCAACAATTTCAACTAAAGCATTTCATTTCATCGACCATTTTCGAGTTTGCGTAAATCATGCGTTTACTTTTAATTCTGATAGCCGAAAAGATTAATAAGACCGAAGAAAAAAAAATCTCAAAATTCCATTCTTAATTACATTGTAACTTGAAAAAGTTTAAACTAGTAGACCGTACCAAGGCTTCCTTTCACTTTGGGTATTTTATCAGCTGAAAATAACGTCTACAATTTGTGCACTCTTAGTGTACGTAATTTGTACGAATGATTGGTCCAAAGGAGACCCAGCTTTACTAGGAGGACGTAAAAGCTTACTAAGTGAGTTTAATCATTCATTTCATTTCTAGATTTACGACGTGACGCCTGGCTCAATGAGGTCAAGCAACAGTCCTGCTAGACCGGTGAGTATCATATACTCTCGTTTAACTATGTGGACTTGTCAATATGCTGCTTCTTTTGAAAGATTCGAAAAGCGTATAAAATTTTCGAGTAGTAACTGTATGAGAGACAGTTAAGTACAAGCAGAAAAGTACCATACACAGAAAGAAAAAAGTGGACATCATCTTATTACAGATAGTAGTAAAATAGTAGTAAAATAAGTCCCGGCTCGAACAACTCCGCAACTGCTGGAAATGAGGAATGGAAAGTGGAAAAATTTAGAAAACTGGCAACAAATCAATTCCAGTTTGTATATCATACATCCAATTCTTCAAATATTTGTCATGTTTCCGTTATGAAAACGATTATTAAACGGAGACCCCGTAATAGTGCAAGCACGTCAAAGAATGCTAAGTGAGCTTCATTACACATTTTATTTCTAGAGGAACGATGTGATGCCTGGTACAGAGAGGTCAAGCGACGATCCTGGAAGACCAGTGAGTATCATAAATACCCTATTAATAAAATGAAGTTCTACCACTATGCCCCATTTTCTTTTAAATAACCAAAAGGAATGTAACATTTCCATGAGTAGTAACTGTCTAAAAGAGATCTTTGTTAAGTGATTCTACAAACATAAACCACGGTCTTGAACTGGTTACAAATATGTATGCGAATATGTTAGGTCTTGAAAACTGGCAACAATTTAAAACAAAATTATATCAAGTGTCGACCATACTCGATATTGCAAACAACAAGTTTCAATTTAAATTCCAATAGCCAACTTTTAAAGGGACTTAAAGTGGACCTAAAGTCTAAAATTACAAGAATATATATTTTAGAGGTTGGAAACTGAATTCCATTCATCCAACTCCCATCTTCATAGCTTATTCCATTCCTGAGATATAAAATGTTGAAATTTATTCACTTAATTTGAAAAAGTCGATTGCGCAATAATTTGTGATGCCCTTCTTGTACAACTCACATTACTTGCTTTTGTTTCCTTATGAGATTAATATGTTTATACGACCTTGAAACAGTTACCGTTCCCTTGCATAGCATGTTGTGCGGAGAGGGCTTTTATAGCCAAGTCACTCTATAACAGTGAGAAAGTGATCACATTTCGGCACAAGGTGCAATGGCTTTCGAAAAAACAAAGAAAAACAAAGATTGTAATTTGAGTAGTACAAGAATGACATCACAAATTATTGCGCCATCTACCATTTCAATTTGAGTGAATAAGCTTCAACATTTTATATCTCAGCTGAGGAATGTCCTGTGAAGATGGGAGTTGGACTATCTGGAGGCATTTTTCAAGCTTTGTAACATATATTTTTGAAATTTTAGACTTTAGGTACACTTTAAAGGAAGGGTTTAATATTCCATTACTCATGGCATTATAACACGAAAATTTACACTGTCTCCTGAACGGCTGCAAGGCGTACATTTCCCTTTGGATTATTTTATGCATTAAGGAAAAAACACCATCTACAATTTGTGCCCCTGTTAGTACATGTAATTTTTACATTGTACGAACGATTGTTCAAAGGGGATCTGGTAATACGGGAAGCACGTTAAAGCGTACTTGGTGAGCTTAAAAACACATTTTATGTCTAAATTTATAATTTAATTCCTGCTATAGTGATGTTAGCCGACCATCCTACCAGAAATGTGAGTATCAAAAATACTCTCGTTAAATTATGAAGGCGTATCACAATTCTCTGTTTCCTTTTAAATAATCAACAGGGATAATGTTTTCATGATGATGCTGTATGAAAAAGAGGCAACTATAACATGAATAAATTTTGAAGTCCTAAATAGTACAAAAGCGTTCCTTTCACTTTTGTTTCAAGCCCGTAGCCAAGGATGGGGCAGAAGCGGTACCCCTTGGAAAGATTTTCGCTTGTCCAGAAGATCAAATTTACAATTGCACATCTTTGCATATCTCCCCCCTGGAATTTATATTACCCCAACCCCTTCAGTACTTTGTCTGACTAAAAGGCTGTTTGGATTATTTTTTACAGTAAGAACGGATAACGTCTAAAATCTGCGAACTCAAAGTATTTGTCATTTTAACATTCTGTTATTCAAATGGGCCTAGTGAAAAGAATTTTAGTGACAGTGCTAGATAATCCCTCCTTGACATGTTTGTATGTTTTTATTAGAAACTTTAGAAGCTCTCTTCAGTTACATTACTGCAAGAGGAATATAGTATCATTCAGGACAGGGCAAGAAACCCGGCAGGAAGGGTTTAGGAAACCGAAATTTGGCGAAATTGAGGTAGACCCAACACTTCCATTTTTAAGGCACTTTTTCCTCACATAATAACATACTGCGGCTAACAGCACTTTGTTTTATAAGTACGTGTTTATATACAATCGTGGACTCGAAATATTAACAATAGAAGTAAAAAGAACATTTAAAAAATGTGGTGAGATTTTTTTTTTTTTTTTTTTTTGGTGCATGAGATTAAAATTAGGTAACTAAATGTGGAAGCGCTAAGTACAGGTGACGCGAACGAGGAACTGTATATATCCCTGCTGCATCGGTTATGAGTGTAACGTAAACGAGTAGAAAAAAAGCTGAAAGTGATTCCGTCCCAAATTATATAATCTGCATCACTCCGACTTCTGAAAAAAAGAATATTATACCCTTCAATCCCAACTCGTGGGAGCGATTCTTGTTGTGAGTCGAGAAATGGCGGTTCCTGCGAGATGAACTGCTCGATTTAGCATGCGAGCTAGGTCCTTCTAAGCATCAACACGCACTTAGGTTTGTGTGCACCGCCCAGCTCTTACCCCCCCCCCCCCACACACACACACATTCCCCAGAAGTTCCAAGGACTACATCAGATATCACTCATTTTGCTATGGAAGGTTCACTGATAAGCAAAGAGTCGAGAGGTTTGAAAGTACGTCGATGGAACCACTAAATGCTAGCATGATTTAGTACCAAGCCCTGTTTCGTACAATAGGTACCATAGCCAGTGGAGGCGTGTTGATTCCCAACAGTTGTAGGAGTTTAGGCCTAGCAATACTTGGCGTGTACAGCCGTATAAGGTACTATGGGGTCAACTTCTAAGTAGCCTACTGACCTAAACCTAACACGTGCCATTCCATATTTGCCAAGAAATGTGTTCCTGGCTTTTGTTTGGGAAGGAGACTTTTAAAAAGAAAAGGAAGTGAATTATACAGTGCTGCGATAAATTTAGAACTGTGATTTTCCGGCATCAATTAGCTCTGAATGATCTTCAAATTTGTCCTGGTGATTCGGAACTTGCGAGTTCTGCTTGATGGTTCACTTCCATCAGCATACCTACATTCAGGTTCTGTGTGGAAATCATATGGCGTAACCTTATTCTGTGCAGGAAAAGGCCAAAAATATTTACTCAAAGCAGAAAATTCAATAGTGTGACCTTTCCTGACAGCCTAGTATTTAGAACAGTCAGGCGCGGATCCAAGGGGGACCTTCCCGGCCTCAGACACCCCCTTTTTCGCCACATCAACAATAAAAAATACCCGAAACTAGCATAATGTTAATTTAGGAGAATGTTCAAGGGGGCTTTCAGCCCTTATCTTCGAAATGTCTGGATCCGCGCATGGAAGTGGTTGTCAAAGTGGTCCCTACCTCCCGGGGGGCTTTGGGAAGTCTCAGGTTGGCGCCACAGAGAACACGGGCTGGGGAATAGGGGCGTTGGCACCAGGCTGATTTGGGGGTCCGCCTGGCATAACACATAACTGCTGCGAGGGCACAATGAGGCATCCAGGATCGGTCTGTTCCCCTCCGATAGTTCTTCCCCTCGGCTTCTTTCTCCCTCCAACCCCACTTCTCCCTCTTAGTCGTCTCGGTCCCCCAAATAATTTTTTGTCCCAAAATCATCCAAAAATTCATTAGAAATTTAACAACTCTACCCCCTAGATCCACTGATTTCTACCGTGTTTGGATAATATTGTAGGGGGCGGGGACATTGAGACAGTTCAAAATGGTGGAAGGGGGAGGTAGTCTTAAAAGTTCGAGAATCATTGATTTAGAACACAACACCTTTGTAATTTTAATACTTTCTTAAAATGTTCACTTTAATCCACTACATGGTTATACAGTATAGGCCTAACATACCGGTACCAGTGGGATATGATGACTTTTGAGATAAGGTTTATATATAGGCAGATATAGATTTCAGAATGCTAAATGACACACAATTTCAGAGATAGTCGCAAGTCCAGGGTTCAACAAATCTCCTTCACTCTGGGACAAGGATTCAGAGCCCAATTGCTCAGTGTTGTAACGGGTCGATGGCTGGAATCACTAAGTTTTAAAAGGGAAATGACTCGAGCGATTGTATCATAATTTTCCTCATAGAAATTGTACAATGACTCGAGTCGAGTCTGACTCGACTCAAGTCACATTGAAAGTAGTAAAGGACTCGACTAGACTGCAAAAGGTTGAGTGACTCCTTACAACTCTGCCATTGCTTCATCTACTGTTTGTAAGCATGGGCGTCCGGAGGGGCATCAAAAGGGGCACTTGCCCCCCCCCCTGGAAAATCAAAAACTTGAAAAAGAAAAAAGAAGAATTCATATAACATCAACATTTCTTAACGGTTCACTCAGTGTGGATTTCTACTCTCAAAACAGGAATTGAATAAAAATATCAGCATATCAACACTCATGCCCCAGCAGCCCCCCCCCCCTCCCAGCATATTTCTAGTATTTTTAAAGTTTACATTTAGATATTGCTAGTGTTTCCCGTTTTTATATGCGGTAAATAGGCCTTGGAAGTGCCATTTCCAGCGATCTGGGAAGCATTTTGGGCCAAAATTTTCTTGCGCTCCACGCCAACTTATGGTGGCGGGGAGTGCTGAGAGTCTGTCTATGGGCTCCGCCCCCTCCACGACAAATTCCTGGCTATGCCTTTGTCAACACTGTGTCAAGTAGCATCTAAACTCTTTTCTGGGAGTAAAATATTTCCCATGGAAAAAGTTTTAAAACAATTGCGTTTTATAATCTGTTGGAAAGATTCAATTGATACAGTTGAAGACAGGTAATGAGTATAAGCTGTTGTCGGATGATGCGTAGACATCGGTGCATGCTTGAACATCAGGAATAATTCCGACTATATCTAAAGTAACCAGTAAAATGCTGCCATTTGGTTATTTTAGATTTCTAATTAAATCAAGGATCTGATTCGTATCCTTCACGTAGGTTGGTTGTCTTTGAACCAGAGGAAGGAGAAAGAAATCTAAAAATTTCGATATTTGTTGGGTAGGTCCCACACAGCCAGAGATTATGATTCTCTTGATAAAAGTCGAGCCCTCGGGTGGCTTTTTATGGACTTTGGGTAACATATAGAGGAGAGCTATAGGTGTACGGATACTGTGGTTACTAGGATTGAGGTAAAATAAAAAATAATATGTCTTCGGAGATTTCTTAATTTCGGAAGAAGTTAAACCTGAGAGATTTGACCATGGAGATGTCCGATGTGATTTGTTGGTACTGTGGGCCCGATACATTGCCTGAGTGTTTCCTTTTTGTAGTCACTTTTATAAATATTTGTAACGCCTCTGGGTTTATCAGACTTTCTTATGACAATCATTACGCCCATTGCGTAATGATGGCAGAGCGCTCGGAATTGGATATATTAGATTCGTCTAGGCGAATCGGAATTTCAACGGGGGAGGCCTTGGTGTTATATTTGTAGGTAGTCCTCTTGGGCAGTGCATGGGGTAACTTTCGGTTTCCACGCAGATGACAGACGGAACTTATAGCATGGTTTGGAGGATTTATCATTCATTAAATATTTACTTCTCGATCATGGTACGGCCGGGTCAGCTGGTTAATAGCTTGTAGAAGAGAATAATTATTTTTTAGGCCTCGGACCGGACGTGGATATAAATCCCAAGCCTTTCCCCATGAGAAGATCTCTGGGTCCAACAGGGTTCGGTTCGAAAGGTTCTTGATAAATTTGAGACAGGTATAAAGTTTATTTTGTGATAGGGTCTGATCACAGGTAGAACACGTATGCCGTATTTTATTCTTGAAATGGGATAGGATGTTTGGGTCGGGTAGTAACAGAGGTGGGTCTGGTAAAACGTCGTGTAGCCATCATACTAAGATAAAAAGGTAAATAAGACAAGCGACACGACAGCAATTAGCAGAGAAGAGGAGAAACTCTGATCTGATGGGTGATGAGGTAGTAGGACTTGTTGTGGGGGCCGGGGAGGGGGGTTAGAAGGCCTACGTCCGACTCTTTTGTACTGGATGTTCACTAATTTCGGAAACAGGGTCGCTGCTTAACTTTCCTGCTTAAGTTTTCCTTACTGACAGTGATAGTTGCTATGAATATGAAGGTTGCAGGACGTTCTTTGGCAATATCTGTCTTCAAGAAAAAGAAAACTGCATTGGTTTGGAGGTCGGCTACGGTAAGCCTAGAGAGTTTCTCGTACAGACTGTATGTAGACTAATACGTACAGTGCCACAGTACAGTAGTCAGTGTAGTTCGAAAGCAAAATTGGTACATCTAAACCAGTTAAAAAATTTTATGACAATTTGAAATACGATGATAATGTAGCATAAGCCCCTTGAACTGGTTCTTCAGTGGTTGGCGCAAATCCTATCCAAAGCTTCAACGTGTTAGAAGATTCGTGGAACTGGTGCGTGCAATGAATTGTGACCACAATAAAGCCAACAATTCACTCCCAGATTTCTCTTCGTAGGCCAGCTCTTTCGCTTGTGGTAGATCGGTGTTATGTTCACAAGGTTAAATTAACCTTTCCGGGTAATTTTCATTCAGTCCCTCAGATGTGCGTCACAAAACTTGAAAACGAAAGTCGGGACGTAAGGCGAAAACCTCAAAATGATCTATTTGCATGTGTACATTTATGTTTATGTAATACACCAACATATACACGCATACGCATATTTATAAGTAGACGCATACATAAACGTTTATATACAGGTAAACCAATAAAGAACTTTAAAGTGGCCATGACAAGTAAATTGGTGTAACGGGAGACTAATTTAGCCTAAAGTTCACAAAAAACTCTTTCCAAAACTGTTTTCATCACCCTTACAGCCCTGAGCATTAAAAAGAAATTGTTTCAAAAAATTGCACCAAAAAATAAACTGTTGAAAATGAGATTTCAAGCCAACACAATAATGACGTCATTTTAGGAACACCAGCCTCCGTATACCAAACCTGGCGTACAGTATAGCCCATACATACGTAAGAGATAGTAATGATTGTAATTCGCGGCATGTCTTGAATTTGAACTTTATTCTGTCTGTTTGGAGAGTGGTGTCGGTCTGTTATATTTTGGGGCTGCAGTAGGCTATTACTAATAATTACAAATACTTTGATTCATAACCGAAGAACGAAAAAACTCGGCAGTGTACTGTTCGGCTCGGTCTGCGGTAATACGTACAGTGAGTGGACTGGCAGCAGCCAGCGAAATACTTTGATGAAATACTTTGCACACTCGATCATAGGCTAGTTCCACGATTTCCACTGACACTTGCACGAAAGTCACCTAAAGTTCATAGTTTGACTGCCTACATAAAACTTTGCACGCTAAAGTCCCTTGCAATTGCTCCCAATGCTTCTCATGCTCGGATTGTTGTGATGTTGTACTTTCACCTCATCTAACAGTCTCAAATCGATACTGTTCTATGCGCCGTAACGAGTTACTCACCCCATCTGCACCACTGACGTCTTGTTCAGTATCGCCTTCGCCTTTCTGATTTCAAATCCAAGAAAACTCACTTTACCGACAGTCCAACATTCCTGTCCGATCAGGGAGTTGCCATTAGATGGCAACTCCCTGGCTCAGATCCGTCATTCCAAAGAAGTAGGCTATTAAACTTGATTTCACATGGTACCTACTACGAAACAGTGCTGGTGATTGTGTAGTATCAAGTATGTTGTGTACTGTACCACTTCAATGCTGTACCTATGCTGGTGCGTTGTGAATGTTTGTACATGCAGCTACTTATCATGACACCACGACGAAAAACCTGCGTGAAATGCATTTAATTGACTAAAACAATTGTTAAGCACGAGAAAAGGGATAACAATTCCAAAATTTACAACTTTTCACGCAGGTTTTACATTGTATCGGTACAATGGAACAATGGAATGCAAACACTGTATCAAATGTCCGAAGGATACCACAGAAAACAACGATCAGTTCCTAAAGTGACGTCACATGACGTAACAAGATTTTGAAAATTTTCGGGAAGACGAACTTTTCAAGGCTGGAAGAGGGTGTATTTTTTCTCAATTTTCCAGCGGAAAAACAAGTTGTAAACAAACAGAATGGTTGATTTTCGTTGTAGGAAACGTATTCCTAAAGATACCAAAGGGTTTAAACAGTTAATTTACACGTGGCATAGCCACTTTAAACTTATACCTTCTTCTTCTTTTGCCTATGCCCCGCCTAGTTCATGCGAACTTTATGGGCAGGTTGGAAATGGGAGATGATTGGTGGTAAAGAGTTGTGCCGAAGATGGAGTTCTGATGAATTTGAGCTGAATTTGGTTGGGGTTAATTTGGAGAACAGAGTCCAGGAGACGGGGGAGGGGGAGGAAGACTTGTGAACATTGAGCCAATTTTCGTGAAAGTTGTTGAGAGTAGTAAGAGATGTGGGTGTGTTGTGAAGGTGGTAAATGAGGAGACAGCCCGGGTCTAGGTTCGGAAGCTTCTCGCGGCCCAGGCTGCCGTGAGGTGTGTGTGTGTGTGTAGATGGGTGTGCGAGTGAGTAAGGTGTGTAGGCAACCTAGACCTAGGCCTGAAGGCTTTTCGCAGTCCAGGATGCCAGATGGTGTAAGTTAAGTAGGATACGTTGTACCTGAAGGAGTGAAGAGCAGAGCAAGTGAGTTGTGTCGTGGGTTGTGTCTTCGAAACAAAAAAAGCCGTGGTCAGGGCAGACTAATGGTCAAGAGGCTGAGGCGAAGGAGGTCCGTTGGCACAGCACAAGCGAGGGTCAGTTAGGATGGAGAGCAAGGAAGATTTGGGTGAGATAGGGGGCTTAGGTTGTAGGCAGGGAAGTCTATTGAAGTGTCGAAGGCGTTTTTTAAGTTTTGGCTTATTTTTTATTCTTTTAGGGTGGAAGTAGCTTGAGGCAAGGGAGTGGAGGCGGTTGTGGATCGTGGGTGTATCGGTCAGGTCGTGTACGTAAGTTGCAGACGTTGAGCGGGGCAGGTGGAGGGCAGTAGTAAGGGCTGAATTTTGTAAGGTTTAGAGTTTCTGAAGTGAGGGTTTAGTGAGAGTAAGGGTGGCGGGGGAGCCGTAGTCAAAGAGTGGTCTGATAAATTGCTTGTAAATGTTGACGTTTGTGTCCGGGTTTAAACCCTTCCCCCTGACCACCACCATGAGGAGGAGAATGGTACGGTATAGGGCCCGTCTGTTTATGTCTTGGAAATGGGTGGTCCAGTTGAGAGAACGGTTGAGAGTCATTCCGAGTAATTTGGCTGTTTTGGAGGGGACAACAGGGTGGTTCTGAATGTAAATGGGATCGTCCGAGGGTTTGGGGTGGTGGAGAAGAAAGGTGGTCTGTTGGGGGTTGAGTCTGATGCGCCAGCGATTACAATAGGCCTCGAGTGTGTCCAGGTAGTATTGTAGTCGGCGTAGTGCTTTGTGGTGGTGTCCGCTGGCTGTCCAGATGGCCAGGTCATTGGCAAATTGAGAAATTTTGATGTGGCGGGGGTGGGGGAAGGTCATTAGTGTAAATGATGAAAAGGAGGAGGCTGAGCACAGACCCCTGTGGGACGCCCCCTTGAGGGTGTAGGAGTCTCGGATCTGTACCCGTTGATGTCCGTGAATGTCCGTCTGTCCGTGACGAAGTTAGAAAGCAGTCTGGTGATGGGGTTGGGGAGGTTGAGGGTGTGAAGTTTTAACCTAAATCAATTGTGCCAAACGGCGTCGAAAGCTTTCTCTACGTCCAGGAAGGCAGCCAGAGTGGGTATGTCATTGTTGAAGGCCTCGTAGACCGTCTGTGTATAGTACGTTACTTGGTCCGTGGTGGACCGCTTGCTTCTGAAGCCTACCTGATAATTGGAGAAGTATTCCTGGTTCTCGAGTAGGGGTGAAATTTTGTTTTTGATTAGTCACTAAAAAGTTTTGCCTAGGGTACTTAGGAGGGAGATGGGGCGATAGTTTTTAAAGTTGGTGTAGTCTTTACCCGGTTTGGAAATCATAGTAAGTCTGACAATTTTCCAGGCCCAGGGGAAGTAGCCTAGGGTGAGGCAGGCGGTATAGAGGCGGGTAAGGTGGGTGAGGAGGGGAAGGGGTAGCCTGAGGGCCTTGAAGGGGATGCCGTCCGTGACAGGAGTGGTGTTTTTGGTTCGTTTGAGGGCCAGAAGGACTTCGGCTTCGGTAAAGGGGAGGAGAAAGAGTCAGGCGGGGGGTCAGGGGGCAGTGCGGGAAGGGGGTTGAAAAGGTGGTGACGGGTGAGAGTATAGTTGTTGATTAGAGTAAGGAACGTGTTGCTTAAATTTTGGTCGTTATGGTTCCTTTGAAGTTGTTCCATGGTTTGGTTAGGCAGGTTCGCCTTTTCCTGGTCAGTTGTGGCCGTGACCTGAGGGGTGACTAGGGTGGGGAGAGGGGGTTTGGGAGTTGCTGGAAAGGCGCCTAAAAATTTTCCACCTTTCAGAGGGGGTAATATTATTATTAATTTGGTTGCAGGCTTCGTTCCAGCGGTCGTTGTGAAAGTTGCTAAATTGGTCGTTGAATTTGGTTTGTAAGTCTGTTGATTTGTTGTTTGGTCATTTGGTCTTTGGTTCCTTGGTATGCCTTCCTGAGTCTGTTTTTATGTCGGATAAGCTGTAGCAGGGACAGGGGAAGCAGGTAACCTTTGCTTGCCCTGTGGGGTTTGCTGGTGGGAGAGTTGTCATCAAGAGTGGTTTTGATGGCGTTGGTGGTAGTTTGAATTTGGGTTTCGATGTCGGTTGTGTTGGTCAGGGGCAGATCCGGGGGAGGGGAGAGGGCAAGGTCACGAGCGTAGTTTTCCCAGTTAGTTTTGTTGTAGTTTTTCTTATGGGGGTCTATAGGGGCCAGGGCGGGATGTAAGGAGGTTAGACTAAGGGGTAGTGGTCGCTGGAGAGGTCGTAGAGTACAGTGCAGCTGGGTAGAATGGGGGCAAGAGGGGTGAACAAAGGGCCAGGTCCAGGGTGTCGCTGTTACCATAGGGGGATATGTGAGTGGGGGAGTCGTCGGAGGATGAGGATGACGAGGATGAGGTTGTGATTGTTGACAATGTTGGCTAGAACGTTGCCATTTTGGTTGGCTTGGCGATTTCCAAAGTTTTAGGGTTAAAGTCTCCTAGGATGAGTGAATGGGAGGTGTGGGCACGGGTTTGGTTGAAGAGGTCAATGTGCGGGAGGGGGTATGCTGGTCGGGACAGTAGACAGGGTAATTGTGAATGGGGTGTTGTTGAAAGTTGCGAGTCGGATTGCAATATGCTCATTTAGAGGAGGTCGTTTGGAGGAGGTCGTGGTGGATCGTCCTTTTGATAATTAAGGCTACCCCGGCCCCGTTTCGTCCGGGTCTGTCCTGGGTGTGGGTTGCGTAGTTAGGGAAGTTGAGGGGATGTTTGTTATGGAGTAGAGTTTCGTTAACTAAAAGTATATCTATTTATATTGTTGAGTCTTGGAGAAATTGCATAAGTTCATGTTTGTGCCCCCTAAGTCCGTTGATATTGATATGGGCAATGGTCCTATCCATTATTTGGCGGGATGCTTAGGCGGGCAGGGGAGGTTATGTTCTGGAGGATTTTGTCGGATGGGAAGGCTATTTTGAGAGAGTCCTTGGGTATGGTAGATTTATTTTGCTAAGGTTGGCGGGGAGGCCTTAGTGATACGAGTGAAGTGCATGCTGATCATCATAGGTTATCAGGGGGGGTTGGGGGATTAGCAGCGGGGGTGGGAGTTGGTTGTTGGCCGGGGGTGGGGCCGACTAGGGGGTGGCTGTTGGGTGGGGACCGGGGCAGGATGGGTGCTCGGGAGGGCGAGGCCATGTGCTGGGGTTGAGGGACATAAAGGGGTGACATTTGGGTTGGGGAGGGTGAGTTATGCGGTTTAGCGGCGATGCGGTATATGGGGCAAGCTTTTCTTGAGGCAGTGTGGGGACCCGCGCAGTTTGCGCATTTTCGCTCAACGGTGGGGGAGCAGGCTCTCGAGGGGTGGGGCCCCGCACTTATGGCTTTTGGGGAGGGTGCAGTTAAATTAGTGGTGTCCAAAGCCTTGACAGTTGAAGCACTGCATGGCTGTGGGTGGGGGTGAGCAGCCTCGACAGTAGCCTGCTGTAAGCAGGCTATTGTTGAGTTTTATCAGCTACAAGTACAATTCTTAATATTTGCTTACCCCTAATGTTAATGTACAGTACACAGACGAAGTTTAATACAATACAATAGCCTGCCAACTTTCTAGCCAATCTCATTTCCGAGACAAAAATAACTTGATGATAATTAATGCACACGTCATCAGCTTTGGTAAGGGGTGGAGTCAACATGAGAGACCGGTTGCTTCGCTACATACAGTAGACAACTCTTCATTCAGGCTTTCACTTGCATACACGTTATGCAGTGCATTACGGCTATTATTGTATAGTAGTTACTGGCTTACCTGCTACCGTGTAATGTATACAGCTAGCAAGGCCTAGGAAGCGTTGTCGTCTTGTCCATGCGAGGGCCTATATACAGGCCAGTTTGTACAAACCGGCAAGATCTGGGACAACATCCCACGCCTAACGTTAGGCTAGACTTTTCACTACAAGGATTAGCTCGATTTTTAGCCATAAGTCATGATAATAACGTACCTTTTCAAGATGTCATCGTATGTTCAGAAGTATTCGTATATGTGCATCGTCGCAGGCCGTTGATAAACATGAATAGTCAGCAGCCATGAACACCATGTGACCTTCTTATGAATAGTAATTTATCCCGCATTTTGGGGATTCGTGTAAATGAAAACTGGACGAAGGTTTGCAGACTCTGTATAGAATATATACAGGAGGTGTATTATGATTTCTGAGCGAGCACAATCTTTTGGAGGCCGCTACAGAGTCTGCTCCGCAGGCTACCTCGACAGCAAACTGTTGGAAGCTAAAGAGGGTGATGCCATTATGTATAAGCGCCTTAGCTGTTTGTTCGTCTCGGATGGACACCTTAATGAGGGGAGTGGGCTGTCTCGTGGCAGCGCTGGAGATGCAGGTGGCTTTGTTGAAGGGGATGTTCTGAGTGTTGAGTGATTCTTCCACCTCAGTTAGTGGGATGTAAAGGGGGACGCCCCTGATTACCACCATGTGGGAGGGGGCAGGGGAGTTGGGTGGGGATTGCCCCAGGGGGGTTACCGTAAGGTTTCCGTCAAAGGCTTGGTGGCGATGCCGGAGAAGGCGGCTAAAGGCCGGTTCATACTTCATTATATCGCTATAAAGCTGTGTTAAAGGATGTTAGCTGGGTCTCGATATGCCGATGTAAAATTGATTCATACTTCAGTTTTCTCGCATAGCTCAACTTTCGCAGTACTGCCATGCAATACACAGTCTCCCGATACCTGCCTTTGCAAAGGCTAAGTACAGTACATATGTGTATGCGGTTTGATCAGCTCTACGACAAAGTACATTATTGACTACCGTGATAATTTTAGGGAATACAAAAAAATCCTGCCTTACTAACCTTTATGTCTTAATTCGTGGGAAGCATTAACTGTTTCCCTTCATTCCTACAACTCTCACTGTCACAATCAGGCCGCCGATAGTCGCAGGGAACTCGAATACATGTAATGAGCCGGTATCTGAAAAGGTCCGCCATTGTTGTCGAGTAGGATCGTGAGCTCGTTTCAAAAGGTCGTTCACCTACCAAGCAGCCAATCAGAAGCCGTTCCTTTGCAATATCTCGAGAGCATGTGAGAAAAGTTGAACAATGTTCAACTCCAAGCGATGACCGTGAATCGAACTGGCGGCAAAGATATTTTGACCATATTTGGTTATTGATCGCTTTATCGCGCGAGAAATTTGGAAGTATGAACCGGCCTTAAAGGCTGAAAAGTCGGAGGGTTGGGCTACTATGCCGTTGGGTATGACTTTAAATTTGGTGAAAGTGATGTTGGGGAGTTCCTTAGTTAAGCTGGATTGTAGGGTTGAGGGTTTAGCTAAGAGTTGTTGGGGAATGCCTGTTAGGCGAAGTGCGGGGGTGTGTTGGGGCTGGGAGGCTTGTTTGGTGTAGCGTTGGAGGGGTTTGGGAGATACTGGGGCCTGAGGTTTCTGACTTGGCTTTCTTTTTGCTTGGGGAGGAGCTTGAGGTTGGTGTATTGGGGTGGGGGGAAGGACAGGGATGGACGGGGGCAGTGTGGTGTCATCATCAGAATCAATGGATATGTTGTCACGTCGGGGTCCGATTCCAGTTCGAGATCTTGGGGAGGTTGTATTTTGTTGGCGTCTACGGCTTTTAGGGTCGCCTGGCTGCTTTAGAGAGGGGGAGATCAGAGTCAGAGATGTGGCCGGGAAGGATGGTGGTACGGGCGGAATGGGTGCGTTTGGTAACCTTAGATTTACCTGCCTTGGCTGTTGTAGGGACTTTGGGGGTGGATGGGGGCTGGGACGGGGGGAGTAGAAGTGCTAGGCAGAAGGCCTAGCATAGGATGGGCCAAAATAAAAGGAAAAAATGAAATAAAAAAGGCAGGAGGAGAGACAGGGAGGCTAAACTAGACTAGGCCTGGTAAAAAGAAAAGGAAAAAGAAAATAAAATGGATGTGTGTGTGGTAAAAAGGGGTGAAGAAAAACAAAACTGTGTGTGTCTATGTGCTAACGATAGTGTATGAAAGTAGTGTGTAGGCTAGCCAAGGCACAAGGACTAGGCTACCGTATGAGAAAAAGTGTCCGACCTTGCTCAAAAAACAAGTCTTACCAACTAGAAGTCCTGAACTTGCAGGCAAGTACATCGAAGCCCATGACTGTTGAAATTGTTGGTAGAGAAATACCAACAATGTCACACAGCAAACAGAATTAGCCATACAGTACGTAGCTCTACTGACAAATGCTGCAAATATACCGTATGACTAGTCTACATTGCATTCCTAACGTTAGGAATGTTAAAACGAAAATGCACATGAATTGAACAGCTTACAGTAGGCCTATACACAAAATAGTAGGCTACTATACTTCTACGCTGTAGGACCATGGATGATTATAGTGTACCATAAACTTGGAGAAAGTACGAAGCCTGACTCCCAACTGTTTGCGAGCCACAGATGGTTTGTTCACTATAAGCCTAACGTTATAAGTTACATTAGGGCTCCTATTACTCCAAGGGGGAAAAACGGACGCTATCATTACTGTAACAAAGCAAACTAACACGAAGTTAAAAGAACGAGAAACTTAAACTTACCTTATTGGCTAATGTTATTGACTGTAGATTGGGCTATATACTAGGTAGGACACATGTACATATCTTGTCTGTATGTTGCCAGGTACGCATACGGTATACACACCGCGTTGCACTTGCACATCGACTTGCCCGGGCATGTCACGTACATGTATGGACAACTTTTGTTACATGTTACATGTGTAAGTTTTCGTATAAGTATCCGTAGTACCCTTGGTAGACGTTAATGAGTTTCCAACGGATGTAGGGACTAGAAAAATGCACTTTCTGGTTGATCGTTGATGTTTAAAAGTATTGAAAACTTGTTTGAATATTATTTTACGATCATTACAATTATTAACCACTCGATCATATTAAAGTACACAATCTATAAAGTATTTTCAGTGAGATGGTTGGAATTTAGTAGGCAGCATGCGTTTCGTATGCGTACCTGTTCCTATGCCTATACGTCCATGTTGAACATGTATACTTGATGACGGGTGCATTTTGAAAAAATTTCCATGTCTCATGCGTTTTTGTAGGTGTTTTGCCAATAGAAGTTTTAAAGCATTTTCTAGCATTGAAATGAAGAGACAACATAACACTTACAATTTGATGGGTTCATACAGGAGTTTCAATATCATAATTTTTCCACTTTTCACACTGTTGTGGTCATGTAACCCCTCCCCCTTCAGACACCTACTGATGAAAGCTGAGTGCGGGAGAACGGCTAGAAAAATTTTCGTGGATTAAATTTGTTTCAATAAAAGGGACTATAAACACGGTGACATGTAAATTGTATATTAAATTTAATATCACAAAATGCACGCAATAGTTTAAATAAGTAAGAGACCATTTTCCTGGAGAAACATTCATCTAAAAACGGGGAACAAACTGGCATCTTGTCAAATACCTCACTAGATTTGGCTTAAAATGAACCGAGGTCTTTCATTTCTATCCATGTCTAGTAAAATGTGAAACAAATTTAGTCAAATATTTACATTATATCCCTGTTTGTTTTCCTATATGGATTAGGTTGTTTTCGGAGCGCCAGGCCAATTCGCAGGGTTGCATAAGGAGATTTCAATCAAGTGCGCTACTTTGAGCGACCTGAACATTTAGTTGCATAAAATACATAAAATACTTGCCTGCAAGCGGCTGCGATTGTCTCAGTAATCACCAGACATGTATGCGGCAAAAGCTACGGGAAAGTCTGCTGACAAATGTGCCTTTCATCGTCAATGAAGCTAAATATTATGGTCGTTGACAAAACCATGCTTGAGATTTATGAAAGGGATTCACTCCTCCTCACCCAAAGTTGTGCCTGAAAGGCAAACATGCAATTATAACCAAATGTTACCAATTTTGTCAAAATGCTGCAGGTAATTTGTCCTCCCTAATAAATTACTAGAGGGTACTATGTCTCACGTACACCAGGTTAAGTAAATATCACTGCGGTTGACCAACCAACTTACAGAGCCAGTGAACATGAGTGTCTGTCAATGGTTTCCTATCACCCACCATGCATTTTGAAAACTGTGCTTGAAAAGCCCCCAAAACAACAGTTTTTCGTGACCTTTGAGTCATTGAAAAGTCTAATTTATCACAGAAATATGGTCCACGATTTTACCAAAATATCAACGATATGTTGTTAGGACCATGTCCCTTCCACGGTGGTCGCAGCCCCAGGCAACCTCTAACAAGAACGAATGGAAAAATGCATATATCCAGAAAACCCGGCAACAATTTAAACCTAAAGCATATCATGTTGTCGACCATTTTCGAGTTTGCGTAAATCATGCATTTACTTTAATTCTGATAGCCGAAAAGATTAAGAGGGCTTAAGAAAACAAAAGGATCTCAGAATTCCATTGTTAATTACATTGTAACTTAAAAAAGTTTAAACACCTAAACGGTACCAAGGCATTCCTTTCACTTAAGGTTATTTTATCCAATAAAAATAACGTCTACAATTCGGTTGTGCACTCTTAGTGTATATGATTTTCATGTTGTACGAATGATTGTTCAAGAGAGAACCATCATTACTAGAAGGACGTTAAAACTTACTCAGTGAGTTTAATAATGCATTTCATTTTTAGATTTATAATGTGCCGCCCGGCCCAATGAGGTCAGCCAACAGTCCTGCTAGACCGGTGAGTATCATATACTCTCGTTTAACTATGTGCACTTGTCAATATGCTGTTTCTTTTAAAAGATTCGAAAAAGGTGTAAAACTTTCGAGTAGTAGCTGTATGAAAGACAGTAAAGTACAAGCAGAGAAAATACCATAAACAGAAAAGAAAGCAAGTGGACATCGTCTTGTTAAAAGTATATCTAATACCCGGCTCGAATAACTCCAGTTCTTGAAATATTTGTCATGTTTGTGTTATGCAAATGATTATTAAACAGAGACCCCGTAATACTGCAAGCACGTCAAAGAATGCTATGTGAGCTTAATTACACATTTCATTTCTAGAGGAACCATGTGATGCTGGTACAAATAGACCCACAGCCCGGACGAGTTATTCACATGAAAGAGGCAGAAGGTTTGATGGTCTGATGATGTTAGGATGTGTCTAAAATACTTGCGACAACCCAAATCCAGAACATCATAGATTCAAGATGTTCGATACTGAATCATGTTTCAATTTTGAAATGTCGGGAATATTTGCCAAAGTGAGGAAAAAATCGTCACTTAAAATAAATAAACAAGAACGTAAGATTTGTTACCGAGAAGGAAGTGGTAGCTCTAAAGCAGTTGCTTGGAAGCACATCAAGGGATGAAAAAATTTCAGGGGCGAATTTGCCCTGATTGATTTAGTTTTGTAAAAATAAATATGATAAAGCTGCCAAGAAAATCTAATGGTTGCAAAACCTATAACCTAGTGAGGAACATCTTTAGACGGAAACGAAAATACATTTCATGATAAAAAAACGGCATCTAATAATACAAGCTCGAAATCTACATTTATGACATTAACTTGCAGTTATCAACATAAATATATTTCTACCTAATAACTGATCGTTTCTGGTTTTAAAACAATTGGTGTTAGCTCTTAAATGTGTAATTGATAAATGTGTAGCATCTCCATACCCATATTTACATGTTATCGTTGACTGGAATTTAAAACGAAGTTTACATTGCTAATAGTTTAAGATAGAATCCAACACAATGGATAAAAAGTGAGTTTCAGACACTGCTGGTAATCAGTAAGTACAAAAAAGTTGGTTCCTTTCTCCTCTTTGAGTGGTAACTCAAAACTTGCCTAATACATTTGGTCATTATTGGATCCTCTGTTACTCAACGATAACAGATTCACAACAATGTTACTAGTTATGGGGCAGAGATAGTGGTAGGTGCAGTCAAGTGTAAGGTACTGGGTAAACCAGTGAATTGTAAGGTTATTCATCTCGTTTGAAATTTCTGGTAAATGCCTTGCTTACGACCAGAAATGTTACTCTTCAAGGAATAGAATAGTTAACTTCATCAAAAAGGTTCAAAGAAAACTAGCAATATCTTAAAGTTAATCTAACAACTTAACTATACCGACTGAAATAGCCTATAAAAGGTAGACTTCATACCAAGTTAAACGTGTGTTCTTGATTGTTTCCACCAACTACAGATTATGTACTGGCGAGGCCTCCTAGCAAAATTTAAAATGAAATAATGAGTAAAACAAAGAAATTTAGTTTCACATCTCTACAACAATATGTTGACGCAGGGATAGGAAATTCAAAACATGGTATAGGTTCCCAGAGAAAAAAATCTCACTGATTTGTACCTCATGAATATTTTTTTCTTACCCAAAGTTTCAAATTCCAAAGGATATAAGATCTGCTAATCTTGTAATGCATATTGTGGGGAGAGAGCAGTTATTGCTAGCGTTAGTCGGATTGCTTTCTAGAATGAACTTCCAACGAAACAAATTAGGTAAATTAATACCCTAGAAGTTTCTTTACAATAAGTACTTGTTGAAAAATGCTGAATGAACTTACATACCTTTCACGAGCTAAATCATGTGATTTGTTCAGAACAATCAAGAAGAAGAAATACGATTTTTTTGTACAGTACTTCTTTGATATTGCTCTTTGAGCGACGAATCAGATCTTGTCCGCTAACAAAATTTCACTCAGTCGTTAATATCCTAACCAGTTGTAAGTACTTTTGCAAAAATTTTCACTTATCTTTCTTCACTACACCAAGGTTTACTGCATTTCAGGAAACAAGAACAGAAAGATCTTAAGTAAACATGGAATGGGTCCTTGCTCAAAACATTGTAACTTCAAAATTATAACTCATTTAAAGAGATAAGAGTAACGTTTTCTTCCCCGTTCGTTTTCGTGGTACGACTAAAATTAGACAAGTCAAAAGATATATATTTCATTCTTGTTGTTCTTACTTCTACATAGGCGGGTTTCTTTGACATCCAGTTAAACTGACAAGGTAGTTGTAAATTAAGCGTGATGAAAGTATTCAGTGAGTTTTTTGTTAAATTTTCTTTCATTAGGCATATGTCCCATTATGGAATAGCGAAGGTCCGCCCAGAAGAGTAAGTATATATTAAAAGAGACAATATTGTCATAGGTTGCAGGCACATGAAAGACAGGAAAGGTTAGTTCACAGGAACAAAACATCTTAAAAAAGGAAAAGGAAGAAGGAGAGCGCAGCTATCACTTTCTTTAAAGTACTATCTACAGACGTTTGTGAAAGTTTCGGATATGTCAGCAACTCAAATGCAAGCTGTGAAAAGGGAAAGGTCCAGAAAACTGGCTGAATCCCATTCTTCGGCACATTGAGTAGTTCCTTATGTATACAATTACCTCACGTTATCGGTAATTGTAAAAATTTGTAACGCCATGTTATGGCGTTACAAATCTTTACTAAATTGTGGTATTAATCCATCATTTATACGTAAAAAACTTCTTATGTCTTCTTCATTACAATTAAATTTAGCAAATGAATAGAGGAGACAATTTCCAACTGTAAGACAAAGATTCGGCTTACAGTAATAAAAGTCTTTAATTGATAGCTTTAGTTTGATTTCAATTACGTATAAATCGGCGCTCAAGACGGGCTAAGGGCAATTGTGATAAAAATAAGAACTATACTGTTAAATTGAAAGAACGAATATAGTGTATCCTCTCTTTAACGAGAAAAAATCTTTTGCGGCAACATATAAAGATTTCCGGCAGAGTTTTCCTGAAAACAAAACACCGGCAGTAATTTATGTTGATATTTTGTCTTAAAATCAAGCTCATATTGCTTCATATGCGTTACCTGGGTATTCAGAGTTATAGAAAATTGTTGAATAAATAAATAAAGCAGCAATGCAGTGTGTGCAAAACCACTAGTCCTACTTTAGATAAAGCAGACGAAAAACTTTTTGCATCAACTTCCTAACCGAGTATAAGCGTTGTATATAAAATTTAGATCTTTTTCTCTCCTTCAGATCTTTTTCTCTCCTTTTTATGACGGCTCCTTAAGTAAGATGGATTATGTAAAGCACTCTACGATACCTTTTTTTACGATACCCATAATTTGAGGCCTTGCGAAGTGCTATCCCGTTCTGTCTTGAAAATGTTTTTACCTATTAATATATGTTACAATTTTACAGGAAAGAGATGGTGAAAATGATATGCTCTACATTACTGACGCAAATGGAGAAGATTTCTCTGATGAAAGCCAGTCGTTTGAGGCAAGAAACTTTAAAAATAAGTTTATAGTAGCCAAACTCAAAGACTTAATGCAGTTTTACATGCCTTTTAACACTGCAAACGTGAAAATAATGTAAAATTTCCTGTATATTGCCGAAAACCAGTATTTTTCCTCGATGACATATTGCTAACAGTACTACAGTTTCAGAGCTTCCAGCTCATTTCTCTAAAATGACAAACTTGAAGTAAATAGCAAACTTTCCCGAACACTCTGTCATTTGATTAATGTAATGCATTCTTCATTATCACATTTTCAAAGCTTAATCGCAAAAGTTGCATTTCCTACCTCAATCACAAACGATGGTAGTCCATATCCTCCTACCCTCTCGCACACGTCTATGATTGCAGCACTCCTTCAAGTCAGGTAGAGACAGCATCTTAAAACAGGAATTCAGCTGTAAAAATTGGCGATGAAAAGAAATGCGGAATCTCTACTTCAAATTCCTGTAATGCCGAACATTATTTTTCACATGCAAGGCCCCTGTATCACATATGTACTTGTATTGTTCGTTCAACAAGAACTTGCATGCTTCATCAAAAGTATTATCTATGCAACTAACTCACATATAGATTTGCAGTCACGCAGATGAAAAGCTTTCTAATATGGCGTAGGTTAGGTTTAAATACTAATGTGCAATATAAAAGTAAGGTGTAACGAGGTAAGGTGTTACGAGTAAGCCCATACCCTGTTATGAAAATGGCTTAATTTTTCCACTACGCTGCGTTTGAATTGTTATAAGGCTAAGGTTGCGTGTAAAAGTGTTTCCAAGGCCACGCTTTCGGACGGATGGCCTACATTCACTGTAAGGAATGTGTACAACTTTCACATGTATAAAGTGTAAGAAGGGTAGGCGGTGCCACTATCTGACGTTACACTCAGTCGGTGAACCTAGCACATTTTTTTAGGAAAGGCCCGAAATCATCATTCGTGATTTCATTCTCAAGATTTACTGGCTTTTTAACTTGCCGTGTGTGAATATTTTGGAAAGTTGGTTCTTATGACCAAACTAGACCGGTTTCTGTTGTCTCGCTCATACTTGATATGGCAGCAACTTCATCAGTAGCGAGCCGTCATTCGCGGCATGGGTTTGAATATTCTTGCTTTCAGTAGAGCAATAAAAAAAAGTATCTAATCGTACCTCTCTATTTTCCGACATTCTCAAACCTTGATTTACAAGGCAATCTTTTAGATTTTCGCCTTCTGGTAGGCAGTGTGAGATTTCGGAGAAAAAAAATGTAGACAAAGATAGGAAGTTGTTAATAAGCAAACTGCTTTTTGAGTCACTCGGGTGAGGAGGGTTTGTCATTTAGCATAAACCATGATTGGTGGCGCTGTTGTTTTCCTCCGTGTGAGTTGAACTCTAATTTGAGCACTGAGTGTGATGAGAATTATGCTTTCAGTTTTGCAGTATTAAGTAGCGAATTTTCATTCTTTTTTATCCTTTTGAGGGATGAGAGGATTTTTCTACGTACTACGTATCTCGGGGGTTGCTTGGTAGGCCTATGCCAGTGTTCCCGTAGCTCTCCAACCTAGAATTAACAAGGCAATATTTTAGATTTTAGCCTTCTTGTAGGCATTGAGAGGTTTTCGGGAAAATAGTCTAAATAATTGCAGACCAGTCTTGACAACACAATAAAATGCTTCGAGTTACTCAGTTTAGAGGGTTCGTTGCTTTAGCATATTCCACGTCCGTCGTGGCGCTGTTATTTTCCCTACGTGAGTGATTCCTCACAAGCAGTCCGTTGAGAAATTGCATTTGATTTTGCATATCGTAGCGAATTCTCTTTTAAACTCCTTTGGAGATTGAGTATCGGTACGCAAGTATGTTCTCGGGGTTGTATTGTGTGTCATGACCCTTTCTATCACGCAATTATCTCATTTGATAGTTGTCTATCGTAGAGGTTTTTGGTGTACTTAGGGGATTTTTCGGTGTTCCTTTGGGTTATGGGCGTTTACGCGACTACGTATAGTCTACACTTTCCTTTGAAGGCTATGAGATCTTGGAAGTTCTTTAAATGATCTTTGTAAATCAGGTGAACATGCGTGTTTTATTAGACGTGGTCTGTAGTTTTTTCTTTGATGCTCTGGACAGTTTTTGTCCGGGTTAAACAGTTGCTTGTCAAGTGAAGTCTTTGTAGACTGGGTGGCAACTGAATAAGCGTGACAACAAAAGGGCTTTATATTATGCCGTAATACGGCTACATTAACTTGTGCGGGAGTATGGAAGACACCCCTAAGGAGTCTGACATATGTGCGTATTGCGGTTATATGGCAGTACGAAAATACATACTGATATCGATGTTTTAGATAATGCCGAGAGTCGGCACTACACTAAAGCCCTTACCAGGGGTAGGAAGTGTTCACATAAGGAAAATAATCAAATATATTGCTGTAGTGCTTGACCCTGTGTATCTCTTAATGACCATCGTTATGCTAACCTTTGATATGATTATTTATTACCAGATAATCTAGGAAAAGGATTTTTTTAGCTGAGATCACACTTCAGTGATTCCGAATCCGGGTTTGATCCCATGATGTTTTCAGTAAAATCGGAGTACGCGGGTTTCGTATAAGGACGATCACACTACAGCGATATCGGGTTTGGTGTTTTCCCATAAAGTTTTCAGGTCCGTTTTACAATGTCGATCGCTCTGCAGAACAACTTTTTTTGGAAGGGTATCCTATTATCTCACTATTGTGATTCATATCTATGCCTGTGTTTCCACTGCCGACATGCATTATATTGGCTCTAGCATAGCGGCGGCTCAGCTGTTCACACGACCAACAAGAAGGACTGATAGCTAAAAGGCAAACATAATCTTATGACCTGAAATGACATGTTTCGGTTTATGAATGACACATATCGAGACACATAAAGGACGACGAAATTTCTAGTATTAAAAAGGCTGAAAATATCGATGTGAATGGTAAGTTCGTTCTTGATCAGTGTCTTTCACGATTATTCTTTTTAATGGAGTTTAGGCGATAGCCTCGATACTGATAATGATAAACAGTTACACAATGTTGAGCACAGGATAGGGCGTAACGTATAAATAAGACGACTTTTTTCGTTCTATTTCAGATTTATTTGAAGAGGGTAAGCTGGTTCTGTTAGCTTATCAGAATTAGTCATAACTTGAACAGGGTTTTGTTAACGTTTCCAATGTGGTGACGAGAAAAGTGTTGACATTATTTTAAAGAAACACTGTCACAGTATCTAGCCCTGTGCAAAAGGGCTAGAACTCAATAGGAGGATTTAGCCATCAGGCGACTCAAATCTCATATATTTTTCACCCCTGGAAAATGGCCTTTTTCCGGGTAACTTTGGCTAAACGAGCCTATTGAACTCTAGCG